>CM046036.1:7212038-7588284 GCA_025215565.1 Flaveria ramosissima
TACCTTGGAGTGCTGACCGTGCAATTCAGCAATTTGGAAGGACGCATCGTTCAAATCAAGCTTCTGCACCCGAGTACCGGTAAGTAAGATATGGCGTTCTATGTAGTATTTAATACTTTGTAGTTTATAGGTATCAAGCTATGATTATATCCTTTCCATTTCTGTTTTTCAACAATACCTTATAGGTTACTGTTTACAAATTTGGGAGGTGAACGTCGGTTTGCTTCCATTGTTGCGAAGCGACTAGAGTCACTTGGAGCTTTAACACAGGGGGACCGGCGGTAAGTTTATGTTTTGATGTTGGGTATAGTTAAACTGATAGTGTAATGGTATAGTTAAGATAACTCTTCCTTGACCACTCTTTATATTTCAGGGCTGGGCCAACTCTCAGCGCCTATAATTATGATAGTTCGTATGGGAAAAAAGCCTTGCTGATGATGTATAGGGGAATTATGGAACAGGTTTTTAGCCCTTCTTGTTTATTATATTATCATGCTATGTCACCTGATGTGGGTCATCTTTAAATTTATCATTAACCTTATATTATCATGCTATGTCACCTGATGTGGGTCATCTTGTTTTTAGCCCTTCTTGTTTATTATATTATCATGCTATGTCACCTGATGTGGGTCATCTTTAAATTTATCATTAACCTTGTATCTCAGGATTCTCTCCCAGTTGTGCCACCAAACTGTTCATCTGACAATCCTGCTACAATTCAAGATTTTATTGAAAAGGGCAAAGCTGCTCTTGTTTCTGTTGGCATTGTTAGAGACACGGTTGTTGGTATTATGTTTTGTATTACACTTGTTGATTGGTTTTTTTATAGTACTTGCTATAATTATTTTGTTGTTTTATCCCTACCATATCTTATAACATTTTTTTGTGCAGGCAAGGATTCTGGAAAGTTTTCTGGCCGCATAGTTGATTCAGATATGCATGATGTTGGACGTTTTCTGAATCGGCTTTTAGGACTGCCGCCAGAGATCCAAAACAGGTTATGCTTTTTAATATTTACTATCAGGTTTCTTTTCCTATTTTATCTCGTGTGGTTTAACATCAATTTTAATAATAAATTGCAGGCTATTTGAATTGTTTGTTAGTATCCTTGATCATCTCCTTCACAATGCACGTCTTGAAGGACATTTAGATGCTGGGATTGTTGATATGAAAGCCAACATCATTGAGTTACAAGGAACTCCCAAGGTTACACTTCGTTTAGTCTATTTATCATTCACACATTGTAACTTGTATGTTATGTTAACTTCTATCTTTTGGCAGACTGTTCGTACTGATCATATGTCTGGGGCGCCCACTGTACTATTTACTTTTATTATGGATCGTGGTATTACCTGGGAGGTTGGTATTTATTTTATTTAGTAAATTTCACTGTTTGTTTGTCTGTGGTTTTTCAGGCTCATGTAATCTCTGTAATACTTTTAATAGGCCGCATCTGCTTTGCTTAATGAGAAACAAAAAGATGGATCTGGGTCTTCTTTTAATGGATTTTATGAATCTAAGAGAGAATGGCTTGGAAGAAGGCATTTTCTTTTGGCAATTGAAGGGTATCAAAGTTTGATTATCTTCATTATATATACTGGCATTTGGCTGTAGAGTTTAACTTTATATAATTTGGCTCAAGAAATATATTGCTTTATCTTCCACTGAGATGAACTCTTATGTCTTTCAGTTCTTTTGGTATGTATAAGATATTCCGCCCTGCTACCGGGGAAACACTCAGGTATAGAAATTCCAAAATATCATGGTGTTTGTCACATTTGTTTTGCTTGTCTAATTTGCTTCCAATGGTTGGGTGTGCGTTTTATTAATCTGCAGGGAGATGTCCATAACAGAGCTGAAAGACAAATACAGAAAGACAGTGTCATTAGAAAAGGCGCACAATGGATGGAAGGATGAGTACGAAGTTTCATCCAAACAGGTATGATAATGATAAATCATTGAAACAATATCATCCTGATTCCCAAGCTATTCAGATAAACCATGTATTGGAAGTTGGAACTTTTTGTGTACTTTACAACCAGTTATGTTTTTATGACTAACTATATGGTAATCTGCAGTGCATGCATGGTCCAAATTGTAAGCTTGGGAGCTATTGTACTGTTGGCAGAAGAAAGCAGGAAGTTAATGTACTCGGTGGCCTTATTCTCCCAGTTTGGGGAACCATTGAGAAAGCCCTATCTAAACAGGTACTTTTCTATACTTATATATAACGATTGCTGAGTCGAGTGCATGCTTTTTCTATTTGATCTTTTTACTTTATTCAACTTGATTTATATTAAATACAGGCCCGCCTAAGCCATAGAAGACTACGTATTGTGCGCATTGAGACTACAAATGATAATCAGAGAATTGTTGGACTTCTTGTACCAAATGCAGTGGTAGAATCTGTGCTTGAAGGTCTCTCTCTCTCTCTCTCTCACTCACTCACTCACTCACTCACTCACTCACTCACTCACTCACTCACTCACTCACTCACTCTCACACACACATAAACACACTTGTTTTGTTTGATAGTTAAGAAAATTTGATCAATCCCTGAACTTTCTTTATGACAGATCTATCGTGGGTTCAGGAAATCGATGACTAAGATAGAATTTGCTTGGTAGGCCTTGAAATTTATGATGGGTAGTAATTACTATTATATGTTTTTTTTTGTTATCTTCCATCAAAGATACCTAAAAGGGGAAGATCCCAGAGAGCAGCAGCCAACTGAGTATTGCCGGTCAGTCTTTTGCAGTTGATAAACTGATGTTTGATCTTTCTGCCTCATTCTTTTGTACTCGGTCACACATTTTTTTGTAATTATGTTCACCGAGGTGGGGAGACTACTACTTATAGGATTGAATGTAAAAAATTGACAGCCAACTTCTAGGAATGTTTGATGATATTTGCACACCAAAATCATATAACATTTTTGTTTTGTAAAGCCTAGTGATTGCCACAAGTATTCTAAACAAAGACCCGTGCTTGTGGAAGTACGGGTATTCTGCTCTGTTTATGCTCGTCTTCTCATGTTTGGATAGATTTCACTTGTTATGTGGGAGACATGGATATGCATTAAAACTGGCAAAATGAGTGATCGTGTCGGGTAATTGGTCATATGGCTTCTGAACAAAATGAGTTCTGGTCAAAGTGGTATAATATAGGAGGCAACATGGGTTGACTAGAATGATTTGGGTAGACTCGAATTAACTTATTAACTTGCTGTATAATCAATCTGTACCCATGACTCAAATTAACTTGCTGTATAATCAGTACGCGCCCATAACTCAAATTTACTCATTTCTTATGATTGCTGTCGAGCTTATTCTATTTATGATTTATGTAAATAGTAGGATATTTGCAAAAAATTACAAATGATTTTAGTGTTGGTTTAAAAGGAAATATTTTCGTTTAGGAAGACCAAAAGATCAACATAACAATAAAACTGGGTTGGCCAGAATCAATTGTTACACATAATAACATCTGAGAAATTGCGACCTGAATCATGTCACAACTTTAGGAATATCATTATGAATAAAAACTACCTAAAATTGATGATCAATTCAAAACATTTATATTGTTGTTTGACCCTGCAACATTGAAGAAAGCACACCAAATCCAAATATCTTATGATGTCATGTCTTCAAGCATAATGGTCGGGTGTGGATGGTCACTTCAATGGTGTTGACCATGCCAAGCAGGGAGACTGTTTGTCATATCCCATAATAACGATAAAAATAATAACAATAATTATATTGCCTTGACAAGACTCGTACAATGTATCTCTTGATATTTTTTCAGCCATCTTTAATAATTCGTCAAACAGTCGCTAGTATTGTTATATCCCAATTGATGAATTGCGCATGTACACTTTTATAAACTCGTGAAACCAAGTTTACCTCTTGTGCTTTCTCTTTGTTGAAATTCTCAATTTCACGTTCTATCTCCTCAACTCTATGTAGAAATAGTCGTCACCTCATACGAAAATGACGTGTAAGCATTTTAGCTTCGTGGTTGGATTATCACCGAAATAATCTTCTACAAGGCGTTTGTTAGCTTGAAAGTTGAAAACAAGCCACTCTATTGGCCACTCCGGCCCTTCTTAGTGTATATGTTTTTGAACCCAAGTTAAACCCCCATTCATTTTTTCTATTTTTTAAAAAAATATGAATTTCTTTACACCTATGGGATTTGAGATCAAGACCTTCAAAACTACTAGGTGATCCAAAATGCTTAGACTCTACCATTTGGCCACCAAATTTTAGTAAATCCACATCTTCTTGACATATTTATTGCTCTATTTGTGTAGTCAGCCACGATGGTGGTTAGTAGTGATAGAAATGATTATTATACTCTATATAAAAGAAAAACTTTAGCTACATGAGAGTTTAAGCATTTTATATTTTAGCCACAAAGATTTGTTTACTCTATATTCTAGCTCATCTTTATTACTTTAGCAAATTTACAATGCATGTTGACATGTTGTACAACTTAACTATGCATGTAGTTCGTTTATCATTTTTATTATGATTATGTGGGTTCTTGATTTCCACCGCCAAATACTCAACTTCTGCTTTCCATGCAAACTACACTTCCTTTATGATATTTTTTCAGTTCTTTTACATTTTTGTTTAGGCTCATTTTATTATATTAAGATGGATGAATTTACAATGTTGTAACCACATATATAAATTAGTCTATTTATATAAATCTTATCTTCCATACATTATAAATTACAGATTAGCTCACATCTATTAAAATTGATTCACATGTAACTTATATAACTGATTAATTATTTTAATTTTTGAATTAGTTTAATATTTGTAATTAATAATAATGTTTAATATAAAATTTGAATATATCATAGCTGCGTCAGTGTTGTTTCATATATTTATAAGATTTTGAGGAAATTTTTTTTCACAATTAACGTGCTGCAATACGTGTAGTCATATGATATGATTAGTTCATAAAAATGAAGAACTTATTCATAGCAAAACATTATTAATCTTTAAAATATTAAACATACAATGATATAAACTATAAAGTTA
This sequence comes from Flaveria ramosissima, assembly GCA_025215565.1. Classification (NCBI taxonomy): domain Eukaryota; kingdom Viridiplantae; phylum Streptophyta; class Magnoliopsida; order Asterales; family Asteraceae; genus Flaveria; species Flaveria ramosissima. The sequence goes on from CM046036.1 coordinate 7,217,090, forward strand.
TTCGTATGAAAATAAAAATAAAAATAATAAAGAATATAATAAAAATAATTTGATGAGAGGTTTTAGATAGACGTGCTTCTTAATTCATAGTTATAGTAGAAGTATTCATTTTTCGAAATATATTATACCCTATACCTAATTTCTCTAAGGTCTGTATCTAATTTCTCTTTTGTAGACTTAAATCTCATTAATATACATTTATGTCGTAAGTGCATCCTTTACATGGGATGCTACATACATTCTCCCAAAACTTTTCACCTTAGTTTTCCCGTTTATATTATTTATTTTATTTTAAAAAGTCAAATAACTTATTCCCAAATTTTTCTTATTTTCTCTCAACATTATGAACTCAAGTCCTCTTTTAATCATTAATTTTAAAATGCATTTTTTATTAAAAAATAAGTATTTTGATTAAAAAATATACTTATTCAAAATCAAAAAGCTATGATTGTTTTTCTAAAAAAATGAAACTTTTTTAAATTATGAAATATTTCAAAATCAATCTTTTTAAGAAAGAAGAGTTTTATATAAAAATATTTTACAAAACAAACCCGGAGTTTTTAAACAATGAGATATTAATAAACAAAACGAACTTTTTTTCAAAGCAATATTTATAGTAGAAATGTTTTATCAGCTAATTAAAATACTTTTATATTTAATGTTTTACAATTACTAACTCTTCGTTAATAAATATTTAGTATTTCTATTATATAACTCTGTAATACACAAGGTTATAACCTAGTATGTAAATATATCATATTAGTTTTATTAAACTCGAAATACATGAGTAATTGAGTAAATAAAACTAAAAATTATTAATCATAAGACGATATTTTAAGATAAGATATGATTGAAATTACGTTTGATTAAGTATTATAAATAATAGAACAATGATATCAACTTTTTAAATTTTTTTATAAAAAAAAGTAAACATTTTTTTTCAAAATAAACTGTTTCAAAAAAATTTCTTATTACACAGTTTTAATTACTTTTGGTTTATAAGAAAATTACTTTTTGAAAACACCAATTTTAAAATAGTTTATATTTTCAAAAAAGTTTGATGTTTTAGAAAATTTTCTTATATATAAAGTTTATTTCTTTAGAAATAACATTAATAAAAATATATCTTTTTTGATTTAGTAAAAAACTATTTTTAATCTAAAAATAAAATAATAATAATGGTAATAAATGAATTTTATTAATAACAGAGAGAAACGGAAAAGTTTTAGTATTAAAAAATATGATGTTAACACGTGTCCCTATTAGTTACTCTTTTATTACAGTAGAAATATATGAATTTACTCACATGCGTCAACTTTCACTCATTCAGCCCGTCCTTCAAAGCCTTTAGATCCGAAGTGAGGGAAGTACCAACTTTTTTTTTTATTTTGGCCACTGAGCAAGTAAAAGCTGAGACTGTGTGAGTATAACTATAATTGTTAAAAATGCTCGTGCCTCTCTCAAAGCTCACATAAAAATAGCTCGTTCGAAAGAGCATCGTTTCGTTTGCTCTTATAAATTTAATTAAAATTATAATTTATTTAAATGATAAAATAAAATTATGACATACTATTTAAATAAACTATAGACGTGCTTAATTTTGATACTTACTAATAAAAAATCTAAATTTAAAAATATAAAGATGATCATATTCAATGAAATAACAATGTAGTGTAATTGTTTCAACTAATTAAACGAGTCGATCTACCAAAAATACTGCATGCATATATGAAAACAACGTACAGCAAGTTCTTTACATTCATTTAATATGCCTTTCAATAGGCAACACCAGCTAAATTCAGCAATTAATAAATACACCCACATAAGTTATTACTTATTAACTGCATTTTATGTAAGTTTATAAATTTTACCTAGAATATAATCTAACACACAAGCAAATTTATATATGTATGTATAGGTATATATATGAGCTAGCTAGCCAAATGAAGAGCTTCTTCCTTGTGGAGACATATTAGAATTACTGTTAGTAGAGATGGTGGCCCTCATGTTATCCATTGAACTATTTGATGACAAAGGTGGTCTTCTTGGAGATGTTCTTTCTAACTTCTTGTTATGATCCACCGGCCCTAAACCGAGGTGATGATGATGAATGTGATCAACATTGTGACTACTTGCTAGCGTTAGTGGCGTTGTTTCGAATATATGGTTGGGGACAGTTGGATCAAGATCACATCCACCTCCTTCAGAACTGTTGGTAGATAGTACCGCGATATGGTGATGCTCTTGTTGTTGGTTTTGATCATCTTGGAGGTGGAGTTCATCATCTGACCACATTAAGGGGCTCTTTCGGGCCGCACCAGTACCTGTGCTATATCATATCACATTCATCATGAGTTAAAACTTTATCAAAATGTAACAAGCATATAAACAGTTTCCATAAGCAATCCCAAACAAAAATCATGAATTTTTAGGATTTGTAGGTGATCTAGAGAAAATATAATAGCTTGTTTTGGTTTCCAGAGACTTAGCTACCCTAGTAGCGAACTACAAAAGAATTTGAGAATGAATGTTTTGAAATCGTCAGGTGGCAAGTGAAATCGCTTGCCACCTGAATAAATGGTGTCAGATTTTTCTAAAGTTCGCTACCCAGGCTAGCGAACTCACTACAAACCAAAAGACTTTCATAAATCTTTAAGAAACTATTATATATGTATTCTCTCTAGACCGCCTAGAAATCCATAATAAGTGATGAAAAAGATCACCACCTGCTGCTGCAACGGCCGGCGGCGATGGTGACTGAGAAGTGCCATAAAGGTTAAGGTCTTGAAAGGATGGGAAGTTATTAAGAGACCCAAAGTCCTTAATAGTCGGTTGCACCGGATCACCAGGGAAGAGCATGACGCTTCCTCGATGGCCCGGTGGTGCTTGTTCAAGATGGCTAGTGCTGCTGGTGCTTGAACTTATGTTCATATTCATGTTCATCCCAATCCCTGCAGCAGTGTTACCAACCACTTTATTGCCATTATTATTGTAACCTGCAGCTGCAGCCATGCTTTGGTCTCCAGCTAGGGTTTGACATGCTTTCTCCAGTATTGTCTGCATGTACTTTCCTTGTGCCTCTATCCTTAACTGCAGATGCCGTTGTACCTGAAAGTACAACAGCATCGATCAGTAATTTAGTGTTCTGTAATGAACCTCGTAGTATATATTTATATATTATATATTAGCTAGTAAAGTACCTCTAATTGTTCATGAAGTCTTCTTTGAACCTCAATCTGCATCCTGATTACAAGAGTAATATGACATCAATTATACTGCTAAAAGAATATAGATCAAGTTGTAACATATACACATATAGCGCGATTACTTACTCGTTCATACTCCGGCCCATCATTCCAGAAGAGGATGCACCACTGTTTCTTTGAAGTTCTAGTGCTGATGCTGCGATAAATACTCCACATATAAGGCAATTTGAACATGTATCACAAAAGTATCAACGGTTGATTTGTTTTTATTATGATTCAAACACAGATATGATTGCGTAAACTCACCTCTTTCACTGTCTTTCATCGAGTGATCATTATATTCTTTGTGAGGTTGCTTTCCCAACCTGAATTTCTATTCAAAACAAGATTGAAATCAAGAAAATGATAGTACATAGAAACCCTTAAATTATCTATGCATATATGATACAAAAGGTGAAAACTTGATGCAGAAATCTTGAGATACATATAACATACCTGAAGATGACTCTTGAGATGGTATAGTGTGAGCCCCTTTACACCCATGACTCTCATGATAGTCTTTGGTGTTGCCTCTACAAATTCACAAACACAAACACACATATGCCGAATCAACATCAATAAACATCATAAAGACTATATATATATGATACAAAAGTAATAAAAAAAGGTTGCTAGCTTACTGTCAGGTCCTCCAAGCTGCGCGACAGCATCGACAAAGCGTTCATGGAGCTCAACGGTCCACCTGAGCCGCGGTTTGGGGTCTGTGGTGAGCACCAGACCCGAGTCACCTTGTATGGTGCCACCACCAGTGGTGCTATGGCTATTACCACCAACTCCACACATGTTGGATCTTTCATGATGATGGTGGTGATTATGATGAAGTGAATTCATAGCAGTTGTGGAACCTGCAGCTGCTTTCTTTGAATGGAACATTCTTTTCTTTGTTTCTTTGTTAATGTGTGTGTGTGTGTGTGGTTGTGTGAGGGAGATTCAAGAAGAACAAATGCGATATGCAAATAGGGGAAGAGGAATACGGTTCGTCTTTTAAAGATGGGAAACCCTTTTTGGGGGTTAAATTATTATTAGATTGTATGAATATAGCCTCAAGAAGAAGCTAACTTTGTTACTATTTTACATTAGTTTAAATTGTAGAACGAATAACTACCACTGTTTACATTGTTTTAACATAAAAAAAGGGGAAATAAAGAATAAGAATAAAAAGGAGAGAATCTTTGTTTGTATGTGTACATACATACACCACATAGGATCCGGATTAAACTAACTTCTTTTCAAAATAGAGTTTGGTTTTACTAGAATAAAAGCTAATGTGATCGATACGGCGTATTTACGTACCTTGTTAACTATACATCCATAGGTGATGAAAGCGGTAACATTTGGTTGTGGTGACGCACGCTACAACGTAAAATCGACGTGGTTAAGTGCTTAACAAGAAGCATATGAAATTGAGTTGAACTGGTTATGAAATTGAACAGTAGGATAAAAAACAAATTGAAAGTAACAAAAAAATTTCTTGGTTGTAAAAATGATCTTTACGAAACACAAATTCGAGTTTAAAAAATTGTATAAGTAAAAGATAATTAATAGCAATTATTTATTTAAATCATTGATATTAGTTATAAAAATTAAATAATCCAATAAATGATTTTTATTGAGTTTGGTTGGTTTGTTGCGAGTTCATGAAATTCTTTCTTATTTGACTCGTCCCCTATATACATATACATTAATGAAAGATTAGATGAGAACCAACTTTTTTTTGAGAAACATAAGAACTTTTTTGACACTTGTTTACATACATGTAAATAAAATAAAATTTTACACATGTTTAAACATATGTAAAAAAGAAATTTCATAGTTTTATAAAGTTAAAGTTATTATTTTTTATTAAATATGTAAGAAATATTTTACACATTGGTATAAAAGAATTCTAATAGTTCTTACAAAAATAATAGAGCTTTTAAGTTAATTCTATACTACACACATAAAATATTTCAAAAACTTCAAGAGCTCACAAGAACCGATAAAAATTATTATTTTATCTAGATACCTATCATCGTTAATTAAAAATACAATATCGTTAAATGAATTTATATGTATTAATTTACATGCTTAAACTTACATATTTGTAAAATTTTAGAATATGAATACATATAAACTAACACTTCTAAACTTATTGAATATTGTTATACTTTAATAATAATGTTAGTATTGTAGTTAAAATAAGGATTTCAATTATTTTTCATGAGTTCTTGGAATTCTCGTAAAATTTAAAAGTTTTCGTTTTGATCTTAAAAAGAGATAAAAAGAAAAAAGAGATTAAGTTCTCCGGAATGAAATTGTGAGGTGGAGAGTGGTTTCAAATATGTATTCCCTTAAAAATTTGAAACACTACCTAAATATGAGAAAATCATGTTAAACACATGAATACGAACACAACAAGAATATTTATGGTTTAACATTAAAACAACTCGTTTGACCTTTCTTCTTGTATTTATAGTTATTTTACATAATGATTTTTCAAAGTTAAAACTTCACAAACAATAATACACATGCCTATGAAACAAGTACTTTTAAATTATAAACGCGTATTTTGGTATAAAAGACGAAACTAGGTTAACCTATGTTATTGAGTACACTTATTTTAAAAGAATCTAGAAGTACACTGGTTAAATAGGTTAATTGATGAATCCACTAGATCCAAACACAACCCGTTTAACTAACTATTTTTGTAAGTTCAGCACAAGTTAAATTGATTTAAACCCACTTTTAGAAAATTAAAACAGTGAATTTTTGTTGAATTTAGGCCAGTCATATTAGAAATTCACACTCGTATAAAACGTAGATTCCATTGTTTATTATTCATATTCTATATTAAAGGGTTGTACGAAATTTATGTTTATCCAGTTAAAAAAACTAATATGCATATTCAAATATAGTTTATGCGTCTTCATATATTCTTGTAATACGGTATAAACAAAGTCTGAGAATTTGAATGTCTTAGGTTTTGTAACCTCAAATTAGCACCCTTCATCTCTTATGGAGTAGGGCAGATAAGCCAAACTACACAACTCATGCCATTTTCTTTATTCTGTTTATGTTATTTTTAGCTATATATGGTTGAATTGATTTCTTGTTCACATGAAATTAACTGATATTCTCAAACAAATAGTGATTCTAAATGTGTGCTAAAGTTCACCTACAGATCATTGTACATGTTGGTGAGGATTTGAAGCGCTATTTTTCTTGAATTTTGGAAACTTAACGCGCACCGAATCCTAGGCGATTCAAGACAGACACATGCAAAGAGAAAAGATGAAAAGCAGATGAGGATTGAAGAAGAAGAAGGAGAATTTGTAGATAGAAATAGTGGAAACTAAGTTTGTTGTATATGGAAAAGAAAGCAGTAAAGAACAAGATATTATGGAAGTTAGTAACTTTAAGGATATGTGGCTCTTAACTTTGAGGACTGAAAACATGATGATAATTGAATGCATATTTAAAGTGATATGTGGTGTGAGGGGACCTAATTAAAGTTTTTTTATTTTTATTTTTATTTTGTTAAGGGTACGTTGGAGAGATCGAGGTAGTCTTCAATTCAATCCATTTATACTTTCTTCTTTTAAATTCTTTCTATTTATATACTTTTGTAGAATACAAGATTGTCCACCTGACATCCATGCATGCAGATGCTAGCTACCTAGTTAGCTTTCCCATATAATATTTTTGTATTGATTTAATTTGAGTTACTATTAAACTGTACTTCTTGATTGTTTGTCCACTCGAATGAAATAAACAGATCTAAAGAAGAATGATAAAGTAGCTATAGTTTGCTGATAGATTTTCTTTAAGTTGATAATTTGAAAAAAATAATGGTTTTCTTTGTGTCTTTTTAAAATTATTTAGGTTTTCAGGATCTTCTACCAATTGAAATAGCGAAGACTAGTTACGTGATAAAAGGTTGTGGCAGGTTGACGTGCTGACTTGGTACTAGATCTGTTTGTCACGTGAGCCACACCGATATGCTATGTCAAATAACGGAACACTTAAAAGCAAAAAATGATTTTAAAAAGACACTAAAAACCAAAATGGTTTTAAAAAGACACTAAAAACCGGCTATCAAATTTTACAAATTCACACAATTTATGAAAAAAATTACTTTGGTAATATGCTTTGAAAGAGTTGGTGAATATATGTGTACATATATAGATCACTCACATTATGATTGACTACTCAATCGTTTAAATAGGAGTGTAAACAAACTAAACTGAATCAAACTCAACTTTATTCATGTTTGTTCGTTTAGAATTGAATTTGTTCACTAACACAAAGGAGAATGAAGATTCTTGTTCTTGTATATTAATCAAGGAATTGAATTTGTTCACAAACACATAACCGAACGAAGATCCTTATTCATGTCTGTCATCAAAAAATTGGACTTGTTCATTAACGGTTCAAGCACAAATAACTGAACAGTTCATAAACGCAAATAAACATATACTATTTTAAAAAACTATTTAAAATTCTTAATTACAAACTTAAATATAATCACCTTAAATAAATATAAAATTAAACACTTAAAAATAATAATCACATACATAACCATGAACAAACATAAACAAACTAACATGAACAAACGTAAATAAGCGAACATAAACAAATATATTATTGAACATTCACAAATGTAATCAAATGAATGAGACCTATTTACATGTTCGTTTATTTATTAAACAAATTAATAAACATAAATGATTTTCCCATTGAATGGTTTATGAACAGTTCGTTGAATGTGCAGTTTATTTACGGCCTTAATTACATGTAAATGAGTTCATTTTGTGGTTGTTTATCATATTCAAATCGCTTTGCTTAACATATATAAACCATCCTGGAAATTGCTTTTCATTTTGTCATGAATACATATATACACATATAATTCCCATGCAATAGGAAAACATGCATAGCATGCAACCAGAAGAAGATAGATAAAATATACTATGAATATATATATATATGTATATATATATGTGTGTATGTATTGTATAGTAGCTAGGTAAAGGTACGCAGCCTAACAAGTTAAGTGAGGTTAAAAAATCGAAAGCATCAAAATTGTAAAAGAAAGATGGAATGGATGCCTCAAACCCCATCGGAATAAATGCTTTCTTCTTTCACAATCAAAAGAAGATTCGCATTCTTCTTCTTCCTCCTTTATTTTTCTTATTGTTATCATTTTTTTAACTTTATTTTTGTAGATTTAAACATGTTATCCTATTTCATGAACAAATGTGATTAATTATTATGTTACCACTTATTTCATGAACAAACAAGCTAGATGGAAAATTAAACTAGACAAATTCGAGATGAAATTCTATCATTAGGGGTGAAAACCATAGTTTGTCGGTATATATGTTCATAATTATACTTCGCTTATACTTCTTGATGCGAAAAGAAAATTTTACTTTTAATTTATTACATTTTCCAACAACGATATTGTTTTTGTTGCCATAGTGCCTTTTTAACTAAAAACTACTAATTAATTGTTATATAAAGTTAATAAGATTGTTGTTTTTTTGCTTCCCCGGCACATGTAAATGATAGTGTTAAATTTTTTGTCCTCCATAAAATTTGACATTTGAATCCGATGTTTAAATTTATCATTTTCACCATATTTGGTTTCACTAAAATTATCATTTAAATTTATTTAACTACACCTAATTAATATTGTTAAAAATTTTTGTTAACTTTCCTACATATATGGGGTTTTTTAGTCAAAGGATTATAAATTTAGAACTAGCAATTACATGATAAATTTATGCATTCAATCTTTTTGATTATCACCATTGCGATTTAACTCCACATGTTAGATTAAATATAATGATAATCAACTAAAAGTGACTCTTTTTAACTTTATAAAGCATACATCATATAAAAAATTATAAATAAACAAAAAAGCCATATAAAACAAACTATTTGAATCATAACCATATAAAACACAAATCAACATAAAAGTAAAAAAACAATAAACAATATGATATTAATTGTTCATATTATAAAACACCAATAATTATAATCATAGTTAACTTTAAATTAAAGAACTCTATGATTTAATTTGACGAGCAATAATAATATAACTACTAAACCAAAATACATAAATAAGTCAAAACAATAAAAGACTACTGTCGAGTCAAATTATACTTGACGTTATCAAAAGAGACTAATGTAGGGTTAGTTCTTCATTTTATAATTGTTTAGACTAAAATAACCCTCACATTGGAAAGATAACCGAAAAAGTTAGCGGTGTTAGTTAGATGTAATCAAATGGATTCAAATGGTAATTTTAGTGAAATCTTTGAGTTCAAATGATAAAATTTAAACATTTAGATTAAAATGATAATTTTTATAAAACTACATGAATAAAAAAAGAACACTTAACTTTAAAAATAACTAGTTGATATTTACATGTATTTTTTTCGGATCACCTTTATTACTCATATACTCCAAATTTAATCTATTTCACATGCCTCAAATAACCAACCAAGTCATAAATGAGGAGCATACATACATCTTTACCACTAAACTATGCTCGCTAGTGGTTGTTTACATTTATATATATGTCTTTGATTTATGTTTGATGTCTTTTACAATATTATATAAAGTTATGCTGTATATATTATTATTAATTATATCACGAAGATTCATTATATCATTTTTTAATCAAGTGTATTTAGAGCATTCACAATAGATTCTCTATAAATGTGTGACTGTATTTCCTATATTATAAGTAATGATTGTAAATATTTGTGAGTGGAGTAGAGAGAAAAATTATTTTTCTTTTATATATTTGAGGAATTACTGTTGAGTCCCTATAAAATTTTCAATACTTTTGAAAGTGGTTGTGAGCGAAGGAGAAAGAAAATGTAATGATAAAGGTATATAAATATATTATTTAATTAAAAAATAAAGATAAAAACTAATGATTTTTAATGTAACTATATGAATAGATATAAGGAATCTGCTGTGAGTGCTCTATGATTAGATAAGTAGAATTGGATTAGGGTTTAGTGTCAATTCAATATTTGTAAATTACAGTTTTGATTCTTGAATTTGCCTTAATTTCAATTCCATTATTAAACTACATAAATAAAAAAAATTCTTCATGTTTATTCTTGTTTCAGTTTAATTCCTTTAATGAAAGATCCAACATGTGTTACTAATCTTTTTATTTTCAAAATTTGAGTTTTATTGTTATCTTTAAAATGGAAGGATTGAAAGCATGTACAGATGGACCTTTTATCGGCAAGGAGCACAAACAACCAATACTTGTTGGGTGTCCGTCGATAATTCATTGGTGACAATATTATTTTCCCTGGATTGTAGTGTCTGTTATAATATATACATATAGTATTTTGCTACTATTTATGCATTATTTATAAAGATCTGTTGTCTAGTATATTATTATTTTTTTTGTTAAAACTTTTGGTCGGTGATGGTTTTCCTTTTTTTTTTGGTATTTGTATTTGTTTTTATACAGTTTGTTTGGGGTGTGCGTTCGAGGTTTGGGGGTGAGGTTTTTCTTGTTGGTTTTTTGTGTCCGGACACGTCTCTTTGATGTGTGTTTCGATTATGTTCGTTGTCGTTGTCTTTCTCCGGGTTCCTACTTTCTTTCTTTCGTTATCGATACTCTGACGATCCTCGCTATTAAGGTTTGGGTTTTCCTTTTGTTTGCTTTTTCTGGGACTTTGGTTTTCGTCGGTTTTCTATTTTGGACTGTCACCTTATTTTCGTATGTTTTGTGTATGGTGTTGGGTTTTGATTTAGTTTTTGGTTCTAAATATTCTGGTATGTTATGGATTTAGGGTTTTGGTGTGTTTTACTTTGTGTGTTTTGCTGATTTTATGGTTTCGAACCTTCATTTCGATTTTGGTTTAGGGTTACGTTAAAACTCGCATAGCCGCAGCAACGCGCAACAGAAAAAACTAATTACATTTATTATAGGACCGCAAGTAAATATTTAACAATTATTACATACTTTAAGTATAGTCGGTAACAATGACGATGGAAGCGGTAGCGGTGAAACGTCGAGGAGGTGTTCTTGCTTTGCTACTAGTAATTATGATAACAAAATATACATATAAGGAAATAACTATTAATATGCTTTTTCAATAAAAAATAGACGCATCTCAAGGGTGTTGATCAGGTTAGTTATTCCCATTTCGAATTAATCGATTTGGATTATTCGTGTTTTTTGCGTTGAAAGTCTATATGAAACGTGCTCCGGATAATAATCGGTCTAATTGATTTTGGGATGTTTGGGTAATGAGTATTAAAAATAAACTTAAATTAGTAGACTTTAATGAGTTTGCTTTTAAAATCTTATATAATTAATGGATTTAAATTAGTTTAGTTCTATAAAATTATAAAATGTTCTTTATATATAATTGTATACAAACAATATGCTTAATTTGGACCATCTAAACATTATATATATACAAACAATTTGTTTTATTAGAATGAGTGTTAATGGGGTTATTCGGATTTTGGGTTAATCAGTTCGGGTTATTTGGGGTTTTGAGGTTATAAAGTCTATCCTAAACCCGAACCGTATAACAATTGATTTAAATGGTTTTCGGGCATCAGGTAACTTGTTCTTTTGGTCGGGTTCTTCGGGTACGGGTGAGATTGGGTCGGACGGGTTAATTGGGTATGGGTAAAATTGACGGGCCTACATGTTAATATTGTTGGGTTTGTTAAGGCTTTGAGCTTGGGCCTATGAGTTTTTTCTTGTTTACTAAGTTAAAAACACTAGCTAGTCTTTATATATATCCATGTTGTGTATTGTAATTTTATACTGAACTAGGAAAGAGAAACCCTAGTTGCAAGATATGGACGTATGATTCACATTGAATCCGAACCACATAATATTCTTGTGTTCTTGCTTATTGCTTTCTTATATGTGTTCCGCTACGTAAATACCTAACACATATAAATAATCAACTGAGCTTCTTACATACACTAACAAATATTGTTTCATTATTATTAAAAAGATGTAATAGAAAATAAAAGTTAGATTATTTCAAAATAATCTTGAACCGGTGTCATAGAATAATAATCAAGTTTCAAAAGTGTTTCAATTAGGTTACTCGTGCATGTTTTTATTCTTTTCAAATTGAATCACTAAACTATCTAATCGAGTCATCATTGAATTATTTTGAGTCAAGAAAGAAATGAAGAAAAAGATGTTAGGGTCGAGATTTTCAATACATGTAATTATATTAAAACATTAGAAAAACATGTTAATTATAATTAAAAATTAAAAAAATACCTAAAGTTCAATGTCACCACTCCACGTCTACATAAAAAAAGAAAAATATATTTCTTGATTGAAACAAAAAGAAAAACATTTAAAACCTTTAATTTAAATAAAACATGAACGCTAAGTGGCTAAATTTAAATACTTTTTAAACTTGAGTGATCTAATTAAAACATTCTCAGAATTCGATTATCATTCTTTAAGGTTACCCTCTATTAATAATGCCATGAGATTTTCCTATTGAATATATAAATGTTCTATTAAGTTTACCATACAAAGGAATATGTAGTAGATCTACTCGGTACTTAACCACTCAAAAGCATGTGCATAAAAAGTTCAAATAAAGTTAAGGTTTAACTTTTAGTCCATCAATATTAATGTTAATATTATATAATGTATAGTATGTTTGTGTTATAAATCAAACTAAACGAGGTGGTTCTTTATTAGCACAAAACCGCGGGATTGGGTTGCTTGAGCTTGAAGCATCATTGTCCTCTTTATGGAATTTATTCTCATCTTCTAGATGAATATATTCTCATTCGATGTTAAACTTTTGGTTGGTCATGCACCACTTATAGATGGACAGTTGAGATTTATACACCTTTTCAACTCAAATCCCTAATCAAACGACCATAATTCAAACTCATTTATTTACCTACTAGGTAAGCGAACCGTCTATTAGACGGGTTGAATAAAAGATAAAATGTTAAAAAAGATGTTAATAATGTGATCTAATTAACGTAAAGGATCCAATTTTAAGACACAAAAATATTTATAATATAATGTAACTATATTTTATATTAGTAATATCTAAAAATCATGATATGTAAACTTTAAGGAATTGGGTTGTGAATATTAAAAAAATCAAATTTTTGACTATTAGAATATTATTATCATATTAAATAAAAAATTATTCATTCAACAAATATTAACAAATTTGTAAAGTTTGATTAAATTGACTTTTTATTTATATTCATTAAAATGAAAATTGAAAATTGAGAATACATTTGGAAAGTTTGACACAATTGATAAATTGTTTAAAATAATATGTTTATTGTGATGATAACACGTGGATAAATCGTAGGTGGACACTTTAGGGAGATGTTATGTGGCACTAAAGTTGTTTTATTAATATGTATAGATTAGCTAGTAAAATTATTTGGCATGTAAGATTTGGTTAATATTATAAACTCTGTTATAATCTTCATGCCTTATAATATTTGTTTATTTCGAAAATAAACCATTTCATTCTATAAAGTTGTATAAACTTTTCATTGTTGTGAACCTTTTTATGCACCTTTTCAATTTTCAGTTTTTACCTGGTTATTTATAGTATTATTAACAAATAATTTTGTATAAACAAGTGTACGTTCTTGAACATTAATTAAATGTGTCTTTCAAGATCTTTATATATATTCTTATAACATCATTCTAATATGTCCTATAGCCCCTCTTGGAACACGTGAGATGAATGAGATACTATGATTAAGCGAAACACTATGACAAGGGAAACACACAACTTTAAAGTTTCAAGCAACACAAAAAGAACATAAGGCGTAAGCCCTTGGGCTACTTTAATCTCATGAAACAATTCTAAATTTTCAATTTCGTTAATCTAAATATATATCTAACATTCATCAAAATAGATAGAAATGATCTTTATTATTAACTTTATACCCCTAGAACAAAATTAATCAAATTATTAACATAAAGTTGCAGATAATTAATTGGAAAATTGTCACAGAATGGAAATGAAGTTTCAAAAGTGTTCCAGTTAGACCACTTATGCATTATTTGCCAAAATTTGATCACTAAACCATCAAATCGAGTCATCATCGGATTTTTGTGTCAAGAAAATAATGGAGCAGAAGAAATACCTAAAATTCATGTCACCACTCCAAATTAGCATAAAAAGAAAAAATATTTTCTAATTGAAACACAAAAAAAAACATGCTAAAACATGTTAAAATATATAATTTAAATAAAAATAAAAGTTGAGTGATTTAATTGAAAGACTTTTTAAACTTAAGTGACTTAAGTAAAACACTTTTAAAACTTAATAACTATTTTACAAAGTTACTCATAATTTTTTAGTATCACTTATTAATAAAAATTCTTGGATGGAATTACTTACAGTTTTTAGTTTTTACACACTAAAATGTTTTCAAAATCAAGGATTTTTGTAAATAACTCCATATTTAAATACATTATTAACACTATTTCATCACTTCTATAATGTGTGTTTTGAAACTGAGCCTTAAAACTGCCGACTTTCAGAATATTTTACTGACAGTCATTGTATATATAAAGTCTTATATTTTACTTGATTTCAACTTCGATGAGGTTATAAAACAATATTTTGGATTTAACTTTTGCTATAATGAACAACGGGCCTAGATCTCCTTCTCAAATAGTTGAATTCACATTAAAGCACTAGCCTATTAAAGTAAAAAAAAATTCTCTCATTCCGTTGCTTGGCCCAATACTAAGGTTTGTCCAAAGGCCCAATAACATATAACCGTGGCGAAGACGCGAACCATAAGGCCCATAATTCACATGCATATTTTTGGTATTTTTTTAGAGTAAATTATTGTTTTCGTCCCTGAGGTTTGACGAAAATTCCGGTTTCAGTCCAATAGTTCATTTATTACACTGACGGTCTAATTTTCAAGTTTTGTTTCAATTTCACCTAAGCCACTAACACCGTTAAAATATTTCCGTTAAGTTAGTGTAAATTTACAATATTACCCTTATAATTAAATATAAAATAAAAAAAACTTTATCAAATAACTATCATCATCATCTTGTCATCTTCATCATAAAAAACCTACACCATATCCCATCCACCAGCACCACCCACCACCACCACAACCACAAGACCATCACCATTAGAGTTCAAGACCCCCCCTCCCCACCCACAACCCCAACCCATCTCTCTCTTTATCATTTAAAAATCAAGAACACCGCTCGTCAACTCCACCCCTAGACCACCTCCGACCACCATCGCCACCTCCACCTCCGACGACCATCGCCACCTCCACCTCCACCTGCGAGCCACTGACCGCCACCTTATGCCACCACTCCAGCCTCCACCCCTCTTCCTCTTTCTCTTTATCTCTTCACCCAAGACCCCCAAACCCTAATCTATCGGCACCACCACCGCCCTCTCCGGCCACCACCACCCCCGTCGCACCGTCGTGAACTTGAACCACCATCGCTCACTTCCACCATCATCGCTCACCTCTGCCACCGTCCAACAGAACCCGCTCACCATGTAGATCTATAAGTTGAAATCGAAGACAAAAAGGGTAGAACCACTGTCGCTCACCACCACCACAATCACCCGCCACCTCTTACACCTTGTAGATCTTTATAGATCTATTGAAATCAAAAGGAGAAAGAGAGACGAAGATGAACAACGATAAGAAGATGTTGATGGAAGCACAATGGGGTGGTGGGTAGCGGTGAAGGATGGTGGCAGTGCCGGTGAGGGTTGGTGGCAGTGGCGGTGAGGGTTGGTGGTGGTGGTGGTGGTGATGGAGATGTAGATGTAGATGAAGATGGAGGAATACCAAAAGAGAGATTTGGGTTAGGGTTAAATGATAATGGTAGGTGATGATAATGGTTTTATTTTTTGATTTTATTTACTAAGGGTAATATAGTCAATTCACGTTAACTTAACAAAACTACACTAACAAAGTTAGTGGATTGGGTGAAATTGAAACAAAACTTAAAACTATTGGACCGTCAGTGTAATAAATGAACTATTGGACTGAAACCGTAATTTTCGTCAAACCTCAGGGACGAAAACAATAATTTACTCTTTTTTTATTTAAAATTACTTTGTTTATTTTGACAAATCAATTTTTTTGGTGTCATTTTTTGTTTTGATTTTGTCATGGTATTTTGACACTAGTATATAGTGTTTGAATTGATATATATTACATAATCATCTCATTTTCTCTATTCTACTACTTTGATTATTTTTTATGCACATTGCACAATATATATATGTGTATTATGCACAATATACATATGGATTATGTTTTTTTACAGTTTTAAAAATACCTACTGGTTTTAAAAAAGAATACATCATTATAGTTTTCAAATCAAGTAACATACATACACACCAAAAACATCCTTTATACCCAAACATGTTTCTCTTTTTTAAACAAATTGGGTAACATAAATATTTTTAGATATTTAGCTCGGTAATATAACTGATTTCATGTTATCCACACACACACACACACACTCTCTCTCTCTCTCTCTCTCTCTCTCTCTCTCTCTCTCTCTCTCTCTCTCTCTCTCTCTCTCTCTCTCTCTCTCTCTCTCTCTCTCTCTCTCTCCCCTCTTCCACTTATCCTTCCAAAGATGAGCACCACTCTTTAAGATAAGATGGCAAGATGGCTCGAATGCTCTACATGTTTTACCAAAAGAAAGAGGTTGGAAGGAGAAGTCACGAAGCAAGTACTTTATGAAACGATGATACTGTTTTTATATTAAAAAGCGTTTAAACTAATACTAAAATTATTTTCCCATAGAAAAATTGTGTCACAAATCATTGATCTTATAAACCAAACACTAACACATATTGTTGATTAATAAGACCCCCCAGTATTCTTAACTCATCTTACTCTAATCACTCTTACTATCTGTTTAAACAAGTTATGACTTAGGGTGGAGAGAGTGCTTACACCACACACACTACATAACCATCAATTATGTTTTTTCATGTCACAATATACCACACCACACCATTTGAAAGGGGGTGCTCACACCGCGTTTTTGGGGATGGGGGGAGCCTACCGGCTCTTTGCAACGGTTAAGAATGGAGGAAGAAAGGCGTGACAATGTCGTGCCACACCTCAAGGCGTGGGGTGTTGACGACAGTGTTGGCGCATGACGTGGGGTGCTGCTGTGGTAAATAAACTCAACGTGTACAAAACGACTGTTTGGTAAACTTTTAATGATTTCATTAAAAGTCTACCTCTGAATCAAAAAACAAATAAAATATGTTTGATTCACTTAAAAGTTATCATTTAAATCATGGCTCATAAAATAAAGCCACTTAATATGAAAGATTCAAAAACATATTTAGCGATCTCAAAACTACATCTTATTCAATCAAATCTCTTAATAACTTAACATAAGATTATCAAATAAAGAAATCCTAACACGACATCGAACCATGTGACTAGTTTAGTCCTTTTGGTTAACCCCAACACATCACATTTTCACATACGCATTGCCGGCCAAGCCACAAGGCAAAACACAACCACATCTTCTTTTCTTTTCTTTTCTTGTTGATTAAATTAAGGTCAACGAACCGTAGATAACAAGTCACACCAACACGAACCACCCCTTTAACCACTTTCCCTTTCCCTCGGTTCCCCCACCCTCACCTCCGTCAGCCCCGCCGGCGCCGGCCGCCGTCCACCACCACCACCACCTCCGATCACCGTCCCCTCAACTCATGAGTAATGCAACAGCTCCGATGAATCCAACTTCTTCTGAACCCCTTGATACCTCTGCTCATGGAAGATTCTCAAAGCGACCCAAATGTAAGTCTTCTTAGTTTCTACTAACCCTAATCAGTAATCAGTAATCTCCTCACATACTTATGTTCATTATGATGTCAATTGGGATTTGGTGTTTAATTCTACACTAATCTCACTTTCCCCTTTTAATTTTCGATTTTATAGATTCTAGGTTTACGCAGCAGGAGCTTCCGGCGTGTAAGCCCATTCTAACTCCACGATGGGTGAGTTTCTTTGTGTTCTTTTGCCTTAAACGATTGATGAAGCAAAACGTTTGGTGACACTTTGTGTTTTGCAGGTGATTTCTGCGTTTATGCTTGTGACTATCGTCTTTATACCAATTGGGGTTGCATCCCTTTTTGCTTCTCGCGATGTATGCGTAAATTGAATGGATTCATCATTCATCAACGTTTTATCTGTTGCTCAGAGTAGTGATTTGTTAGTTTGACTTTTGTAGGTTGTTGAGATTGTTGATCGTTATGATGATTCCTGTGCGCCATTGGGATCAAGAGGCGATAAGGTTCGGTTTATACAGTCTGCTGCAGATAAAACTTGCACTAGAACCCTAACTGTAAGACCCTCTGCATCACTCTCTTCACAGAATCACAGTTCACACACCTTACTGTTACAATCTTATTTACATCTTAGAAATGATCTTTAGGTGCCAAAACATATGAAGAGGCCTATTTATGTGTACTATCAGCTTGACAACTTCTATCAGAATCATCGAAGGTACATTAGCGTGTAGGATCTATGAGACCAGCAAGACTGTTGATTTGTTAATGAGTATGTGTGTTGTTGCAGGTATGTTAAGAGCCGAAGTGATCAGCAATTGAGGAAGCCAAAGTATGAGAATGACATAAGTACTTGTAAGCCTGAAGATACTGCAAAGGGAATGACGATTGTGCCTTGTGGCCTTGTAGCCTGGAGTATGTTTAATGATACTTTTAGATTCACCACTAATAACAATGTGCAGTTGCCTGTATCAAAGAGAGGCATTTCATGGAAGAGTGACAGAGATCATAAATTTGGGAAAGATGTCTTTCCTAAAAACTTCCAAAATGGAACTCTTATCGGTGGTGCACATCTCAATGAATCTATACCAGTAAGCCTCATAAATGTTATTGGGTTTAGAAGGATTTTGATTGTATATGATAGCTGATAAGAAACTTTCTTTGTGGATTGGCATGAACATGTAGTTGAGTGAGCAGGAAGACCTTATTGTGTGGATGAGAACTGCAGCTCTTCCGACATTTAGGAAGTTGTATGGGAAGATAGAGATGGATCTTCAAGCAGGGGATATGATAAATGTGACTCTGCAGAACAATTATAACACTTACAGTTTTAATGGCAAGAAGAAACTTGTTCTGTCGACGGCTAGCTGGCTTGGTGGAAAGAACAGTTTCATTGGCATTGCGTATCTTGCTGTTGGTGGCTTGTGCTTCGTACTAGCTGTGACTTTCACCATTATATATCTGGTTAAGCCAAGGTAATATTATTTAAAATGATGGTCTTCATAGTTATACAACTAGATGTTATATGAATTGATGTGTCGGACCTAATTTCCTCTCATTATCTGTTGCAGGCGTCTTGGGGATCCATCTTATTTGTCTTGGAACCGTAATCCAAGCGGTCACTGATTGATTCATGCAAAAATGGGTTATGAATGGATGCGTGTTTGGTGTTGTGTGTATTTAACATCTGTTTCTTTTGAGGCTTTGCCACGGAGACATCAATTCCTTCAAGTTTAATATAATGTAGAAACTTGTAAGTTGGCATTATCAATTGACAACTCCAATATTGTAACATATAATTCTTTAGCTGTTTGGTGATTTCTGCTTGAAATTTTTGTTTAAATACATACTTTTAGAAGTGGTTGTGTGGGATTCTTATTGTGTTCTTTTTCTTAGTGGGACACGGTAAGCATGACAGGTGACCGTCAAGACAGTAAACTAGTAGAAGCTGGTTTCAAACCTGCTACAACAATATGTTATTTTATGGGTGTTTCTGATTGCTTATCGAAACTGCATATGTTTATATGTTCACTAAACTTGTTTATTTACAAAAACTAAAACGCAGCCCCAAACAAAACTGATATACTTTCCAACAAGATAATGGTATAAAATCATTACATGGTCCTATATATGTGAAAATAAATAACAAATGAGACACTAGTCCTAGTTTTCTAATCAGCCTTCCCCCTCTCCTGCTTCTATATTAAGGGGTGGGTGAGTTCTTTTTCACTAGTGATTCATATGGTTAGTGTGCACAATGGAAGCTAATGAATGTTTCAAGCTACTCTCAACAAAATGTTGGTAAGATAGGCTCCTTCGGGATAAGATGGGTCTATAGGATGGTCACAGGCTGCACCAGCCTGACGTACCACTGTTATCTTCCTTCCAGCCATTGACGCAGCACCCTGCACCAAACATAAATAAGGCACAGAAGGCAAACAAATTAGCTGCTACAGTCATTGATGCCATAAATGTGTGAAATAGAAATGATTAGGAGACTGACCTGAAGAACAGGCAAGAACTGCCCACTTTGAGTCATAGCTCCTGAACACGAGCAAGTCATCAGAAACCCACCTGGCTTGGTTAACCGCATGGCCAGTGAGTTTAAATTCCTATACATTCCACTTGCACTTTGTAGAACCTGGATCAATCACTGCCTTAGCAAAACACTGTATACTTGAATCAACTAGTAACTTAGCAAAACATGATATACCTTTCTTCGAGGTGCTAACTTAGGGGGATCCAAGATTACTATGTCCCAAACTTCATTTCTGGAAGCAGCATTCTTCATGAAACTAGTTGCATCTTGTTTCAGAAATGATATTCTCTTTGGATCCAGATTGTTAAGTACAATATTCTGGTTAGCTAGTTCCAAAGCAGGAGATGATGTATCAACACCTGTACGCCAAACCACATAAGAAAATGAATTAGGATTACAGCATATTCATGCACCATGAATAACTTAAGAAAAATTAAAACAAACTTTAATAATACCAGTGACATCCGAAGCATGACCGCAAGCAGCGTTTAGTGCAAAACCACCAGTATAGCAGCACATGTCAAGTACCTTTTGACCATCACAGATGGTAGATAAAAATTGACGGTTTTCACGCTGGTCAGCATAAAATCCTGTCTTTTGTCCATCCAATGAGATCATATAGGATATACCATTCTCCACAACCTAAATTGAAGCAATAAAAGTGCTCTTGAAATACTATAACTCTCCTTCCTTATTTAGGCATGTCCAAGATGACCCAGAGGTCATTACGAAAGACCCATATGAACCCAAAATTTGGTATACGGGTTAGCTTTGCCGGGTATAGGCATCATCATTACAACAGTATATATATTTAACATACTTGTAAACAGCTAATCATATAGTTTCATGGTTCAAAAGTCAGAGACTGATTGAAAAATGAAGCTTTTAAGAGCCATGAATTTCTTTTACCTTCACCCTTTCAGTAGATCCAGATACTTCTTGAGCAATATCAGTCAAATCTAACCCTTCTTCTTTCAATATGTCAGTTGATGGCCTCCAAACTATATTGTTAATTACATCGAGTCCACTAATACACTTCTTAATATGTTCCTTGTACTTCTCAACCCAAGCTGCCGACGAGGCAATCACAGCTAAATCTCCAAAGACATCAATAATAAGGCCCGATAGTCTGTAAAGTGCGTAATTACATTCATGTATTTTTCATGTTTTCACAAAGATAATCTACAAGAGATACACGACGTATATACACATACATATTAGACGATACAATACCTATCCCCTTCGCTGTTTACAAGACGGTATGCGTTTGTGTTGGCAGAAGGGAGCCCCAACTTCTTACGTAAATTAACAGCTGCATCTATTCTTGTTTCAAGAAGCTTCTCCACATTCAATGCACAAGAAGGATCTCTGCACAATTCAATCCAAACATTTCAATGACAAACTACATTGTACTTTAAGCATTAAACCTTCATCACCAAAAATCTTGTAAAATATATCATATCACATTACACATACCCTGCCACTTCCTCCTCTAGCTGCATGAGTCTAACACAGAACATAGAGCAAGAATTATACAACCCCCAACCTATTGGCTTCTGTGTCCCATCAGCTACCAGCACAACATCACCTGTCTTTGGCGGTGGTCTTCCGATAATACTATCAACCGCACCACTGTAAACCATCGGGCTTCCATCACGAAAGAGCTGCGTTTTCCCCTTTTTCAGAACAACCTTTGCAACACCTATGTGAAACCACCAAAATTAACCATACACACACACATACATACGTGATTCCAAAAAGCTACATTTCATTTCACACTTCACAAATATTCATCAAAACTTCAATTGACAACCAACACTAAAGTGTAACCCTAGCAGGTGCATTCACAACAGTAAAATCATGCAAAAACAGAACCACTACAGAGCAATTGAATACAAAAACGATACAATTTCAATGGAGGATGTCGTTAGAACAATGGAATTCTGTGAGTAGATAGTATGAATAGTGTGCATGATGCAAGTAGATGAAATTAAGAATACCTTTGGGTTGATTTGAAGCGATATCCTGAAGGGTGGTGGTGGTGGTGGACGACGGTGGATGAGCCAGACACCTAGTTAGCCGGCTTGAGAGCAACATAGCCGGCGTCTTCCACGCCGAGCTGTTGAAGTTCGGAGTTCGGACTGCTGGTAGTCTCTGGATATACCGCATCCCATACAGAAAAGAACCTCTACAATAGTAAAATATGACTCCAAAGTAGGGGTGTTAACTAGTTAATCGGATTTTGGGTTAATCGATTTGGGTTATTCGGGTTTTTTAACATTGAAAGTCTACCCGAAATCCGACCCGAATAACAATCGGTTTAATTGGTTTCGAGTTGTTCGGGTAACGGGTTGTTCGGATCGGGTTTCGGGTATTAAACAATAGACTTAATTTAGTAGATTTTAGTGAGTTTTTATTTGAAATTTTATAAAATTAGTGGATTTAAATTAGTTTACTTGTATAAATTATAAAATGTGCTTAAATATATATATATTTGTATACAAACAATTTGATCAATTTGAACAATCTAAACAAGTATATACATACTATTTACTTAATTATAATATGGGTTGATCGGGTTATTCGGATTTCGGGTTAATTGGTTCGGTTTATTCGGGTTTTTGAGGTTTGAAAGTCTATCCGAAACCCGACTCGAATAAGAATCGGTTTAATTGGTTTTTGGGTTGTTCGGGTAACGGGTTGTTCGGGTCGGGTTTCTTCGAGTACAGGTGAGATCGGGTCGGGCGGGTTAATCGGGTTCGGATAAAATCGACGGGCCTACTCCAAAGTAAACACTAAACACAAACCTATGTTTCTTACCTCAAGCGATTAATTTGATGAGTTACTCATGTAAATAAGAGTAGGTTATGTGTATATAAGAGGGGCTGGAGGTGCGGTTTTGGCTGGGAACGGATAAATGGACTCGATTAAGATAAAACTATCCTTCGAAACATGGTCGCACATTTACCGATAAAAAAACAAATAATGTAAAATGCAACATACTTTAGTAATCTATATATTGACCACAATATATAATATACTTAAAAAGCTATTAGACATAAGTTTTCTATCTTATTGTCATTATGGTCATTCTTATTTTATAATGCTAATTGTGTTTTATTAATTTTCAATTATGTCAGGTCAATAAATGTGTTAAACTTGTGTTATTCATGTTATTGATTTTATTATATTTACTCATGTTAAACATGTCATGTTAAATATGTCGTGTTATTATGCTATTCCACTAGTTAGACATGTTAAGCTCGATGTGTTATATAATTTGCTTGCTACACAAGTTTGTGTAGGGCTTCGAGCTCTTAATTTTTCAGGGCCCATTTTTGATAAATCAATAAGTCATTTTTATGTGGCCCACTAAATGAAATCCCCATAAAAGAGATTATGATATCAAAAAACCATCTTCTTCATTGTTGATTACAGTTTTGTTGTTCTTTACTTCTACATTTTGTTGTAAATTTCAAAACCCCAATCTTGTAAGCGGTCTTTCTTTCATGCTTCTTGCAAATAAGTTCTTATATTCTGGATTTTATTTTATTTTTACCCATTTCCAATTAAATTATGATATTTTTGGTTATAATCTTACCCCCCCCCCCTACCCCGGTACCATTTTGATGATTTTTGGGATTGAACAATGAGTTTCAAAGTTTTTGTATTCATGGTAGTTATTTTCTGCAATTCTTGTTCCAATTTTTCAACTCCTAAGAAATTCAAATGAACTGTTTTTGTAGATAAATGAGTTTATCATAGTATCAACTCTACTTATGTTCATTACATGTCTTTAAGGGGTCTCAATTTTAGAGTCCGCTTTTAGCTTGAAAAAACTTGAACCGTCCCTAGTTAAACATGTTGTGCTGAGCACATAACTCTTAAAATACAACTGCACGGATAAAAGTAAATACATGAGAAAAGATTTTTTTATTTGACACAAATATATACATAAAACATGTGCCATGATTTCGTGGCTTAGTGGTTCAAGATGAAGGTGGGAGGTTTTGTCTTTCGTAGAGGTTCAAGGTTCAAACGTTAGCAATCGACGAATTATTACTAACTTGGTGCTACTAACTTTTAACCACTAACTTGTCGTTCAAAAGAAAAACAAATAAAAAAATAAACATAGAACATGTATCTTATTGAAAAGGAACACCAACCAAATACAAAATCATTGGTAATAATCAAGAAAGTACTGAAATTGCAACCTGAGCACATACCCAACTTCAACCTTTGTATAGGTATAAAGTATGAGTGAATCTTGACCCGTGAGAACTTATATGAACCAACCAACGTTCTCTTCCATTTGAATGAACCAACACCTTCAATTAAAAATATAATATTCCAGAATGGTTTTCATGTTACAGAAGTGGGTCATTTACAAGAATCTTGACTTGTTCACACAAAATTTTAACTTTAAATAACGTACTGAAACTCGCTTTTGCTACCACCCGAAATCCTTCAAAGCCAAGTTGTATATACCGCAACGAAATGCTACCCAAATTATAAAATAAAAAAAGAAATAAGTTAAAGGCAAAAATTCTAGATAATTCAATTCTAGAGCCCGGTGCGATTTTGGGCCTTCAAAGGTTATTTTGAGGGTATGGAAGAAGTATGATATTAGATGATGCTCAATTTGATTAGGCGAAACATATGTATATGTTCACTTAACCTATTTTATTAAACATTTTCTTTTTATTTGTATTTTTCTTTAGCTTTTAGTAATAGAGTAATCTACTAACTTATTGACTTTTTAATTTGTATATTTCTAATTCCTTAATATTTGTTGAATTTAAAAAAGATTCAGGAAAAAATAGTTTGATAGTTTCTTGAACCAAGAGATCCATGAATCGAGACAAATGGTCCATCGGGACCAATAATTTCTAGGAACATCTAGTTTTTAGAGCAGAAGAGCGGTTTTCAAGTTATGTTCGATCAATTACATATTAATTCATATTCGATTGATTGGTCTAAGGTTAACGACAAAAAAGTTTTGTATAAGCCACTTTGATTCTTTTTGTTCAAGTTATTTTGCTTTTTTTTCTATCTCACTCACTTCCTTTTTTGTTTGTCAATTTCGAGAATATTCTCATTCATAGCTCTGAGAATTACATTTATAAATCGAAAGCTTCGATATAAAAAATTAAAATACTAAAAAAATGTATTTGAGAATCTCAATGGGTAGTTTTTAACAAACTCACTTGTATGGTATGATACACGACATGAGGTAAGGTTTTACAACCGAGTACGAGACATGGATCATCAACAACAACGGAATGCAATCTGATACAGTTTACTTTGAGAAGAACCTGGTAAAGAGATTTAATATAACTATTGACTCCGTCCAATGTGACTTTGCTTCTTAATCTGTGAAACAAGTAGGCTTTTTAGTTGAACGTTTAGGTCGAAGTTAAATGGGTGGGCGGGTTCTGGTTGTCGGGTTGTATGTCACAAAAATAGTATGCAATCGCACAACAAACAGGAACATATATTCGCGCAATAAAACCTGAAAAGAAAAACAGGATATACGTAGTTCCACTTTGGCGATCAATTCATGGAAAACAGACATTGTTATGCTGGGAATCGATTGTGATGGATAAAGAATTAGTAAACTAAAGGTTATATAGTTGATCGTTGGTTCATGTTCAATAATTTGTTTATTACCTTTGACATTCTCTTTTGCTTTTGTAAATTTATTTATTTAATTTTTTTTGAATTGCACCTAGTCTAGACTAGTAGGCGACCTTTCAGCAATCAGAAATCGTTAGATTTTTCTTTATAAAAACATGAGTTGTACGGTTGAATTTGTATTCGGTAAATTGGCGAACTTTATATTGACATGTGTCTGAACGAATTTTCCTTGCTCCAATGATTAATTTAAGGGAAAAATATATAAATAAACTTTTGATCAAGCAAAAAAGTATTTTATATATATATATATATATATGTGTGTGTGTGTGTGTGTGTGTGTGTGTGTGTGTGTGTGTGTGTGTGTGTGTTTTAAACACTATTCTATCTAGTTTTGATCAATATAAGAGTGCCAACTAACCCCTCCCCGGCTAAACCAATGTTTTTAGCCGAGCTCAATTATTGTCTTGGATCCACACGTGTAGTCAGTTGCATCATACCCGGCTTGTGGGCCTCCCACCTAGCCCTTAGCAGGCCTAACTTGGCTATATGTGGCTGAGACTTGTCAACACCCTACACGTTTGTAGCCTAGCTAGTTGCATGTGATGTGTTGTAACTCTATGGCACCATTTTATTGGTCGGCTACCTCATAGCCGAGTTAAGCATGCTGAAGGCTAGTAGGAGGCCCACAAGTCGGCTCTGGTGTAGCCATGATACGTGTCAGTTTTTTATTCAATTTCAAATGATTGTAAGGCAATGATTGGGTCGGTTGTAGAGTAGCCGATTTAGCTGGAAGAGGGTTACTTGACACTCTCCTATTGGTTGAAAGTGACATAATAGAGCTAACAATCAAATAATATTTTAATTTGCAATGAGTTTTGAGACTTTGAGTTAAGGATGGATCCAAGGGAGTGTTAAATGGGTCAACTAACCCTCTACTCACTCAAAAATCGTCAAAAACTCCTTTATAAAAATTAAATTATTCTAAGAAAATTATAAGTTGGACTCATTAGTCGTAGTCGTAGTGTGTACAAAATAGTACTTTACATAAGCATTCAAAGGTTCTAGTTGTGATAGTGATTTAAGTTAGAAGAATAATTGCTCTTTCTCTCCATTTGCTCAAAAGGCTAAAAATGCTTTGTTTTCATAATTTTATAAATTGATTCCTTGCCCACCACTTCAAATTGTGGATGCTACTTGATTGACCTATTGAATATGTTACTATTTTTACATGTTGCTTTGAACAATTGCACAACATGAAAATAATAAAAACAAGAATGGGAATCTAGTCAATTTACTCTAATTAATCAAGCCCATATAGCCAAAAAAGACATACACCCTGCCCCTAATAGAAGTGACACATTTGCCCCTAACTGAAGCCTCAAATTACTCTGCATCCTTGGGTTCATGAAGTCTGCAGCCAACAGGTCAACAAGTGCCATATAAACCAATATCCCAGCTGAACCAGAGTTCAAGACACCTTCAACTATTAAAGATGTGGTGCTGTCTTCTCTGTAAACTCTTGATATTCCCATGCCTACCGCGATCCCTATCGGTGTGGTCAGCGAGAAAAATATCGCCATGATCGCTGTTGCTAGCGATTTATATTTTGCTTGAGAGATGCACCCGCCGAGCCCCATGCCTTCAAAGAACTGATGAAATGATAACGCTGCGAGTAGTGACTTTATGGTGGAGATATGTTGTGAAGCGCCCAACGATAGACCGATTATCACCGAGTGAACGATTATTCCTAGCTCCAACACCTAATTCAACAAGTAATAAATGTTAACACATTGCTAGTAAAGTAGAAGTGTTTTTTTCCCTAGCTGGTTTCAAGAAAACATAACAGTTTTTGAAAATTTTAATTTTACAGAGGATTTAGAGTTTGTGTTTTGGTTTATAGTATAAAAATTGTTTTATACTGGTTTATGGAGAATATTTTTTGACCAACTATGCTTGAATGACTAGCGGGCAACAAGTACAATTAAAAAAGTCAGAGTTTGCTGGTTCAGATATCAGACTATCCGAAAAAATACTATATATGAAACTCATTCTGAAATTAGAAACCACAACACAAACTCTAAATCATCGTAAGTTTTCGAAAATGTTTTTATTTGAAGAGAGTTTGTTATCTGGATTGTGAACTCTAATAATATCTGACACGTGGCACGTGTGACGTGCCAGGTCAGCAATTTCCAACATTCTTTTAGTGTTCTTTATCTGCAAACTTGCTAGAAACCAAAAGAATTTCAAAAAACCTTTTCCAAAACTACTATATGTTTTCTTTAGAACCAACTAAAATACAAAACCATCACTAAACTTATAATAACTTGTAGAGGTAAGTTGTGATCATAATTACTTGTGATACGATACGATGCCTCATGAGTTGATATTCATGAGATGCTAAAACGGAGCCATGAGCATGACCATCAGTAGCATGAGCATGAAGATGAACATGACCAGAATGATCATCAACACCACCACTACTCTCCATATCCACCACTTGTTTCGCCTTTTGCTTGTTGAAATGCATCTTCGTATAAAAACTCGTCGCAAACGTGTCCAACATAAGCGCCCCGATGGCGCAAATCATAGCCACAAACCCCGCAAACGGGAACTTACCCCACGGGTTATGAGGGAGACAAGGTGACGAAAGATGCTCAAAAGCATCCGGTAAAATATGTATAAAACCGGTCCCTAGGATCACGCCTGCAGCGAACGCTTTGATCATGAAAAAGATGTCGTTATCGGGGTTTAGAGCTTCAAGTTTCTTGCCCAATTGAGGGATCCCCACGCCGATTCCTCCGGCTAGAAAAATAGCAAGAATTGCGGCTATTTTGTACTTTAGGGCCAGTTGTTTGCTGATGTCGTCGCTATAGGTGTCGTCAGCTGCTTTGCAGTCTGAAGCTACCATAGTTGGTAGCAGAGGAAGGAGAAGCAGTAACAAGGTAATATAGGAAGAGATGGTCATGGTGATTGAGTGGGTCCGTTTTGTGTATGTTGGATGAGGAGTTGTAATTGTTTTCACGGAGAAGCTTGTGTGTGTTCATCTTCTATATATATGAGTAATATACATATACATATATACATATACAGATATATGTATGTATATGTGTATGTGTATGTGTGTGTGTGTTTATAGATAGTGAGAGTTGGGGTGGAAGGAGAATAAAAAAGGGGTGGTGTTAGTGGGAAGAATCCATGAAGGAGATAGATGGAGGGCCAAGATAGAAAGAGGTTTGATGTTAGGACTTAGGACTAGCATAACACTTTGTCTCTCTACTTTTTATAAATTTATTGAAACTTAGACATGTTAAAAGTTGTTTTTAAAAGATGAGTGTTTTATAACATTCATTGTAGGTTTTATATATTTGATAGAATACTGTTTATCTTATTAATTTCTTTAATATTTTTAAAAGTGATTGTTAGTAATAAAAAATAAACAAAAATATTGATAAAGGTATAAAAAATAACTATTTAATTGAAAATTAAAAAAATAATGACTTTTAGTGTAGTTATAATGTTAAGGATAAAAAAATGATGTGAATACTATTAACAAAAGTAGTTTTTTTTTTATTTTACGGGATATAAGAAATGTTTGTCATAATCTTATTATTTTTTTAGATCTTACTAATAGTTTGTTACAAGTGATATTTTGATTGTATTAATAATTTGGGAAGATTCAAATAGAAATGCTTTTAAAACTAAAAAATGTAAGAAGTAATATCAATCATCAATCTTCATAATCAATAATTGATATCTAATTGTATGGAAAGGTTTGTTTGATGGATATTTTAAAAATAACCACTTTTGTTGATTTTTGTAAGTCCTCTCATTTTTTAAAAATATTCATAACTTTTATGTACGATATTATTTTTATATAGAAGTTATATCATAAAAACGAGCATTTTTTATATTTAAAACGTGTACGGTATTGTTATATAAAAAGATAAAAAACAATTATATTTTTAAACTCATATATCGTCATTGTGTTTTTAGTGCAGTTTATTATGTCTATTTGTTAGTTATTGTGGTTTTTTCTAATACTTTTGTGCTTTCCTAAAATGATGAATTTTAAAAATTATAATGATTGAAATTTGAATAACATTATTGTGTATCTTTAATATGTAAAACACAATAATAAATTAACAACTAATTAATCTCATTTTGTCTTATACGTTTATTGTATCATATATTTTACAACATTTGTTATGTGTATTAATCATTGTGTTAGAACGCGTGTCAGATTAAACATACTTTTTACTATAACCCTACCCTGATAATTTTATAAAGCTAATACCTCTTTATTTAAGTTTTGGTGTAGCATCCCATCATAATATAGTCGATTTAAAGATAATAAGTCATTTTTAGAAAATTTACCATTATCTTAAACGACCTTAAACATTCCGAAATTGAGTTATGCTTTTTTTTTTATCAAAGATGAGAAAAAAAATTCTGATTTTTATGATAGTAAAATTCTTGCTCTTACACGATGCAAAGTACAAAAATGAAAATCTTCACGGGGTTAATTTAATTTAATGTGTAGAAATATGTAATATGTCACATCTTTTGACATAAAAAATCTTTTACTCAAAGCATATACAGAGATTGGACCCTCTTAAGTTTTAACAATATAACCAGTTTTTTCACACAAAAAGAATGTGAAAGTTAGGTAATATACCACGTAAGGTGGAAAGATAATATTTTTGTCATATTCATAAGTATAAAGACTTAGGTTATTTGGTAGCTTAATAGTTATAATGAAAGACTCTCATCGAAATTAATCATGTCTAAACCTAGTTAAGAGTAATTTTAGGGGTCTCAAGTATAATTGAGTATGTTTAGGAAAGTATATTTAAAGGTGAAAATTAAAGCTTATATCCGTACAAAGTGTTTGTAATTATTGAAACCGATAAATAAAAAAAGGATAAACACAAACATACATTTGATTCGTTTTTCCGTGAATATTTCAAAAGTGAATTTTCATGAAGGACCAGAAAAGAACACGGATTCGTTGAAACCATCAATTTCGCCACTAATGCAGATATCATGATTACTTCAAACGCATAATTTCTTACGTAAATAAACGGTATTCATACAAAATACAAACTCTTTAAAACGATACCACATGCAGAACTAATCAATATGTCACATATCTATTTTTTCGCAAATTTTTTCACCTACAACATCATCAATATACTCATTCTTTCCATATACGTACGTGAGGGAAAAAAGTAAAATAACGAATTGAACTCAATCATTCTTGATTGTATGTAGCCAAGTGCGGCGCACCAAGAACACCATACCACCAACGCCCGCATGTGGGACATGTGACGCCACATCAACATGGATGGGCTAAGAATGCACGTGTTGGAGGCAACTTAACTCATGTTATAAGTAGAAAGTTGTTTACCAATGACGAATAAATGTTAACAAAACAGTTGTGTTAAACGTACATCATCCTTATCATTTTTTTCTAATGTACTCGCATCCCCCTACTAAATCAGTTATTTTTCTTTTTGATTTTACTCAACTGCGGTACGTTCAACATACAGGAGGTATGTTTAGTGTATCCCTTAAAAATGATTTTGAATATTGACGCAAATTAAGGTTTGGTTTTTGCTTGCATTCTCGAAGAAAAAGTCAATACATGTTATTTGAGCTTCACTTTAGATTAATCGATCTATCTTGAATCAGTTTGTTCTTAAGGAGTGGTTCTTGGACCGGTCAAATTTTGTTTTTCTAAAGATTCTTTGGTCTACTATATATTAAGATTCTCTACTTTCAAATTAAAAGGCTGGTTCTAAATAAAAAGATATAAAGATTTTTGTCAACTTTCTAAAGAGCCATAATAAAAGTATCCACATAATGCTCCAATCAACTTTGATTTTTCCTATCATCATCCGATCAAAGTATGGACATATTAGTCGAATCATCGATAAAAATCCAAGCATCAAAAAAGAAAATGACGCAAGCAAAAATAAATTCTACATTCGTCACTGCTGATAAGAATAATGAAAAAAATGATATCATATGAAATGTTGTACGGAAAAATTATTTTGATATATAATAATAGTAATAGCTAAAATGATTTAAAAATGGTTACCTGTTGTAAAAGTGACTGTTACATTAAATTGTAACAAAATCTAAATTTATTATATTGAAGGATAAGTTTTGCACGTTTAGGAAAATAAGATAAAACCTATAATATTTACTAGAGTTTCCTAGAATGACTATTTGTGTGAATTCCATTACATCTTCATATAATTTAGCGACACCCTAATCTTTTAAGCCTTTCTTGTGTACTCACTACCCACCATGAGTACTTAAATACAGAGTTTTTTCCTAAAACAGTATTGTTGGAAAATTCTTTTCCAAAACGGGTTATTTTAAATTGTTTTATCAAAATTGGTGTTTTTAAAATTCTATGTTCTCTTACTCCTAATCTTATTGCATAAAAAAATATTTTCCATTAAAAAAGTTGTTCTTCTCATCTAAAGGGAAAAAGAAGAATTTATTTACCTTATATTATTTGTTATATTTAAAGAAAGAAGGAATTTCTAAAAGGAAATACATTCTAAATGATACTTTTAAATAGTTTTATATATAACTTTTTTATAAAAATGTAACAAAAAAATCTTTGAATTTTATAAAAATATATCATATTTATATTTACCCAAATAAAAAATGAGTACATGTTATATCTTTAATGTTTTTTTTTCTGAACGCATGTGTTATATTGTTTTTTCTAAACGTTAACATATATAGTTATACAAAACCCAACAGGAAGTGTAGAAGAATCGTACTTCCGTGATAAAAAACTTGGATAATCTAATAATCGTAAAATGCTTTCGGATTGAAACTATTTGGGGATTTAATTTAAATATTAAATCAGATAAGACTCAGATTTAAGAACGATGTATGATTTATGTGAATTTCTTGAATCAAAAGACGAACAATGAAGACAAATGTGAATTTCCAAGCTCGACTCCAACCGGGGATTCTGCCCCTTGCACCCCTCAAGGACTACCGCTCCTTGGACCCCACTGCAAGGAGCGTTTCCCCCGAATCCCCGCCAAGGGAGAGTTGCTCCCTAACTCTCATTGCTTAGGAGTTTCGCTCCTAAGAAACAATGATGTTCTAACATCGAATATCATAATAAACTACAACAAACGTACACTCTGCACATCTTAATTTGTTTGATGAATATTTTGATCATATTGATAAATTGATCAATTCAATTACTCAAAACATCTAACACGCATGTGGATAAACAATTAACTATACAAAGGTTATATTATATCATAGTTATTATATTGCTTTTAAGTATTTGCTTTTAAGTATTAAGCAATAATAAATATCATATACATGTTGCCATGTTGGTATTAACTAAAAAAAAGTTCTTGATTCATAGAACATGTAAAAGTCTCGAAAAAAATAAACTGTGATTTACAAAAAGGTAAACGGTCGCTTACTCTGTAAAATACAGTTTACAATGGCTGTAAACGATAATTTACAGATTTATAAACTGCAGTTTAGAAGTAGATGGTATATTTAACATATAACCCTTAAAAAAATTCATTTTTGCCTTGACAAGCATGCGTTTTTAGTGGTCACTTGACCTAGCTACATTATTGCCTAAGGTCTAAGGACACAAACCACATACTCCAAGTCAACTATATATCCTACGAGTTGTGACACCCACATTCCATAAACTTATTAATAATAATTTAGAAAAAAATAATAAGTCAAGCTTCATACCAACCAGACAAATTTGTATATAACTAGGTTTTGGCGTCGCGCGTTTCCACGACTATGCGAGTTTTAACGTAACCCTAAACCAAAGTCAAAATCAAAATGAAGGTTCGAAACCACGAAATCAGCAAAATACACAAAGTAAAACACACAAAACCCCAAATCCATAACATACATGCAGAACCCAAAAACTAAATTAGAGCCCAACACCATACACAAAACAGACAAAAATCAAAGCTGCAAAAAGGCGACACAATCCAAAATAGAAAACCAACGAAAATCAAAGCCCCGAAAAGAGCAAACAAAAGGAAAACCCAAACCTTAATAGCGAGAATCGTCAGAGTATCGATAACGGAAGAAAGAAAGCAAGAACCCGGAGAAAGACAACGCCAACAAACCCTATAAACGAACTAATCAAAACACATCTCGAACCTACACCCAAAACAAACCCTATAAAACACCAAAAAAATGAAAAAAAGGAAAAACTAAACCACCGACCAAACATATTAATAGTAATAGATAATACGTGTTTAAGTTTTTATTAAAACGGCCCTAATTTTTTTCTTATTTTAAGCACACAGTGAAAAACTACTAAAGAATCTACAATACAAAGTTGAAATTCTAAGACCACAAACATAATTCATGAACTGTAGGTATGTAAGTTGAAACCATAACAAGGTTTAGATAGCTAAATAAAATACATATACACAAAATTAGCTTATATTAAAGTAATTCGATCCATTCTTGAGGTCCCTCTACTATTACCTCATGTATAAATGGAAGTATATATTACACACTTTTACCTAGAGTACATAATTTGTTAGTCTTAAGACTACCATTTTTAAACAAACTTAAATTTTTTATAGAAATAATCGCACAACAATGTAAATTTGTACATAACCGTGTGATAACCAAATGTTCATCAAGGCGCTAGCCAGAACCCTCAAAATCAAAAAACTGAACTTGATCAAAACGTATTGAAATCTAACACAATGTTCATATACACACAAGCCTGTCACACCAATCAAACCACCCAATTGTGTAGTTATATACAAACCTCGCTTGGATTAGATTTTTTCTCAATGAGGTCATGTAAACTTGGGAGTGGCTCAAAAATCCAGTTTTGGTTTGACGTATGGAATGATGTAGGAAGTTTAAAGGACGTATTTCCGGATCTCTTTAGATTGGAAATGAAAAAAGACTGTATGGTGAATGATAGAATGGAACATCTAGATGGATCAACCCTTCTTAAATGGGAATGGAAAAATAGTCCAAGAACATCACAGGAGGTGCTGCAACTACAAAAATTGGAGGATCTTCTGGGGAATTTCAAAAAGGAAAATGGTAAGGACAAATGGTTATGGGAGCTAAATGAGACTGGTGAGTTTTCAACAAGATCGATGAGGGACCTCATTGAGAAAAGGACTCTTCCGCACAACCGAATTCATTTCAAGTGGACTAAGCTCTTACCATTGAAGGTTAATCTAATGTGTTGGAGAGCCACAATTGACAGAATTCCAGTGAATCAAAGCCTCAACAAACGCGGTGTAACAGTCCAGCTTGCATGCCCAATGTGTGGATGGATATCAGAGACCCGGGATCACTTAATTATGCATTGTCCTTTTGCTGCTATAGTGTGGGATGGTGTTCGACACTGGTGTCGTCTTCCAATGCATCAATCCAACTCCCTTCCCCAGCTCATTATGGAAGTTGATAGTTGGTGCATGAGGGGGAATCAAAAGGAGATTTTAAGTGCCATAATATATATAACTATATATTTAATATGGAAAAACAGGAACACAAAAGTCTTTGATGGTAAAAGCTTGAAGGCGGATACTTTAGTTGATGAAGTAAAAACGATGTCCTTTTTATGGATTAAGCATAGGGGAAAGTTAGATGATGTTAATTGGGATGTATGGTGTAGGTTTCAATTGTAATGTTGTTCCTATGTATTTTCTAGCCTCTGGCTAGAATTCTAATATATAAAATTAATCTTTTGCTGTTCAAAAAAAAAAAAAAAGGTATATATGAACACATTTATCCTTTTCTCCACCAATTTAGACAATAATGTGCTGCATATCAAAATAAGTGCATGTCTTTCCTAGTATTTGTCCACTAGTTCTAGCATATTATTTCTATTGATGTGGGTCCCTTAAACTTTGACAATAAAAATCCAATGACCCCAAATACCAATGTGAGGTGCATAGACCTTAAATGTGATTTCAATACAACTATAAGGTTTGGTGACTTCATGTGTAACTTTGATACAACTATAACGTTATCATTTATGAATTTGATACAACCATGAGGTTTATTTACTTCAATATAAAGGTCCATAGCCTTCAATTCTAAATGTTTACTTACAAGTAAGCATCACCACCGACTATCATCTATGTAAAATTGAACATGTGATTTCTACTTATATAGGCATTAATAGTGTTATACACTACTCAAAGTATCAAACTTGACAAATAAGCGTGTATGCTAGAATACAACATGACCATGTCTTATCTAGCATTCATTCTCTAGTTCTAGCATGATATATGAACCAAATTCAACATATTTGACTGAAAATACTGTAACACCTGGTCTCTCACACCATCAATATTGTCCGCTTTGCCCACGTGAAGCTTACGGATTTGTTTTTGGTTGCCTAGGTGAAAACGTCCTAGGGAGGTCACCCATCCCTGGATTGTTGCCACCTGAGCACGCTTAAGTGTGGAGTTCTCCTCGCATCCACAGCTAATACGTCCAAAACGCGTTGGTGATATATTAGAGACCAGACATTCCTTATGAACCAGGAATCTCTCTTGTCCACGGCCGATGTGGGATTCGCCTAGGATGTTACAAACACCCCCTCTTTTGGACTCATCGTCCTCGATGAGGTTTGCCCCACCATCCCATCTATGGATGTGGGATTTGCTTAAGGTGTCCCACTGAACACCCCCGGGGACTCACCATTCTTGATGAGGTTTGCCCCACCATCCCGAACGGCACATGAGTGGCTCTGATACCATTTTGTAACACCCGGCCTCTCACACCACCAATATTGTTCGCTTTGCCCACGGGGAGCTCACGGATTTGCTTTTGGTTGCCCGGGTGAAAACTTCCCAGGGAGGTCACCCATCTTTGGATTGTTGCCACCTGAGTATGCTTAACTGTGGAGTTCTCCTCTCATCCACAGCTAATACACACAAAACGTGTTGGTGATATTAGAGACTAGACATTCCTTATGAACCAGGAATCACTTCTGTCCACGACCGATGTGGATTCGCCTAGGATGTTACAAATACAATCTTACATAAGTAAACTAGTTATTTGCATATAATAAAGAGATTTGTACGGCGACAACTATAAGTATCATTTACATAGACACTTTAGTGTATGCTTTAGTTTAAAAAGTAATATGTAGTCACCTTAACAATATAACCTTGTTAATTACGTATTCTAGCTCGACAATTATTATTAGCCACCTAAAAGTTAACTCAAACCCAATTTGTATGTTTTTTTAAACACCATCGTAACCAGTTGACACAACAATCAATTTCACTAACTACACATGACTGATTCAACTTTAGTAATCCCAATGCTATAAGCATCTGATTGGTCATGTTAGATACCTGAGTCAAAGGTATTTCTGGATATAAACTCTTGAAATATATCAAGACTACGAACTTATTTGGATCAAAAATCATTTGAAACTAAAGTTGGATGGGAGTTTTTGGTGTAGTTTTGATATTTAAAGCATTGTATAATATTGTAGGGTGGTCCTTGGTGTCACTTTTTGTATTTATACTTTTTCTAACACCTTGCTAGTTTGGAGATTAATAATATTCCTTCGCCATTCAAAAAAAATACCTAAGAGTCAATTTGATCTATCGCTCACTTTCACCCTGAACCGGTCCCTTATGTTTTTAAATTCATCAAATTTAGTTTATCACTTCCCTTTTGCATTTTGTGGTCCAAACACAATCAGGAAAGTATAATTTGTCATACCAACCAAAATTTTTTTTATCAACTTGACTAGCTAATTAATCATTTTTTTTTATTTGGAGTCAATTAGTGTGGGACACTAATTAATAGGTTTGTTTCTAAGACATAGTTGTGTCAACTGGCCATCCAGAATATTCAGCTTCTAACTTATCAAACTCTTAACTAAACTCGTCAAAAAAGTGTTCATCATTGAATACGATGTTTCTAAGCCATTAGATGCTTTATACGTCATCGGATTTGAATAATCAAGTATTGGGTTTATAAACCCACTTAATACTCACGTGTGGAGATTTGATGTGAAGAATCTTACCATAGGGTCCTCTTTGTATCCAAACTTTTGAGAATGTAGTACGTAGAATTAAGCTTTAATGACAATTTTTGCTTTTATATTCCATAATCGTTTGGTTTCCACCACTTTCTTTTTGAATTGTATTAATCTCTTTGACATAAAGATTAAAATAAAAAACTTACACTTTCCGCCTTTGTTACGACATCTATCGACATTTTTATTTAATTTTCATATATTATAATATAACCCATGCCAACACATTATGTATTGGAATTCATCATTTCTTTATAAAATAATAATATGTTCCTGAAATAATACATCAAAAATTTGGATTTTACATGATTTACCATTTGTTTACTAACAACATCGTCAATATGAAACCTAATGGTTTTTATAAACATAATACATGAAACATGACCACAATCTAGACAACTTGCAATATTTTCTTGCATGTTCACTCTGTTTCTATGTAATGGATCCGTACATTCCATCCAATATCAATTACATACCAAAAAAAATTCCTCTGTCTACAATCTAACATTACCATTTTCGGATTAATCTTCAAACCAAGGTTGTAGGTTGCATTCGAACGAGTTAGCCACTCTTTCAAATGACCTCTTGAACTCTAACTCTATCGTGCGTTTGTGTGTGTGTTAAGGACTGTTGCGCGCTTTGAGCTGTTGGAGCACCGTCGTATGTTGCCGATATAATAAATACACAACCTTAGTGAAAGAATGAGGTATAGAATACATTCCTTTCTCCCTCTTGCTTACAACAACCACCTCATCAACTCATCAAGTTTCTATTTATGGAATTGTGTTTATAGCTATGAAAATGGGTGAGATTTTTTACCCTTACAAGAGATGTCATTTTCAATCATTTCATGTGAATTATAATGCAAACGAAGTATTAGATTTAAAATAACTACTCACACTTAATAATACTAAAAGTTCTTATTCATATTAGATGTAATATATTAAATCCAAAATTAGGGATACTTTGAATTAGTTTTGCTTTTTAATTTGATAAATAAATACCAAGAAGTATTTGGGGAAGGCGTTTCACTTTGTGACATGTAAAGAGATGAAGGTCTAAGAACATATAATTTATAATTGAATATTTTTGTTACTAGAGTTCAACATTATGACAACATTTTGTGTACATCTAACGCACTACAAGTCTATAACCAACTTTTCCATGGATATGACCACACTCCCTTGTGATTTATGTCCTCATAACTCACCCTTTTTTAGTTACATGTCATCATCACTCATGTAGTGGAGCCTTATTTGTGTCTATCAACTTTCAATTTGTTTATTTCACTTCATCTTTTACTTTTCACCTAAAAGAAATTTATTATGTTCACTTTAACTACTTTAGCAATACTAATAGTATGTTGAGGTATCACTAAACACAAAACAATATATATCATTGTTAATAAGATAGTCAAAGGGTTAACGCGCCCCCACCCATATTCATGTTGGTGATATCAACATAAACTCATTGAAATTTATAAGTCGGAAAATCATTCCATTTGTTCTATGTAAAACTGCATATCTTAATAACATACCGGTTATATAAGAATTACGTAAAATATATTCGGACGAATATGATTGTTAATATCAAATTTATTATTTGTTATGAAAACCTAATGTGTGTGAGTTAGAAGATTTTTTTTTATTTTCATCGTAAGGTTTTAATATACGCTTTTACATTTGGATTTGATATACCATTTTTTTCTAAATAACTAAATGAACAGTGATTCGTAATGTATATTGCCTCTCGGTAGGCACTTTAAATACTCTATTTCAAAAAGAGTTGATATCATAAAATTATATAGTATACTTTATTATTTTTCATTAAAAAATCACTTTACATAATTTTGTATATTAAAATCCTTCAACTTGAAGAACTACATGAAAAGTCATTAAATATTTTTTTTATATCTGAGTCCTTAAATTTGTGTAAAATACACTCAATTTTGAAACTTTTTAAATTAAAAATGACTTCTTTTTGTATAGTTACATTCAAGATTTTTCATAAAATAAAACTCATGAGATCTTAGTTTTAACAATTAAAGAGTTAATAAGTCATAATAACAAAAGACTCAAAATTAACGCATTCTAACAACTTTTGGAACTTTATTACATATAACTAATTAGGTGACTTTATTGTGTTTTTTACAAGTTGAGGGGCTTCCCTTCAGTATATTAAATATCATTGATGGACTTCTTCATAAGAACAAGAAAGTATATTAGTGTTTATGATATTAATCCTTGCACAAACCAAGTAACAGCTTAACAAACAAAAAATCTACATTGGACTAATTTTAAATGGGCTCCAATTGCCACTCCCTTATTTCTTTATTTCTGGGCCTTAATATATTTTTGGATTAAAGTTAAGGTTTGGAAAGTTAATTTTTTTTTTTGTAGTGGATTGAATCTTCATTTGGACAGGGAGGTAATGGATAATGGATTGGATTGAAGTGTTAAGCTTTGGATAGTTTAATAAAAAAATGTAATACAAAAACTGTAAAATAGAAAGAAAAAAAAAAGTAAAAAGATGCGTTAAAAACCACTAGCTAAAATTCTATAAAATGATGTCATTGTGTTATGAAATATGTTAAATATAAATATATGATTACGATCAATTTAGTAAGATTTTATAATTTGATTTATATACATGTTATTTAGTAAAGGTTTATAAAGATGTATATTATGCTTACAAGTTAATTTAAATATATATCATATATAACAAGTTATATAAAGATATATATGAAAATTATTTTTGTCTAAATGTCAAGATTATAAATGTCGAGGGTTCGATTAAAACACAGAGAACTCATTCCTGGGGTTTGATGGTAACCACACCCACACAACTAAATTGAAGTTGCAATCTTTAAAATTGGTTAATACATAGTGGAATGGAAAATATGTGTGTTCTCACCTACTTGACTTGTTTTTGGCAAGATGATTTAGTATTATTGAATCAAGACATAACTCTTAAAAATACTTTTGCAAGTTGAAAAACAACACCTATATGTAGGGTGGAATCATGTTGTTATTCTGTCCATCATTGTTAATTAGGATGGTTGGTTCAACTGGGGTGTGAGAGTCGATTACTATGGGCCGAACCTCACTTGGAGGGTAGTATAAGTCCGTATGATGATTTATAGTGGTAACCCTAGTTGTTTGTAATGATGTTGAACGATCAAAACTCATGATCATGGCTTTAAAGATGGTTTAGTGAGAACTAAGTGTGTGAATTTAGCGATCATTAAAAATGCCACAAGGTGTTTAATTAAAAGTCTGAACCAAAAAAATAATGAAATTATAATTTAAGTCGTAAACTTGTTTATATAATGTTGAAATGCAAGTATTCATGATCACAAGATAGAGGGGGTTAAATGAAACCCTGTGATTATGAATTAATGTCTTTATGTTTATGTATGCCCACAAGATGTTTAATTAAGTTCCTAAACTAAACAAGTGAGCTTATGATAAACCTAGATGGTGTTATTGAATGATATTCAATATATAAATGTGTATGGATGGTAAGAGATCAATGATTTGGAAATAAGTCATGACCACGGTTAACTTTAATTATGAACGGAACACATATGAATAGTTAAAATAAAATAATATTCAAGTTATAGATTAAATGAATGTCCATGTTATGTGTTCTAATTGTTTGAAAGACTTAACTTTAGCTAGGAAATAAGTAATGAGATTATGACATAAATATGCGAGTACAAGATGGATGATTTTTAACAATTACCAAAGGTATTTCTAAAGTGTAATTAAATAAGCATGAGCCTTAGGCCCCAAAAATTATGAGGCTTTCAATTTTATAACCTAATTACATATATA
Source organism: Flaveria ramosissima (assembly GCA_025215565.1). Taxonomy (NCBI): domain Eukaryota; kingdom Viridiplantae; phylum Streptophyta; class Magnoliopsida; order Asterales; family Asteraceae; genus Flaveria; species Flaveria ramosissima. The sequence goes on from CM046036.1 coordinate 7,259,251, forward strand.
TAATCAACTAGTTTTAGTAAACTCATATATTACACGAGTTAAATAAAAATATATTAAAATATAATTAAAACTTATTAATTACAAAATGATATTTTTGATAATATATAATTGAAATCTTTCTTATTATAAATAGAATGAAAATTTTGTTTCCAAACAAACATTAAAAATGTCATTTAACTTTTGTTAATATAAATTTCAACTTTAGTTATTTTCTATACTTATTGAAAACATCAATTTTAAAATATTTTGAATTTTTAAAAAAGTTTAATGTTTTAGAAATTTTTTTATGTTATAAAAATTATTTCTTTAGAAATAACATTGTTAAAAAGTATATTTTTTAATTTATTAAAAAACTAATTTAATCATAAAAAATAAATAATATTATTAGTAATAAATATGATTTATTTAATAAGAGATAGAAACAAAAAAAAATTTGATAAAAATGAATATGATTCTACCAGTTGTCCTTTCTGGTTATCTTTTTATTAAAATATAAAAATTCATATTATGAAATAAAAAGTTAATATATATGATTTGATTAGGTGCTTCTCATTCAAAATTTAAAGTCTTATGTTTTAATCTAACAAGTGATAAATCTCATTTAACTTTGTTATGTTTTTTCAACATGACCCACATAATTTGATTCAACGATTTCAACTCAACATTCATTGTTTAAACTAATTTGATTAAAAATCTCTTTAATACATTAACATGCTTTAACTAATCAAATTTATTACATAATACAATTTGAAAAATTAATTAAAATGTGAAAATAATTATTGAAATTATTGTTTAAATGCCTTCTTAAAGATGTTTTAAATTTTTATAATTATATTTAAAGATAAACAAATATCCTTTAGTTTTAATTTTAAATAAATTTAATCAAAGTGAACTTTTACATAGCCTACCATTTATATACATAAACAATAATAGATAACGTACTTGTTTTAAAATTTTATAAAAAATGTTTGTGTATTCAGAACTTAAATTATCTTATTCGTTGTTTAGTTAATTATCTTATTACTCGATTAGTTAATCTTTATCAGTTTTCAATATATAAAAGTAAACCTCAACTTTTTTTTCAGCCCTCAGGACGGTTGAGACACCCTGATTGTGCCAAAGATATGCTATTAAATCCCAAAAACTACGGACGTATGGGAACTAAACACGATTACTTATGGGTGATTATCCTTTTATGAGTTAACTAATGGTGTGTTAAGTTTACCTAAAGGCTAAAGACAAAGGTGAGTTATGCCATTGTATGTGTTTACTATGTATTCAGATAAAAGATTTGTAAGTTAACCCGTTTAGTTTCATAAGCTTTAACAGGCATTTTATAATATAATAAAACTTAACCAGATCTTTTAATTAAAATTCCGATTAAAACTAAACACTTAGCAAACTTTAATCAAAGTTTAAAGCTTCACACTCATAAGTTCCAAATCGACTACTAAACAAAACAATTTGGATCAAAACCATAAGTTCTACAGAAGTGTAGGAACCTCAGAATGCATTAGCAGAAATAAGATCCCGCAATGCCAGAATATCAGTACCATTTCATATCGGCAACGTACAGCACTCAATCCACCACCAATCAAGTGAACGAGCGACTCTAAATTGTTGCCTTTTTGTTCATCAATCAGATCAAAATCGACTTTTCGAAATACAAATTACGATATGAAGGGGAAACGAAAGCCTCAGAAATCGGATGCGAGTACTAATCAAAGAAGGATCTCAAAGAGAAACCTTTCAGATGGTACGGACAATACATCATACATCATCGGCTAATTCGATTCCTAAATCGAACATTAACAACTTACCAGTGAATTTGATCCCCGTGTGGCCGTCGGCGATATGAGTGATGAAATTGCGATGGGGGTGTTGGGTGTTTATAACGATGATGGGAAACCCTAGTTTGGTTATATTTACCATAACACCCTTCGTGTTTATGATTAATTACTATTATGACCCTCCGAGGAAAACACGAGACTTGTAAAGGTATGGTGGTTATATAAGCTTAAAATTTTTATTTTTGAGGGTGTTTTAGTGTTAATTAGTTACCAGAAAGGTGTTCGCGAAATGCGACGGTCCGACATTTTACATCCGATATGTGTTTTTAATTTTTGTTATTTTTGTAGTAAAATGTCGGCAAATAAATGGGTTTTGCATGACAGCTTGTATATTTACGCATAAAGTTATTGTATCTCATAAAATACAGATCGTTTCAGAAAAAATTTTACACCAAAACTTTTAAAATACATACATGTTACAATTATAGTGTTAAAAAGTTTTTAAACATGATAGATTAAAAGATATAACTGAAATCTTAAAATAAATTAAGTTTTTTTGGTTTATGTGTAGATAATGTAAAATTTTATGTAAGTTACAATTAGTGTAAAGTTATTATGTAACTAATTGTAAATGATAATCTGTAAATAATGTTAAAAGTACTATTTTACACTCAGAAGTAATTGTATCTTATGAATTGAATAAAATATTTATTTTTAATTTTATGGTATTTTATAATACACATCTTATATGTTTTATATATAGTATAGATGAAGTTTTTATTTATAGTTTGTAATAGTGAATTTTAACTATATATGATAATGAGATTTGAACAGTTATAGGTATATTTTGAAAATAAAAAATTTAACACATAATTAATAGAAAGTTAGTATGAGGGATGAGATTTTTAATAGAAGGATGATAAAATTTAAAGAGTTAAAAGTAGCACAAAACAACAACAATGAAATTAATACATTATAAAACAAAATTTAATTCATATCACCACAACCTTCCACCGAGACTCGATCTATTTGCCCACAACCCACCCAAAACCAATATAACCAACCAACAAATTACAATCGTTACATAAGATCATATAATATTTGGTCACAAAATCCTTGTTTATTAAACGAAAACAAAAAAGTAAAGGTGTTAAACAATAAAACTGAGTTGTCTACCTAGACCTTGGGTTTGTGTTCGGGTCTATGACTAAACTCAAAGTCGATATGAACGAAGGCTCGCTCAACTTCGGGTAATTGTTCAAGCTTTTCTTGTAGTGTTTCACCAATATTATGAGCTTTGTTGAGTAACATGTCTTCTGGTAACACAATATCCACCTCAACAAAATAATGAGACCCAAATGTGTATGCTCTTACTGTGTCAATATGCTTTATTTCCTCATGGTGGTTCCATACCAAATAAGTTAACTTTGCTAGGAAGTCCGGCGGGGCTGTTCTCCCAATTAACGACCACACGTTCTCTAAAACTGTCCTCGCCCATGTGCAGATCGTATAAACTGCTATCTGCAAATGTAAATAATTAAGTATGATAATTAAAGTACATTAACAGTTAAGTAGTTGAATACTTGTGTTGTTGTTATACTCACGATAATAGCTCCCACGGGATCAATCCACCACTTGTAGTGAATAGCTAAGACAGTTGAACCTAATCCAATCGAATTCGTGATAACATCAAAGAAATGATCCTGAGCATACGCCCTCACGATTTCATTTTTGAATCTCCTGCAATAGACCATCAGTATAAATTTCACCACTGTCACGCCCGCCATGATGCCAATCACCCATTCTTCATGATAGCTATTCGTGTCCGGACGAGTCTGAAACCAAATCCAAGTGAATATTAAACAAAAATCAAGATTTCTTTTTTGAAAAAAATATGGAAATTTTCAAAACAACTATTTATGAAAAATAAAAAAAATGATATGCACAATATGATTAAGGGCATGCCTTTGCAATAAGTTGTCTACCAGACTCTAGCAATATTTGAAATCCAAGAGTTCCCATTACTGATGCAAACACAATAATCCCCTGCAATCCAACAAGTGATTATACATATGCACTTTTTGATTCAAACATGATAATGAATTGAACATAGTGATTTGAAACATTAAAGATCTTACCACAGGCTGCATTCGATTCTTCCCGATTGGATAATGAAACTGATTCGGGTTTCTCATCGCGTATGAAGTAAACCACAAAATGAACCCGGATAACAAGTCCAACAGTGAGTCCAAAGTTGAAGCGATAACAGCTAACGATCTGCTCTCTAAAGAAGCGTACACTTTCGCGATGAAAAGAACCAAGTTAGCCACATTCGACACTGTGATCGCGGTTCTCTCACTCTTAGCCAGATTCTTCATCTCATCCTGCAACAAACAAACATAAGTTACATGAACAAATGAACAATCCCCTCACTAACAACATATGATATAACAAATGATACACACCTCGGTTAAGCTTTCGGGTAAACATCCTGATTCATTGATTGTTTCCATCTCACTGAAACCTTCCAACAGTTGCTCTTGTTTCTTGTAGTACTCGCGAACCTTTCGACGTTTCCCTGCAGAAGATATGCAAGAATTCCCAATTGGCCATAAACAACAAACAATATATGCAAGAATCTAACATAAATTTGAAATTAAAACTGTGCATTTGATTACTTTTAAAACAACAATACAATTTACTCGTAATACTACACCATTGTCCACTGCACAACCGTGTATTAGATTCATATAGATCAAAAACATTAAAATTTTCCAGACATTTGAAAACATTACACTAAATCAGTTAACAGTAGAAGTAAACAAATGAATTAGATGGATTACGTCGGAAGAGGCCGAAAAATCCATCGTTGGAATTGGAACTGGAATTGGAATTGGAATCGGAGGCTTGCGGGAGACGAAAGTGATGGATATTGAGTCTCCATGAAGAAGATTGTGGTTTAGGAGGAGATGTATTAGGGGCATTGGTGGAGTTGTTAGTGATTCCGGTGTTATCTTCCATGATATGATGGAATGCAGGAGAAATGTGGTGGTGATTGATTAACTGCTGGTGGTGTAGCGGTTAAGTAAAGGTGTGAAGAAGAAGAAGATATTATTCTGTTCATATGGGTTTGTATTTTCGTCATCAAATAGCACTTGCAAATGCAATTTAACCACTCCACCACCCTTCCTTACATGTCATCGCTTGTGCTGATATAACTCTTGTCTCTTTCATTTAATATAAACTATTGTTATAATTAAAGGCGTGAGTAATGATAATAGCATCATAATGAAGATAATCAAATTTTTTATTGATATTAAAGAATGATGATAAAAAAAGGTATGCTATAAAAAGATCCAATTGGTGTGTGTGTTCACATCATGGAGATGTAAGGCGTTATCATGCCTCAGCCATAGCGAGAAGCATGCAACGTGCCTAAATTTTAATTTTGAAATTGATTACAATAACTTATGTTATGGAGGACATGAAGTAACAATTGGATTAGTCTCCCATATCTCAACACAACTAAAATACTTAGAAATTTCTACAAGTTTCTAAACATTTCATATTTGTCATCAAGCATCGGTAAATGTTTTACTTGTAATAATCAGTATTGATAGTTTATAATAAAATACATTAAGAAAAATATATATTATCACATATTAGGGTAGCGTTTGATATGCAGTAATGAGAGACAGAATGGAATGAATATTGAGGTTGAATAAAAAAAGACATGTTTGGTTTGGTGATATAGTTAATTCAATTCCCTCAAGTTTGTTTCATTCACCCCCTCTTTTTTTTTCATTCTATCCCCTCTTCTATCATTAGTCACGACACCACTCACTCACCCACCACAACAACCACCGCCGCCGCCGATCACCACTGCCCCGGGAACACCACCGCCGCCACTGCCGGCCACCACCACCGCTCGCTATCAACATCGTAACCACTTTTACATTTCATTGATTCGTTTTTTCATACCTAACAAACAACACAAAGTAATTATTAATTTATTCCTAAAGGGTAAATAAACAAGATAATAGAATGTAATAATTCATTTCATTCTCTCATTCATTTCATTCTCTCATTCATTCCATTTATTCGTCTATTCCATTACCTCATATCAAACAGATGATGTCTTAGATTAAAGGAAAGAATTTATATATAAAACAAATAAATAAATGCACCGATTTTTTATTGGTATGCTTATATTACAATATCGATTCATTGGTTTCACAAGTTACATCTTTTTTCTCACTATTCACTTGAACATAATGCTTCTCGAAGTAGATTTTTACAAGGAGAGTATTTGCGGTAGATTTATACAAGGAAACAACAATGTTAAACCTAAATTATGTTGAATAGCATGGGATGTATTATTGGCAACAAATGACCAAGGAGGCCTTGTTGCCTTGACATTAGAAGCATTAGCGTGGCATAGAGATGCACAATTTGGGTTTTGGGCCGGACCCGAAACCGGGTTCAAACCGGGTTGGACCCAATCGGGTATTTTTGTACCCCGGGTATGGATGAACCGGGATACGAAACCGGGTCGGATTCGCTTACTTGAAAACCCTACCCGTCATATCCGGGTAGGGTCGGGTCCGGGTCGGGTCCAGTACCGGGTCTAGTTTTTTTTTCTTCTTTTCTTTTCTTGTTTTTATATAAAATACCGAGTTCAATATCGGGTCCAATACCGGGTTCAACTCGGGTTTAAACCGGGTCGGGTTCAGGTTCGCTAAAAATCTTAGAAACTAAAACCGGTTCCAACCCTACGGGTTTAAATGGGTCCAACCCGGGTATAGCTCAAATCGGGTACTACCCGTACCCGGGTCCGAGTCGGGTCCGAACCTGGTTTTTATGCCACCTCTAGCGTGGCACACCTAGTTTTGTTATTGATAAGGTAGCCCCAAATTTGGGCCAAAAGATTAAATTAAAAGGCCCGCTTTAGGTGGGCCCAATTCCAATAAGCCCAATAGATAGACTTTACTCACTATGGTTAGCCGGTTAGGGCTTAATAAGTTTTCTATAAATAGAACTATCTTCTTTATGATATCATGTGATCTTCTTTGATCTCTTAATGGTTGTTTGTTAAGTAAATGTTGAATTAATAAAAAGTCTGGTTAAGAGATTATGAACTAGTAAATGTTGAGAACCAATAATTATTGTTTGAATGAATTAGGGCTGTTCACGAGCCGAACCGAACCGAATGTAGCTTTGCTCGAATTCGGTTCAGTTTCAAACCAAGCAGCTCGATCCGGTTCGAATTTACAAATTCGAGCGCAAGCTTCATGCTCAAACTCGGTTCGTTTTTAACCTAACGCTCGGTTTCGTGTTACAATTTAAAACAAAACTAATAATTTATTCAATAGTTTCAACTTCAAGTTTCAACCCAAATTTAACAAAGTAACAAATAAAACATACAAAATAAGTTCAAAAAAACAAAAATCTAAAAGACATGAAGTTTTAACTCAAACTCAAATCAATCACGATAAAATCAAATTCCGCTGCCTCTACCATGATTATTTCCACCTCCATCATACCAGCTTTTCTTCTTTGACTATAGGCATTTAACAAGTTTTCCTTCATACTAAATTACTAATCAATCTAATTTATAGTTTAAACAGACATCAAGTTGATTCAAAAGATAAACAAACATCAAGTTTATTCAAATGATAAACAAACATCAATCTCAAAACATTTATTAAAATTAGTAAATATCCTATATCTAACTTTCCTCAAAAGACATTTTTAATTGGTACACGATAAAAAAATATAATATGTAAATAATAAAAATAGTGGTAATTGGTAAAGAAATTTTCATATATACACTAAATTAAAAAATAATTCGAGCGAAACCGAGCGAGCTTACCTTTGCTCGTGCTCGGTTCATTTTCAAACCGAACCGAGCTCGGTTCGTTTACAACCGAGCCAAAAAACGAACGAGTAAAAATCCAAGATTTCTTTGAACGAGTTCGAGCGTCAAACTATTTGTACAACCCTAGAATGAATCTTTGAATACCTATACAAAATGATTAATTTACCCCTCAACTTCGTAAGTACTATTCCTACAACCTTAATTGCATATTTGCATATCATAGAACCATTAAAGAACTTCACCGAACTTTGAAGCATAAACCTATCATTGATGTGTACCCCAAGAACACACAAGTCAAAGTTGCTACATTTCCACTGAATTCACCTAAGGTCTCTTGAGCCATGGTTCGAATTGAAATCACTTGCAGTTCATTCTCATTGCCCATTCTATTATTCCTCTTGTTAAGAAGACCCACATTGATTTCAACTAATAACAATGCTTCAATTAACAGAAATCCCAAACACAAAGTCAATGATATTGAATTTGGAACCAACCCAAGTTCAAGAAAATAGATGCCTTTACGGTTATCAAATAATAATAAGTGTTATTGCATCAATTGATGTTACCAAATTACCGCAGTTGAAGTTTTCTGAGAAAGAGCAAGTATGCTGAACCCGATACTTGTTCTGATGATCAGAGCCACCGCTTTACCACAGAATAGCAGCGGTAGAAATGTATTGCAGCGAGTACTGTTGCCTGCAACACCACAGAACATTATGCCAGTAGCGATGGGTGTTGTTGCTCGGTCGACAAATAGATTCATGAAAGCAGTGATGTTGTTGTTCTAAGCCAGATATATATCCTCTCCTAATATACTACACTATACGTACTGATCAGACTCCAGAAGATGAAAGTCAGCAATATAACAACACCAGGATGGACCTGAATCGAATCTCTCAGTGACAAATTTATGTAGATTACTGTCTTTATAAGAAGATGCTTTCATTAATAAGAACATCACTTGCAGGCATAAGAACAATGCTGTTTATAATCTACAAAGATCATACCAAGAACAAGAAGAAAAAATCAAACATGATGTTCTTGTTTCTTGCTCAAAGGAGGTGAACTCCACACAATAGCTAATCATCCAAAACATACGGAAGCAGATAAAATAATCACAGAACAACAAATAAAGATTGACAGCTAGTAGAATCATTTCTACAAACCACCAGCAGAAACCATCAATGCATGAAAAACATAACCAACATCATAGAAACTGAATCATCATACTGTATAGAACATCAAGTTACTTACAGATACCACTTAAGAACATAATCCACATACAAAAACCAAATCACAAAAGCCCCAAAACAAAACATTACACAATGAAGACAAAGTACTCTCAGAAATCACCACCACGAAGACGAAGAACAAGATGCAAAGTAGACTCCTTTTGAATATTATAATCAGCTAAAGTCCTCCCATCTTCCAACTGCTTACCGGCGAATATAAGCCGCTGCTGATCCGGTGGAATCCCCTCTTTATCCTGAATCTTCGCCTTCACATTATCAATCGTATCGGAGCTTTCAACCTCCAACGTAATCGTTTTTCCAGTTAGGGTTTTCACGAAGATCTGCATCCCACCACGAAGCCTGAGAACCAGATGCAACGTAGACTCCTTCTGAATGTTATAATCAGCGAGCGTACGGCCATCTTCCAACTGTTTTCCGGCGAAGATAAGCCTCTGTTGATCCGGTGGTATTCCTTCTTTGTCTTGGATCTTCGCTTTGACGTTGTCGATGGTGTCGGAGCTCTCGACTTCGAGAGTGATGGTTTTTCCGGTGAGGGTTTTGACGAAGATCTGCATGATTGAATGGATGATTGTTGGTGAATTGCAATTGATTTGATGAATTGGGGATTTTGATTGATGGATGAAGGGGATAATGGGTTTCAATATATAGATTGCGAGGGGGATGAAGGGGTTGATGTTGGGGTCAATTTCGACTCCGTAACGACGGTCCAGGCGTTTCTAGATTGTTCTACCGGCTTAATTTCTGGTCAAATATGGATGCTTCAATCTAACCTCATTCGACCGTTTCTTAACTTTTTGATACAAACTAGGATTGGATACCCCGTGTGTTGTTATGGGGTCGGGTCTTTTTGTAGATTCGTGAAAACTATATTAGCACAAAAAAGGGTAAGAAATTAATATGTTTTGAGTATCAAAATATTATAATTGTTTTAAACATAAGAGTACATTGATTTTATATATGAATTAATAATTATACAAAAAGATAGTTTAATTAAATATGCACATAAACTATTTGATTACCAACACACGGTTGTAGGAAAAACTATATATGAACTTTCATAAAGTTAAAGATAGTTTCTTTAACTTTAAAATTTAATGAAAAAAAGGATTTTTGAAAAATGTTTTCTTAAGATAATATTTAATGATTATTACAATAAATAAATAAAGATTATATGAGATGAACTTCCTTTAATATGAGCCTCATATCCTCTCTACATATAGTTACATATTTCAAGTTTTCAACTACTATTTTTTCAATAATCACATGCATCAAATGCTTGTACTTTTTGTATTTCTTTAATAATCATGTGCATCTCCTATTTGTACTTTCTGCATCCTTCTTTACTCGCATATTTATGTACGTATCTTGCTAGTCGTATCAATATGTTCAAATGAAATCTTACTCTATCATTATTACTTTCTCTAAGCATTCATAAAAATCTATGAAATTTCATTTGTTATGTAATTTAAATATATAAGTTCAAAGATTGTTTTTATGGAACAACTCGTATTTTTCCATAACCACAAGTCTACAAACCCAACTCATTATCTTCTTCTTTTCCGCTAGAACACCAACCACCAACGTAGGCCACCACTGCAAACATAAACTACACCACCAACGATCCGCAACCCTATTTTTTTTCAATGACGCCAACCACCAAAAGCAACATAATTCCGACTTCAACTCCCCTCCACCGCTACCATCACATCCCCACTTTTTCAAAAACCTTGTTTTTTTCTGATCGTCTACCATTAATATTTACCCCCTGATCTACCCTAGATCTTCACCCGTGTTGGTGCTTCAATCCACAAGAACCACCACACCCCTGTTGGTTCAAAATCACAATCGATTCCTTTCGCCACCCCTAACCAGACCGCCTCCTTTATCATCATTGCTTCATCGACATCTTCATTTTTTATGTGAGAGAGTGTAAATTTTTTAAAAAGAGGTTGAAGATGTTGCACGTTTTGTACCTTTCAGAGGACCTTTCACAAATTATGTAAACTTTAGTTGCCAAAATAGAAAACTATTATAGTTTCCTATACAAACCGACATATAAAATTGATATATATATATATATATATATATATATATATATATATATATATATATATATATATATATATTATTTATATTTATAGTACATTGGAAAAACTAACAATCCATAATACACTTGTATGAGTAACCGATGATTGGTTATTATTAGGTTGGTGGCCTTGTGACAAAGGCAAAGCTTTTAGGATATTAAAGATATTATAGAGAAACTTGTATATAAAGTGAAGTTAGAGAGAACGATCATTAGTAAGCTTTACGACGAAGGAATTTAAACTTGGTTTGTAAGCTTGGTTGAAGTTGGTAACTGATGAAACGTATAGAGAAAATGATATTAGAGAGAACGATTATTAGCCGACCATGACCTCTAGACCTCTAGAGAAATGAATTTAAACTTGGTTTGTAAGTTTGGTTGAAGGTGGTTCGTGATCCGTTACTCTTTTAGACGATCGGGTTGATACCAGTTAACAACCAATTATCCTCTTGATCGATTTTGTGAACTTCCACCTAGGATAACAAAATGACCTAAACTCAAAACAAAAAAAAAACTAGAAGCATGATACGGGTGGATTCCGATTAAACCAATCTCAAAAATTCAAATTGGTTAATCTTTTTATGTCAATAACTTCGTCATTGTCTATTACTTGAAAGATGCACTGTTATTATATAATCAGTGGTTTCATTCATTCATCATCTTCTAGGTTAAGTCATTTACTTTTTGTCCACTCTTAATTATTAGTGTTAATTTCTCAATGCCAGTAATCTGTTGTATCGCATTGCTGATATGAGACTGTAAACACAATAATCACCTGGCAATTTGCCTTGTTGAGACCATTTTGAGTTGATTACAGATTGAATATTGTGCGTATAGATTGTAATTTGTGTGATTCTTCATTGACCTAATTGTAGATGTAGCGTACATTTTGCATTTCAGTGATATTGTGTGTTGGTCTTCTGGTTGTGAAGGCAAGTGATTGGCATCTTTAAGGAGTATTTGATGTATTCTACTGTCAACCTCAACCCTAACTGTAGTCATATACATATTCAGGACTTGTGGAGAAACTATACAATAGATACAAAGGCAAGTTTTAGTTTTTTATCAATTAAAGCACTATATGGTACTCACAGTTCATAAGAATCATGGTCATGACTGACATTTTCCCTCTTAAATTTGCTTGCTGACATGATATCATACGTCAAAATTAAGTTCATCTATGTTGTCTTTCAGATCCTTATGCTGATGGTATTCACACCCTCTAGCATGCCTTTTCATCTTAGTGGTCATTACTCATTACTTTTTGTTGAAATGTTCAGGTTACACATAAAGTAACTTGAAGAACCACGTGTACTAATAACTGCATTTAGCTTTAGATTTCTTGCCATTGTTTACTTTACTTGCAGTCTTTACAAGATATTATACATTTGACATTTATTATCTGTCATTTGTCTGGTAGACCCTCAAGAATCAAGATATGTAATGGTATGTTGACAAAAATGCTTATTTCAGATGAAAATTCTCATGGTAAGATTTATTTTTAACTTGACTTGACTTGCATAGTCTTGGATATGTACTTTGGTTGGTCATCTCTCATGGCACTTGAACGCAATCTCTTGGGTTCAGATTGCGCAGCGATTCGGGCCCTGCGTAAAGCGGGAGCTAGGTTTGGCACCTGGTAAACCCTTGCAATCTATAGGGTGCTTATAAATTATAGTTCTGAAAACACCTTTTACTACTGGATCTGGACTTGATATGTCATAAAGTTCACTGGTTTCCTTTTGTTAATTGTGTGACAAGATAGATTCTTGGAAGAAGTTTCATGAGCCACTACCATTTATGCGTTCTAAACTAAATGGAAACTGTGTGTACGTTTGACCTCAATGAACATATGGAATGATTTAAGTGTTTGAATTTATGAAACTTTATACTCTGTTGCTAATTTATGATTCTTGCTCTGTCCGAAAAGATCCAAGGAGACCTGTATCTTTGCATATAGCTGGGAAAAAGGAGAAGGTATGAATATAGCATATTCGCTTACATGATTAAGGCCAAATTTAGGTGTTTTTATGCGCAAGTGCTCATTTTTATGTATGATTACAGGGTCAAAAGTCCCTGATACAGCTAGGGGCGTTCAAGATTTGGTTTTAATTTGATTAAATTGAAAAGTCAAATTTATTTGTAAACCAAACTAACCGAAACCAAACTGATGAACGCCCCTAGATATAGCTACAGGAATGTGGCAATTGTTTGCAAAAAAACAGTGTCCATAGGTTGATCACTGGTGTCAGTTCTCACTGGTATTAATCGTTAAATATGAAGCTGTTGTTGATTTCAGGAAAAGCATAATAAAGCTATTTCTCGGGACCATTGGTCTCAGCTGCTAGAGTTTGCAATTGTAAGATATACAACTTCAAATTATGTTTTTTTTTTCTTTTTGCAATTGTAAGATACATAACAAATAAAGCATGTGTAAAATATTAACCTTGAAGAAAAAAAGGAACAACTAATTACAGCATTCAGTTGATTATGTTGTGAATCTGTTTGAGAATGTTGTCCTCATCAATCTGCAATTGTAGCATGTACTTATCAAAAGCAGCCACCAGCTCTACTATGCTTTCCTCTTCTTCTTGATTCCCATTCTTGATCAAAATCAAGTCGTCATCTGTTTTCTTGATATTATTATTATTATTATTACTACTACTATTATTTTCATAAAAGCTAAAACCGACTTTCTGAGTCATGTAATCAACCACAGCATCTGCATCTTCACCTCCACGACCACCACCGCCACCAGGAGCTTGAAGCCACTGTCTCAGACTAGCAACTGTTTGAAACTCCATGTCTTCTTTCTTTTCATCCTTTGTCTCAATGTCAGCATCATTCTTACATGCTGCATCTGTTGTATCAGGAACTGGAACTGCAGCTCCTGCCATCTCAGCATCACTATGATCGCTGATTCTTCGAAGCAACTCATCATACTCCTCGACTGTGTGGAAGTTCGAACATCGTTCCAATGCATCATCAGTCTTGAGGTTGGTGTGGATGATCAAACTATCATCATGTTTTGGTGGTATCAGGTCCAATACATGATCAAATTTATGGTTGGTGTTGGGAATGATTACCTGGACTTTGGGCTGCTGATGATTGGATGATTTGGAGAATATGCAACCCATTTTATGAGTTTTGGTTTTAAGGAACTACAATAAACCAGAGAGGAAATAATAATATATGTCCACAAGGGGCGCCTGGGTTTTCTGACTTATCTGACATTCCTCTTACCAAACCCCTACTTTTCTCTTCTTCTAGTATTTGTTGGTATGAATGTAAATGGGCCAGACATGGAGTTTTGGTAACTTTAGTCTCATACATGATAATAAAAACCTGTCTTATACCCGTCGGTTGTTGTTACTCAATGTTTCGGTTTGCATGTATATCTCGTTATGATTTTTTGTGGTTGCTTGAAATCTAATCTTAAACTCATCTTAAAAACCGACTTGAAACGTCAAATATTGTACTACACTTCTAATGATTTTATAATTTTAATAAGTTTAAGTTTATGACAACTTTAATATTTTAATTATTAGATTATATAATATATTAATATATTTAGGTAGATGGGTTTGGATAATCGAACGGCTATTACCTAATCCTATTCTTGTCTTGAACCTCGGAAGTTTCTTGAAACTAATCTATACAAGAATACTGAATACCCCTCTCTAATGTTTCAAATTTCGAGTTTTTCAATCGCTTCTAGCTAGGTTTTTTCAATGAAACCTTTGATTCGTGTCAATTCTTTCGTTCTTATACCCTTTAACTAAACACCTATTACTTCTAATTAGGTTTGAATATGTGTAGTCTTCAAAGGGTCTTTGATGTTACCACCAGTATTTAAATCGTGTCATCCATAGTTCTTTTTAAATTATTATTTCCTAAGATGAATGAATGATTAAAGACAACATATATACTGCGTCCATTTGGTCAAAAGAGTCAATTTGATTTAAAAATATGGTAATGGAGTAATATGATAGGTATGTCGGCTCCGTTATCTGCTGCTTTAGCTTACACCATCAAAGACTTGTTCTAGTAATCAATCCGTTTTTTTCCTCCTTTTTTTAATTTAATTAACAATAATAATAATAGCCGACAACAATAGCATCCGCCAACATTAGCTATATTATTTATTTATAATAATCATTATTGAAACTTTTAATAATTTCTGTACTTAGAAATTTATTCTATCTAGTTGGGGTGTTTAAACTTATCTTTTGATGTAATGAGCTTTTTAAAACTCAGTTTTTAAGTAATTTCCTCTTTAAAAGTATTTTTATGTATCAAACTTAATTCTTTATAAGAGGTTGTGAAACATACCCTATGCTGAATTTAATAGGGTGAGCCCTATTAAATTAGTCATAGATCTTCTCATATTTGAGTACATTAAACATATATGAGGTATGTTTAGTCACTTCTTTCCCTTTTTTTAACTACTATATGTAAGAAGTTTACCGTTAGATAATGTCTTTTAGTGTAGTTTATAAACAAACACACAAAGTTAAGTGCATGTTTGGATACACCAACTTATTTACTTTTTGACTTTTTGGAGGGGTAAAAAGACTAAAATACCCCTCAAAAAAATTAAAAAGTTAAAATTTTTAACTTTTTTGGATGAGTATTTTGGTCTTTTAACCCCTCCAAAAAATTAAAAAGTAAAAAAGTTGTTTTTGCCAAACATGCCCTAAATCTCACTTGAAAAGTAGGGTATAAAAATATGAGATTAATACAAACTTTTTTCTTATCCCAAAAGATAGAAGAAACTATTTTTAAGGTGAAAGAAGCACTCTCCATCCATCGGATTTTTGTCATTGTATAGCAAACTAACGGATAATGTTTTATTTTGTTCACATCCAACGTTTAACTATGGGCAAAATTGGCAGGTCTACAATCTTATATTTAATACAATTCAGTGTAAAAAGTATGAATAATTGTACAAAAATAGACTTTGTGAGTTTGACTGAAAAAAGTAAGTATGCTTAAAACTAACAATATATTATAAACAAAACTTTATTCAATATATTGTATAAGTAATGCTCTAAAAGAAAAGAAAGTTAACACCAAACATTTGAAAGACTGAAACTGAAGATAATAAAAGGAAAAAAGGTGTAACTTTATTATTTTTAAATTAAAAAGAAAAGAAACACTAAAATCAAAGCTTCTCACCTATTATCCTTCGAGTTTCGAGAGGATCATATTCATTTGGATAAAGTAGTTGTTTAATTGACATGTGGTCCGAAAAGTAGTTTTAAACTTTTAATTGTTACAAGTAATAATAGAACGAGTATTGGAATTTCAATTTCGTACCTATTTATAAAATTATGTTTGATATATATGTTGGGTACCCGTGAACTTGTTACTTGTCAAGTATGATATCTCAGTACTTTAGTAAACATTACTTATTACAGTCTTGATAATAACGGTTTATCACCTAATTGAAAAGTTGCGGGTTCTAGTATTGTAAAATATAAAAAGTAAGATCATTTAATTCTGAAAAAATGTAGGAGGTGTTTATTTAGAAATTTACTTATTACGATTCTTAAGTACATTTAAAACAACTTTTAATTTTTAATGTAATTTTGTTACCAATAATATAAGAAAATATAAATTTAAAATGTCGGTGGATTAGTATATTCATCTATTAATAAAGGATAAAAAAATACAAATAAAAAAAGAAATTTTTTACGGGAGTATGGTTTGAATACATCACTATGCATAACAATTTCACCATCACATGTGTTATGCAAGACACAACACACTATCACTTAGAACATTCACAGTGGATTCTTTATCTTTATTTATATAATTACACTAAAATCATTATATTTTCTCGTTCCTTTTCAATTAAATAATACTTTTTATACCTTTATCATTACTTTTTTCTCTATCATTCACTCACAACCACTTTAAAAAATATTAAAAATATATGGATTGAACAGTGATTTTTCAAATATATCAATCAACAATAATATTTTCTCTTTCCTTCACTCGCAACCACTCAGTAACCATTTCAAATGATATACCAAAACACACTCACATATTTTTAGGGATTACACTATGAATACTCTTAGCATCCCATATCTCCCTCAAAACTAAGTTCTCCTTTTCTCCTTTAGTAGCTGGTTCAATAATCCCAAACCCAATGATCCCCATTACACAAGAACATACTCAATCACTACAAAGTAAGTGTCAGGTGAAGTATCAACACAACTCTTTATTAATCTTTAGGAGATTACATTATCCCCTTAAAATTCATTTATATATATATATATATATATATATATATATATATATATATATATATATATATATATAGAGAGAGAGAGAGATTATTTACCCTTATACACTATGTCTTATGTATTTGTTATATCTTTTGATACATATTGTTGACTTGAGTGTCGGAGGCTGTAGGGTTTTTCGGGAGGTCCTCCTTTGAGTCACCTTCTAACATGTTCTTTGTTGGTTGCAGCTAGATTCTAAACTCGGAAATGGATCAGGATGCTAGATCCAACTTGACCCGACAACGATACCCGACTTGGATTTGGTTATAGCAACATAAAGTATAACCTAATACCATACTCCTCCATGCCTACGAAAATTTTAAAACTATTAATATTGAATGCTTGTTTATTATCTAAGGGGCTGTTTGACAATATTATGCTGAATTATTAAGATGTTTGACTGAATAATAGATAGTCTTTGAATCAATCAACATGTTTATAAAACTTATCAATTTAAATGCTTTATGAACTATTAAGATGTAATTTTTATGTGAATCAAACACATTTTGACTCTAACTAATTCAAAGATAATCTTTTAATGAAATAACGAAAAGGCTACTAAACATCCTCTGAGCCTGAATGATTCGGCTTTAGGGTATTACCATTGGGTTCGTGTTTTTTAACGGTTTGTAGAAAAAACCATGGTTTTGAAAACCGGACCGGAGCGGCCGGTTGGACCGGGAACCGGACTCCAATCCGGTCCTGTTCCGTGCTTAAAACCGTTTTAACGTTGAACCAGTGGTCAGACTAGTTGAACCGGTCGAACCGGCGGTCTGACCGGGAACCTGACCGGTTGAACCGTTTTTTTTATATAATTTTTTATTTTTTTGTGATTTTTACATATATTTATAAAATTTTATAATTTTATCCAGTTTTTATATACGGTCGGACCGGCTGAACAAGTCTGACTAGCGGACCGGTAACGTCCGGACCGCCGGTAACATCCGGTTCACTCCGGTCCGGTTTTGAAAACATTGGGACTTTTACTTATGGGAAAAACTGTATAGAAACAAGGGGCAATGTGGACTTTTACTTATGGGAGAAAGAAGACCTCATCGTTTGAGTTTGACTTTGATAATCAACCCAACATTCATATCTGCTCAAACAACACTAGACCAGACATACCCAAGATAAACAAAACCTTAAAACCCTCAAACACTCTGAACTTTGTCGGTTCACCGATTAGATTCTTGATTAAACAACACTGGGTGTGCGTGCACGAACTTCAACACAGTTGGATTCAATCAAGAAATCGCAAACAAAGACTGATGTTTTCTGAAGGTATATCTTTTACCTTTGATCTATTGCTGTTCTTGATGCAATTTTATCGTAATTAGGGTTTTTGATGACGTAATTTGATGTCAATTTCGAAAATTTTTGCACTTGCTTTCTTATCTTATGTTATTTTGTTCGAAGTTTTGAACTTGACTCTGCTGAAGTTACTTATTCATCTATGGTATGTTAATTAGTGCTGCTATTTTGATTAAATTATTGGTTTATGAATTTATCTAATCTGCTATTAGTTTGAGCAGTTTTGGTTTTAGAAATTGTGTAATTTGGTTTTTGTTATAATGAACAAAAGATCTACAATAAATTTTGGTCTTTTGGTTTGTTATGCTGTATTATGCATCTTAATCCGGTAACGTTTAGATGGTTCTCAACATATTATTGGTTCTGAATTGAACGATCTTTGTATATGTTTAGGGGTTGATAGGAGAGCATATGCACAATTGTTTTTCATATTGAGATGGGATTAAGCATGCAGATATTAAAATTAGAGTTTAGAACTTGATGAGAGCATTTTAGCAGTATTGGCTAGTGTGATAATTGAAATGGTGAGAACAAATAGGGTGGTGTATCTGTGGAACATAGTTTTTAGGTAGTAACTAGATTATTAGCTGACAAGTGCACCCTCTAAAAGTAAAAGTGAAGAACTAAAACCAGAGTCAGAAGTTCTAACTGTGGTCGTAGATTCTGTTCGGTTAATTGCATGAATAGTTCATCGAGACTTTGGTTCAATTTCTATTTCACGTAACCATCTTTGTTTTCACTCATTAAAACATCAAGATCTCAAATTTTTTTAATTAAGGCAGTCGATATTCTTAGCGCGATGGTTACATTTAAAAGTGTTGACTTTTTGTTGATGCGGCACTGATGTGGATTTTTGCATACGGAATTTAACAAAAGGAAAATTAGGTCTATCTAACTTGTTTAATTTAATTATTACTTGATCATTTCTGGTAACATATAACAAATTAAGTACAATCATTTATTACAATTATAATATTATCATAATTACAAAACATTATTAGTTGAGACATCATATCATTAGCTCAAAGTGTAGAATAACTGAGTTTGAGGTGTTTCTTTTAGTTCTCGAAACTTCTATGTAACCTTCACGTCATCGGTAGATGCCACATCAGCAAAGTTATAACCGTTACTCGTTGACTAACTAGTTACCTTAATTGAAAAAGTAACTCTGGTTCAATATCTATTACCACACGTATACTATATATGTATCATATATACATATAAATACATTCATATATGGCTTTAAGCAGAGCTTTTTGTTTGCTGTTTTGTAGGTTTAAGATTTAGGGGTGACCGACCATAAGGCTTTCATACAATACTACTTTTGAGAGAGGTTAGTTTTAGATAAATATTTTGCATAATGGAACCTTCAAAAGGCCACAACCATGTCCAATACCGCCATCCCATTCAATATGACAACAGCGAATCAGCATCATCTTCGTCTCAAGGTTTCTTAAATTCCGCTAATTTAAGACCAACAGAGATGAAACCTGTACTAAATTATTCCATCCAGACAGGTGAAGAATTTGCTCTTGAATTTATGTGGGACCGCGTGAATCCTAGAACGCCCTTCGTTCCATACCCTGCAAGCGATCCTAGCCATACACCTGGCTACTTAGAACCAAAAGACGCAGTAGGCATCAGTAGCTCTAATATTCCAATGGTCAACATTGTCCAAAGAGGGTCAAAGGGTAATTCTTTATATGTGTCATCAGTACCCCGAACTAACAGTAGTCGAGCGTCAGATAATTCATCAAGAATCAAGACCCTATGCAGTTTTGGAGGGAAAATCTTACCTCGTCCACGTGATGGGAAACTTAGATATGTTGGTGGAGACACACGAATTATCCGTATAAGAAAGGATATTTCTTGGCAAGAATTATGGCAGAAAATGATAGAACTTTATAATGAAACGTCTGCGATCAAATATCAGCTTCCTGGGGAGGATCTTGATGCTTTGGTATCGGTTTCTTGTGATGAAGATCTGCAGAATATGATGGAGGAATGTAATGTTCTTGGTGATGGTGAAGCCTCAAAAAAGCTTAGAATGTTCTTATTTTCTTCGAGTGATTTAGATGATACTCAACTTGGTTTGGTCAACTCTGGTGCTGATTCAGAGGTTCAGTTTGTGGTTGCGATCAACGGTCTGGACCTGGGTTCAAGAAGGGGGTCAAGTTTGCATGGTCTTCGGATCACTTCACCAAATAACTCGAACCAGCTCGATGGGCACAATGCTGACATGGACATAAGTAAAACAACTGACAAACCTACTGTTGAAAATTCTTTACCACTGAACTCTGAAGGGCAGAAATGTAATAACACTACAGACTTGAATAATCAAGAGTCACTGGTAAAGAAGCCAAGTCAGCAAGAGGTTAAAGACGATAAGGTTGAAGATGATAAGGTTAAATCTTTAAAAGGTGAAGGGGATGAAAAACAGGTTGCTGCTGCCAACACGGAAAAAGCTTGTAAATCTAATGAAAATAATTCATCTGCAGATAATGATGGATTGCCTTACGGTGGGTCAGGGTCGGATCTCATTGATTTAAGCTACCTTGAGCCACCTGTGGCCCCGCCACGGGTGTATCATTCTGAAAGAATTCCACGCGGGCAGATTGAGTTGAACAGACTAACAAAGTCTGATGATTCACTTGGTTTCATTTTAACTCATTCGCGTTCTGACGTGGGCCCACAAACTACCATTTCAGAAGATGTTCCTTCACAAAATGATACCATTCCCGTCCCAATTAGAAAAACATCGCGTACAAATCCTCAAAATGATAACGAGAATGTCCAGTTTGAAAAACCAGCAGAAGCTTCTGATACTACTGCTAATGATGCTCAATCTTACGCTCCTAAAGAGCAAGGAGACATAATAATTGATGTTACTGATCGGCTTCCACGTGATTTTTTGTCGGGCATATTTACAAGAGAAAAAATGTTTGAAGATTTACCTAGTACAGGCGTCTTACCCCAAGATGGAGCAGGAGTGAGCATGAACATACCAAATCATGAGCCTCAGCATTGGTCTTTTTTCCAAAAATTGGCAAGAGACGAGTTCCCACAAAACGACGTTTCTCTTATTGATCAAGATCAACTTGCATTTTCATCTAACTTTCCAAAAGTTGAAGAAGCTTCTGTAAGTCAGTTAGATGCCAAAAACGCACTTGTTGAAGATGAAGAAAAAGACGCACCTCAATCGCAGTATGATCCATCACAGGCTAAAGCCATTGAAAGCACACAGTTTGTTGATATGGGGGAAAACATGAGGATGCCAGACTCAGAGTATGAGGTAAATTTACAACTACTGCCCGACATGTTTTCTTGAAATTTGATGGATTATATGATGCATCGTTGCTCAATATAACTTTTGTAGGTTGATATTGGGAATCTTGGGCTGCCTTCTCGAGATAGTCTTGATATTAGTCCATTGCAGGTATGATGACTTGTATCAACCTTTCAGTGGTTCATATAATTATCATACATAATTCCACAAACTGCATAGTGCATACACATAACAATATAACATAGTCCACATAATTGTGCATATTAAGAATCTTGAAATGACGTTGATAAAATACCGTTGTTGCAGATCATAAGAAATGATGATCTTGAAGAATTAAGGGAGCTTGGTTCTGGTACATTTGGAACAGTTTACCATGGAAAATGGAGGGGAAGCGATGTGGCTATTAAGCGGATAAAAAAGAGTTGTTTTGCAGGTCGATCATCTGAGCAAGAGAGATTGGTTAGTTAGTCATTTATATTTTTGTTTCATTAATTTATGTAGTTTTTGTAGCTTAGGATTTGTTCTCCCTTCGGTTGATTAAATTTTATGCTTCTGATTCGATTCCAGACAAATGAGTTTTGGCGAGAAGCTGATATTCTCTCGAAGCTTCACCATCCAAATGTTGTGGCATTTTACGGGGTTGTGAGAGATGGACCTGGTGGGACGTTAGCTACTGTCACTGAGTTTATGGTTGATGGTTCACTAAGGCGTGTTTTGCTTCGTAAAGATAGGTACTTTAGTTATTATTATTTTTTATAAGACTTGCAGAATACAAATTTTTGATAACTAATCCTTTATTATGTGATTTGCAGGCATTTGGATTATCGGAAGAAACTTATAATCGCAATGGATGCAGCCTTTGGAATGGAATATTTGCATTCCAAAAACATTGTACATTTTGATATCAAATGTGACAATTTATTGGTCAATATGAAGGATCCTTCACGCCCTATATGCAAGGTCAACATATCACAATCTATGCTTATTAGCAAAATATTTACTGGTTTTATACTTTCCACTAATTATTATTTTTTTTTGCAGCAAAATTTTCTAATTGTTTATTTTTATGCAGCAAAATATTATCTGGTTTTTAGTTTCTAATTATTTATTTTATGCAGGTCGGTGATTTTGGGCTATCAAAGATCAAGCGCAACACTTTGGTTTCAGGTGGAGTTCGTGGAACTTTACCCTGGATGGCCCCTGAGCTACTTAACGGTAGCAGTAATAAAGTTTCCGAAAAGGTATATATATTTGAATTATAAAGTCACAAATAAAAAACCAAATCATATATCTTTACTTTTTGTTACAGGTTGATGTGTTCTCTTTTGGCATTGTGTTATGGGAGATCCTGACTGGTGAAGAGCCATATGCAAATATGCACTATGGTGCCATTATAGGTGGGATGTGGATCAACTGTTTTGTTTGTTAAATTAACACTTCTAATATTTATATTGACGCGCGTATTTGCAGGGGGCATTGTTAACAACACTTTGAGACCCCCGATTCCAAAGGATTGTGACAGTGAATGGAGAAGGCTAATGGAGCAATGTTGGGCGCCTAATCCTATGGTTAGGCCATCTTTCACTGAAGTAACGCGTCGGTTACGTGTTATGTCACACGCCAAACCGAAGGCGGTCATGGCCACAAGGGATCTTAGCTAAAAGTCATATGGGTACATAGTAGATGTTACATTTTGGCACAAGGGGAAAATTATACATGTGTGAGTTTTTAAATTGTTTAATTTTGAAACATTAAGATTGTGAAATGGTGAAAAACGGCTGCATTATGGTATACATGTGAAGATGATTTTGTTTCTTTGGTGTATATATTTTTCTGCATGGATAGTGGATTTGTGTTTGTACAAAATGGATCAGACTATTTAATATTTGTTGGGTGGTTATTTTTTTGCCTTTTATTGTGGTTGCAAAAGCAGGCCATATCTAACATTCTATCACCACACACCTGATTATTAGACTAGATTAAAAATAGCTAGGGGAGTAAACTAGTCTAGGCAATTCGTGAACTACTTGGGATCGACTAGTCAAACTTCGAAGAATCAAGATTAAACAAGCTCGACTACCAAGTACCAACTCAAGCTCATATTATGTATGACTCGTTTAATAAATGAGCCGAGCTTCACATATTGAACTCGAGCTGACTCATAAGACTAAACGAGCCTTTTATTTATATTAATTATATTTATATAAATAATATATTTATATTTAATATATTTATATTAATTATATAAATAATTGTTTATATATAAAATTATAATAAAAAACTAAATAAGAGATTCACGGTGGATTTCTCATCCGGTTCTTACATTTACACTATAAATCATTAACTTTTCTTTCTTTTTCAATTAAATAATATATTTTTATACTTTAATCATTATCTTTTTTCTCTTCTCCACTTACAACCAGTTTCAAAAATATTAAAAAAATTATACAGGTTGAACAATGTGTTTCCAAATATACAGATAAACAGTAACATGTTCTTCCTTTCTCACTCATAACCACTCATTACCATTCCCTATAATATATGAAACACACTTACACATTTATAGGGAATCCATTACGAATGCTCTAATATATATTGTACAAAAGTATAATTATAAATTTATACAACAAGTTGAAGCAGGGACAAGCTCAATCCCTCGAGTTTTAAAAAAACTCTAGTGGGCTCAGCTCCGTTTGTTTACACCCTATAAAAATAACAAAATTACATATAACATCATCAATTAGAATATTAAATAGTCGATAAAAATAATACCAAACATGTAAGCAATAAAAACCATAGATGTACTTTCTAAAAAAAGATAACCGAACTCGTAATATAATTTTAACACATGAAGGTATATTTTACTCAAACATAGTAGGGAAAACTTTACCCAATACTAAAAAATTTCTTCAAGTGCTTCATTTGCCTCAACTTCTAAAAGTTCAAACATTTATAACATTATTACATAAATTTAAAAACATATGATGAAAGTTGAGTAATTCGAAACCAAAATTAACATAACACTAAATGATTTACACACCTAAAAAAGCTTGATAATAATACCAGTATTTATAACACCAAAAGTATAATAAAAACAACCAATTTATGTGCAATTGTCGGGCTAAATTAGACGTTGTGACACACAAACACATATTGACGTGTCAACCTAACATCCTTAAATTTCACAAAACGGAGTCAAATATCACTTCGTTATGATCAATTGATCTTCATACATCTATTTGTTGTACAATACGTCGACGACTTTAACTCCTTATGTCGATTTTGGTAAACAAGTGTTTTATATCAAGATTTGTGGCATTGATGGTGACAACCACTGATTCTTTATAACAATAATCTCTTCGTTGATTTCTTGAAGAACAAATCAGACGACAATGGAGTCACCATTCAAGCCGGAGATCCTCAAAGGCAAAGTTGCCCTTTTGACCGGAGGAGCCTCCGGCATCGGCTTCGAGATCTCCACACAGTTCGGTAAACATGGTGCTTCAATCGCCGTCATGGGCCGCCGTAGCGCCGTCGTTGACTCCGCCGTCGCCTCCCTCCGCTCACTTGGTATTCCGGTAGGGTTTCTAGGGTTCTCGTGTTCAATCGTTTATCAATTGATTCATAATCAGTTCATCCATCGATTTTGTTGTATCAATTGAACAAAGATTCGATTTCTTGCTTTAGGTTAATGTATAACATGTGATGTGATGATGATTCTATAGGCTGTTGGTTTTGCTGGTGATGTTCGCAAGAAGGAAGATGCAAAGAGAGTGATAGAATCAACCGTTGAACACTTTGGGAAGCTTGATATTCTTGTGAATGCTGCAGCTGGGAACTTTCTGGTTTCACCAGAAGATTTATCCCCGAATGGCTTTCGAACAGGTTTTGGTTCATACTTTTAACGCTAAAGTTATCGCGTATCTTTTGAACATTAATCAATGTATCATGTTTATACCATGGTTAGTGATGGATATCGATTCGGTTGGTACGTTCACCATGTGCCATGAAGCACTTAACTATCTTAAGAAAGGAGGACCTGGAAGAAGCTCAGATGACAGTGGTGGAGTGATACTGAATATCAGTGCCACACTGCACTATACAGCTGCTTGGTACCAAATTCATGTAGCTGCTGCTAAGGTTATACATAAAGATTCAAACTTTGGTTCAATTTGGAGCATTTTGTTGTGGGATTATGTTTTATATACATGTATGGATGTGTGTATGTATGTTTCTTGATTTGTGATGTAGGCTGCAGTGGATGCTATTACAAGAAATTTGGCACTGGAATGGGGTACTGATTATGATATACGCGTTAATGGGATTGCACCAGGGCCGATAAATGACACTGCTGGTATGAGGAAACTTGGTCCAGATGAGATAAAGAGCCAGAGTAGGGAGATGATGCCTCTTTTCAAACTTGGTGAGAAATGGGATATTGCAGTTGCAGCCCTCTATCTTGCATCAAACGCGGGTAAATATGTGAATGGCACGACACTTATTGTCGATGGAGGACTGTGGTTGAGCCGTCCACGTCATATGCCAAAGGAGGAAGTGAAAATGCTTTCTAGGGTAGTAGAGAAACGCGCTCGGGCTGCACCTACTGGGGTACCTTCTAGCAAACTCTAGCTTTATCGGATTGTGATGATAACAACTATTGGTATTGATGTGATTTTCTGGATTGTGTGATCATTCTAGCTGTTTATCAGTTAAATAAATTACAACAATGAAAAGAAAAAAAACAAGAAAAAAAACTGTTTCTATAGTGATACCAATTTGACTTTGTGTTGGTTAACATCTGTGAAGAGGTGCAGGGTAAACATCCAGTGGTTGGTATCGCAACCGGTCATTGTGAGGCAGTGGCCCTTCCTGCAAAAACAAACAAACTCATTAGTCATTAACGACATTTTACAAACTACCAAATTGATATTCATATGTTAACTAAAAATGTATAATACATACGTCTTCAGGGTCTATTTGGAAAGGCTTAACAAAATCTTCAAACATCTGCGGGGACAATTGTGCTATTTTCTCTTTAACTTCCTGAAACCATCCATTCAAACTCACTTTTATATGTAAACTGATCTAATTTCAACTAATCTGTTAGTGATATGTAAAACTTACCAGCCCTGTTATTCTTGAGTTCTCCAGTAGTTCATTTGAAATCAAATCCAGTATGTGCCTATTGTCCATCAATCCTTTCATTGCAAGTTCTTCCGTCTCTTCGATATACTGGTGACAAAATAAGTTGAGTATAGTAAATTAGTAATGACCAATATGTTGTATCAAATAAAAGAAGAGGAAAGGTATGGGTACTCTTGTCAATTCGCGAGTGAAAAGCTCTGAAACTTCAACTGTCATATCAGCAGGAATTACATGAGGATCATCCCACTGAATCAAAATAGCAAAGCAAATGATTAAATCATCAGAAAAATAAGAGTCAAACAACAATTTGAATCTGAAGGTTTAACATTTAAAGATAAGATAAGAAATTAAGAATGAAGTGCAAAAATATCAAATACTCTGTATTTTATGAGTTCTCCATCAGTGCTATCTGCTCTATTAGCTAATCCCACTCTGTTTGTCAATGTAGCATACCCTAATCTTGCATTTCTAGGGCTTATCACCATTTCTCGAGCGATCTGAGCAAATTATCAAGTGTTATTATCAATTATTTATTAAAAAAACAAGTGAAAACATATACACACCTTTGTGATCTTTTCTAGATCATCAACTCCACCATCGGTTATATCATCACCAAAAACAACGCGTTCAGCACAACGCCCACCATGAGCGACCACCATTTGCATCATCATGTAGCCAAATGTTGTGTAACCTTGGTCCACCATATCTTCTCTAGGGTAAAATACAGATATTGCAGTTTCCTGCTCACTTGTGTTAGTTACCAGAAGACATAAAAATATAAAAATTGAACAAACAAATACTTATAAGACTAATTCTAAGATCATACTTTACCACCAGGCAGTAACTGTGAAAACGCATGCCAATCATATCGAGGAAATAAGTGTGCTAATAAAATATGACCAGCTTCATGTACTGCCAACAGCCTCTTCTTTTCAATAGATACCTGCAATATTTTGAAAAATTACTAATGACTAAACTACCCGTACATAAATGCAAGATTTTCATAGCTCAAGAGGAAAAATGCATACTCTTTCTTCACATTTCTGTTGCTCTTCCTCTGTCAAAAGCACACCCATTCCCTCAAGCAGCTGCTTATCTAATACGTCTACTATATCTTTCTGGTATATTTTTGTATGTCCTCTTCTCACCTGCATACAATTAATCATTTGATCTACCACAAATATATATTCTCACTTCATACACCGATATCAGGTAAATGTTATAGAAAAATCACACTTACAGCCATTATTCCAGCTTCATTAACAAGGTTTCTTATATCTGCCCCGGAGTACCCGACAGTGCGAAAGACAAGCTGTACAGATTTATAATAATAAAATAAACTTATAAAACCAAAGCCTCCAAATAAAAAATAAAATAAAAACAAAAGACATGAAATTCCAAAAAACTACCTTTCCAAAATCGACATCTTCAGCGAGCTGTTTCCCTGTACTGTGAACACCAAAAATTTGCACTCTTTGCTTTGCATCTGGTAAACCAATGTACAATTTGCGATCAATACGTCCAGCACGGACAAATTCTAGATCTAATTCATCTGGTCTATTTGTAGCACAGATGAATATAACAGCTTGTCTTAATGAAAATCTATCAACCCCAGTTTTTTCCTTTCTGAAATTCATACAAAGGTATATACATCAAAATAAATGAAAAAAACATATCCAAAAGAAAAGTGATTAAGATAATTTAGATACTAACTCGCCATCAAGCTGGGTGATCAATGCATCAAATGTCGATCTCCTTCTTGGATCCTTTCGTGCATGTCTTCCAGCTATAGCATCAATCTCATCTACAAATATAAAAGCAGGAGCCTGCACAATAAAAAGCAATGTTATTAATGTAACTCATCAGAAACCAATTATTACAATTAATTAGCTATAACATTTTACATTTCGTCTTGCAACCGAGAACATTTGATTTATTCGTGCAGCACCACTTTTTTCACTATCTGTGAACTCTGCACCAGAAGCAAAAACAAAAGGCATCCCGCTCTCCTTTGCTAGCGTTCTTGCAAATAGTGTTTTTCCTGTTCCTGGAGGTCCTGATAAAAGTACTCCCTAGCACGCATGATTGAACCATTATAATATAATGCAGTTGTACATTTACAGTTAGGTTTTCAAATCTTTGATCATGTACAAAAACTAAAATTACCCGCACAAACTTCACTTCTTTTTCATAATATTGCATAGGATTTCGCATGTAAATCATAATTTCATCCAAGAGATCCCAGACATCTCCTCCTAGCACCACATCCTTATACATTGATTTTGTCTCATCAACTTCTCTGACTGGCTGGGATTATAAATTAGGTTATGAGATAAAAAGATTAGCCATGGAATAATCTGATAAGAAAGTAACTTTTATACAAAGATCAAAACTAAACTTTACCAAGATAAAGTTCTCAGCATAAGCCATGTCAAAAAGCTGATTATACTTCTTATAGAGGAATCTTTTTGAAGTAATGTGTAAAAGCGTTAGTGATTCCCGTAAAAACCACAAAACCAATATTCCAGGCAGAAGTGCAATTACAAATTTTAATAAGTAATAGCTTTGCTTCCTTTGTAATAGATCAACTTCAGCTCCTGAATTTGTAATCATTTCAAACAGGTATGGATCAAGTGGCATATCAACCTACAAATAAACAAACCAAATCGTTCGAATTCATAGAAGAAATGCAATTTGTTTAAAGACACAGATATATGAAACTTACAATATATTCTAGAGGGAACCCTTCATTCATCGTCACATACAATGTTTTCAAATCCTCAGTAAACACAACAGCAGCCACCTGCACAAAAGCTTTATATCATCAAATATAAAGTAATCAGGAAGAGAAATTTAAGAAGAAAATCAAGAAAGTTCAATGTTTGACCTCAGAACATTGAAGCTTTTCAAGAAAATAAGTATAAGGCAGTTTAGGGCGGTAGCGCCACCATCTTTTTGATATCCAAAGTGCTCTAACACCTTGTGTGCCTTCGGATTTAGCCTTTGCATCTTCACGGAAACTTTTCTCAACCTCTTTCATGTCATATTCAATCGCATATTTAGCACGTGATGAATCTAACTGTTCAGCTAATTGCTCCTTTCTAAGAATATCTTTCCATATTTGCAGCCTTTCTTGCCATGTTCCTTTACTCTCTTGATTAACATCTGGCCGCAATGCCACATAAAATTGTCATACATTTTAGTAACAGACAGATACAAAAAATGTACATACAAACTAACCCGAAAGCCCTAGTTCTTCTTGAAGTTCCTTTTTGTCTTGTGTGTTCAATTTCACATCATGGTCAATCACTTCCTTAACTTTGTTCTTATATACCGCAGCTTCATCATCGTCATCATCATCCCATGCATTTTCTCCTACGTAAGTGGGGTCTCGAATAAGTGTTCCTTCAGGTCCTTCAATGAATTTCTTCATTTTAAGACCTTTGGGCAATGACTTTCTCCATAAACCCTTTTTATACCTTTGAAGACGAACACAACCCAAGTAAAACACACATATCTAAGTACCATAATCAAGCTTGAATCAAATAAGCAGTTCAGTACTCCCTAAATTATGCCATGATATACAGAAACTGAAAAACATCACATACTTCCTAATGTTAGCTGGAGTTGGTTCAGGGATCAAGGCTTCCATATATGCTTCAGATACTTCTCGTATTTCACGATTACGAAATGGAGCTCGAACAGCCATAAATATCCTTTGGCACGAAACAATCGTCACCAACAGATAGATCACCAACACACCTACTCTTGTAGGATCCCAATTATTGACATCCTGCAAACAAAATTAACATGTTTCCCCAATAGTTACAGATATCTATACATATGCATTAACCACCAATGAATCAATGTACTCAATTGAGCACAATTTAGGTTAAAATCACCTTCCAACGCTGCCACTCGTTCCAATTCGTAAATTCAGTTCGAGCTTTCAAGAAATTATCTTGAAATTCACCCACAAACTCAGAAAGTTTAACATTTACATCTTGCAGATCAACCCCAGTTTCTTTCTTCAACGAATCCCCAAAATAAGTCAACAAACCCTCCGAATTGCGACGAATCGACCGCGAGAATCTGTTCCAAACCGACCCGTCTTCCGACCCATCTGGATTAACGGAAGCAGACGCACGAAAAACGGGTTTTCTTCTTCTGATTCGATTGTACCGATGGAGTGGTAAAAACCCAAGATTCGGGTGGGTTTGATTCAATAAAATGAACCCTTTTCTTGTGCAAGAAGACGAGCACGATAAACGGAAAATGTTTGTTGTGAAGTCTGATTTAAGATCCATTTCTGTGTGTATCTTTGATTGAAGATTAGATGAAGAAGAAGAAGAAGAAGAAGAACCCTAGTGTAAGTTGATAGCCATTGCAGCCTCCGGCGTGAAGACCGTCGAAGGGTAAGGGGTTTTAGAGGTTTATCTTTGTTGTTGCTTCACTAGCGCCAAAGGAGATAAGTCTGAAAATCGAAACTTGACCTCAGTCACCTGACCATCGTTGCGTTTTAGGTTTTTGTAACGATAAAAATGCTCTAAATTAAACAGTTTTTAAACCAGGTGGGTTACAAGTCATTGAGATTAGGCCTCACGGCTCACGGAGTCGAGGCAGGGAATACGCGGGAAAAACCGGGGCCGGCCGGGGACACCACGCCCCGGTTCCATTGTGGCACAACCCGGTGAATATTTAACGGGACTTACCGATCACACCATGCACAAATTGAAAACTAAATTGGGGGAAATGGGAAAACGGTGAAAAAATAGGACGTCACCGTAAAAAAGAGAGAAAAACCGAAAAAAATGATAAAAGTTTATGTAGCGCTAACGTGTCACGCAAGAAAAACGGGATTGGTTTTTATGTTATATTTATTGGGTATGTGAACAAAATGATTTCGAGTTTAATGTCTTTTTGAGTAGAAGTTGTAATTTGTTTCTAGTTTTATTTCGGTTAAATAGTTTCAAAATAATGATGATACCTTGATTAAAATGATAACAAGCTTTCATCGTTAGGGCTGCTCGGGGTAAGAGATCGAAATAAACCGAAACCGATAGCATAAAGGTGAAATGAGAGCAAGATCAGACAAGGTCTAACTCATTCGGTTTCAATCGATATTCGATCATGATTAACGACTTTAATAGATTGGTTCCAAAGTTGAAGTAAGATGCAAATGATTTTGGGCTGCAAGTCTAGAGCTGGACTTGGGCTTCTTTTGTGCAAGTCAAAATATGTTTTGGTTTGCATAGTTTCTATTTTGGGTTTCTTTTGTGCAAAGGTAGTGTTGTTTTGGTTTGCAGGCTTGAAAAATTACAACATTTCTGTCAATATTACAGCAATATTATTTATTTGAATACTTCTCTTCGATACATTTACATCCATATGTGATAAGGCGTCATTCTTTTATTTAGAATATTAGAGGTTCAAATACTACAAAGATCTAAGTATAAGTGACCAATAAGGGTGGATTTGTTCTAAACGAATCATATTTATACTTACAGACAGGGGTTTTTATCGGTTTGGGTATCAGTTTATTTGGTTTTAAACTTTTTGGCCCTATCTGTAAACCGAACCAATTCGAATTCTGGTTCGGTTATCCAGTTAAATCAAGTAAACCATTTATTATTCAATTTTTTCGCTTGAATTTGATTTGATTATCCGAATAAGCCAAGATTATGAAACCAAAAAGTAAATTCACAATTTGGATACTACTAAGAACAAGAACGAAAACAAAATTAACAAATTAATTCGGTTTTTACAGTTACGGTTTGGTTTTCGGTTTTTTTATACCCGTATTTATAGCTCCCGTTGATTACATTTTGAGTAACTTTTATATCAATATGACACCAATAGTTTGATTAGTTACCATTGATCACGTCTAACTGAAATTTTATTCCAGTAATATAGTGTCCAGCCATGTTGGATGGTATTACAGATGTGACTACAGAATACATGCACCAATTACACATTGAAAAATAGTATTAGCATTTCGTGTTACACGACAGAGCTAGCAACATTTTTGCATACTTATAATCGTAAACCACAGTTGTATATTATTTTTGGAGTTCGAGCCTATTAAAGGAAGAAAGTGAACAAGATCAACACATTCATGCTCTAGTCTTCTTTGTTAAAAATTCGCTTTGATTCAGTCTGTTTATCTTCATTCTAGTTAGATTTTATTACGTTGATGATTCTTGATCAGTTTTAGTTTAGTTCGAGTTTGTTGTTACTATCATGGTATTGTTCATCTGATTGTTGTTGCGTATTGTTTATGAGTCTTGATTGTTCGTGTTTTTGGAAAACTTCTTTTTTATAATGATCCTGAATCCCAAACACATATGAATCTCTCTTTTGAGCTTCCATTGAATCTGTATCATATATAATATATATTTATTAACCCACCCTTCCCATCAAATATTACAATATACTTTCTAACTAATTTAGTTGATGGTCTATGTATGATGAGACAAGTATCATATTAACATTTTAAAGAACTTTCAACAAAGATCGATTAGATGAAATTTATAGATATCTTTGAATATACTTTTTATCGACACTTCTTCTAGCTTGTGTTGTCTGAGTTAGGATTATGATCGACTTCTCGACCAGTTTAAGACTCTAGCGAGAGAGATTTCAGTGGTGGTGAGAAAAATATAAAGTTGCGCCAAGTTACAACAAAGTGATATATATCCTAACAGATCTAAACTTAGTACTTATAAACGTACCCTTTACACTTTAAGTGTGACCGTTGGTTTCTTGAACTTGTTTGCATTTTTATTTAAAAAACATGTGACATCTCGTCCCTTTGTGTGCTTAAATTCCACACGTATCATCTATTCACAAACACCGGGTGTATGGAATCACAAACAAGTTGTTTAAACAGTTAATAGCTAGAAATTAAGCGCATGGATGCAAGCGCGCGCATTGATCCACTACATGCTTGTGAAGATGGAAATCTTGAAGCGAGTTCTTTCATCCTAACATATACGTACTATTACCAATATCGAACACACGTGTCTAACTAATTAATTAACTTAATTTGCAACTATTTGATCAAAAGATTAATTAGCCGTTGATGACTTGATGGTGATGATGCATAAGTTAAGTTATTAGTGTGTGGTGTTATGAGTGAATGCATGCAAAGGGTGATAAGCTTCATGCTTTGGCACTAGTTTAGTTATAAGTCAAACCATCCAGAATAAGCCTCTAAAGGCATGTAACATGGCACCAAAACCATCGGCATGCACCCTACAAATTTAATACACGTACTACTTAATTGAGGCTGCAACTATATAAGAAACTCAGTAATTTCATTTCTGATGCTATTATTATATTTATTAGATTAATCATATCATAATTAATGTTATATAAGCTTATTAATATCGTCAATTGTCCATTCACTTCCAGAAAATTTAGCACGTCTTGTGCGTCCGCTTCCAGAAAGAAAAGAACTATAAACAATTTTGACATAAAATAAAACAACTAGATTTAGATAAAATCATGAAAATTATCATTTTTGATAGTGCCAAATGCTAAAATTAAAAACAAATCCCTCACCTATCCGTATCTAGTTTTATTCATGTAGCATAATTTTATCGTCAATAATACTATATCGGTGATATTGGTGATTTTAGTGTTATCATGTTATTTTAGTTTCATTGGATATTAAAATCAAAGTGACATCTAAATACCTTTTGATATGAGTTAGAATGTGTGAATTGCATATTTTGTTCAAGACTATTATGATTTATGGCACCTACAAACCTCGGGGGTTCGAAGACGTGAACCATTCTAGATCATGTGGTTCCAAGGATATCGACATCGCCCTTGATGAGATCCAAGGGTGGGGCTCCTGTTCCCGGATCAACATGAAAACTTTTTATTAAAATGTTGAAAAGTCGTTAAAAATTACTTCAGAGTTGTATGCTTGATGAAAAATTAAATGTGAATTGATTGTTAGTAGGAATTGATAATTAAAGGTAAATGTGATCAACAACGAATTAGTTCGTCAATTCCAAGAGGGATCATCAACAACTTAGTCCATTAGTGGCAAATGTGAGTGGTATCAACTCCAATCAGCTTTAAGTGTCCATAAGTAGTTAGTATGCATCAACAACAACTTAGAAAATAAGTAACTAAGTTACTATTGATTGGCATCGTCCAAAGGAGTTCCTATTAGAGATTTTTCCTGTAGATAAAATTATTGTTCATGCAAATAAATAACTACCAACGATTTAAGAGGAGTGGCTACGTTTCAACTTAAACGATGTGATCCCCCATCCTATATAAGAAACATCCCTGGTGTGTTTTACACGTGATTTTTAATATGGTTTACATAACGAAACAAAGAAAGTCGTATTTGATTCTCTTTGAATGATCTAATTACAAATTCTGAGTACACCAACAAAATACTTTAATTCGAAAGTGATTACACAATTCAAAATGATATCCACAACATTACCGAAGTATAAAAATATACCATGTTATTATCCATGTGTAAAATGAAATTATTTAAGGTTTAGACAAATACAAATATCTACGCTACCAAACATCTATGTATCATACCATATATGTGAAATGTTAGGGTACTTTAGGCACCCTCGGGTATCCCCTTCAATTCTTTCGGGTTGGAATACAACACAACCGCCGACTCTCTGGTTGTGCAATTTGGGTACAGAAATCAGGTTATATGAGCCGAATTAATCAGTTGCTTTTGTGACTGTTGAAATTGATAACTAAGAAAAAATAGTTAGGTAGTTTGGGTTGTGCTCCTGTTAATTTAAGTAGATTTAAAGGGGCAAAAAAATGATAGTCGATTATTAGTTAAATTGAATTCATTACTTGTAGAGCTATTACCCTAAGATTATCATAGAATATTTTCTTAAATGTGAATTGTATTGTATTTTGTTGAAAGGAGTGGTGATAAATAGTATAGGTCAACATCAAAGTCGTTCAAGTCATCCATGGTTAGTCAGCGGTGGCTGAAATAAATAAATAAATAAATAAATGTATTAATGGAAAATGTCAAAAGGTAGGTGCCACAATGGTAAAAGGGTTTCAAGGTGTTGGTTCCCCTAACCCAGACTTTATATGGTGCGACTCTCTTTTCATTAGGTTATCTGCGAAAAACTTATGTAATTTATTGAATAATAAAGTACTACAAATAATCCTTTTATTAGTTTTAATTTTAATTAAATCTATATACATGTAATTAGGAGTAACTCATATTCTTATCGTGTTATAGGGATTTGATCGGCCATTTATAAAAGAGGACTGCTCAATTAAGGTTTTAGAGAAAGATTAAAAGCCTTAACTACCATTTTATATACATAAGTTCCATCAATTAGTAAAGCAACAAAAGAAGTTAAAAATATTATATCACCATATATACGGGTTCTACGTCAGAATATATAAATGTTTATCTATATATAAGAAATTTTGAAGTGTTAATTGTCAAAATATTAGGCTTCTTCATTTTAGTTTTTCCGTCTCTCTCCTATAAAAAATGATAGGTTTTTTAAAACACAAACGTTTTAAAAAGTGTTTTTAAATATTATAAGGATGGTTTAAAAATAAAATTTTTAAAAAACAAATAAAAAATAATTTCATAAAAAGAAAGTCTAAAATGATATTATTGTTGTTTTACTTGAATTACTTATTTTTACATAATTCAATCATATTTTATCTGAATTTTTATTACAAAATATTTGATATTTTTGTTTATTTAACCCGTGTATCACACGAGATACTAAACTAGTACTTTTTAATAAGACAAACAAGAATTGTAACTTGTAAGTTAAACAATCATAAAAAGGCAAAATATTTTTTTTCTAAACGGTAAATTTGCCACCCTGCTTCGGGGTATATGTGTTATCTCTTAATCGGGTTCATATATCCGTGTTCCAGTCAGGACCACACCCTCAACCCACTCAGGAGGAAATTTATTGCTAGAAAAAACCCATGGCCCAAATCTAAGCATATTGTTCAGAGTGAATCTTGAACCCGTGACCTTTACATATTTACATGTTATGGGTACCCCACCTTAATAATAATTTATTGACTAATAATATGTGATTTGATGATCGGACCTGAAAATGTTATATCATGTAGACTTGAATTAGCTAGGCAGTTATTATGTACGAAAAAATAGCTTGACTAAAATTAAGTACTACAGGAATTTCAACATTGTAATTTCAACTATAAAGTGTTATATTAAAGAAAGCTTTATAGTTTATATGTACACTCTCATAAAAATATATGCTTAAGTCACTTATTTATTCTCTTAAAGTTTGTTTTTTTATTAACCACATATATACTGGATGGTTTATAAGAATTAGTAGATAAATCAAATATAATTAGAACCTTAAAACAATGATAGAAAGTTGGGTATCACTGAAGGATAATTTCCTATTGATTAAAGCAACCGTCGGAAAATTATCAAGGGTTTATAACGAAATAGTTCAAAAAACATATTTATTATTATTTTTGATAAAATTCTAAAAGTAGCGTCTGTAATTCGTCATAAGGCTCCAGCGACTTGACAACCATTGGTGATCCGTAAGCAATATATGTCTTGTCACCCTTTTTAGGTTTAGTTCCTGTAATATTGTCTGGGACAATGATCTTGTCACTATTTTGAATCACATTTCTCTATATCTAGCATTTTCTATATGTAATTCCCAATCTTGGCTCTTAAGATTTTGACGAAACTCTATCGTAAAAGTTGTCGGAAATTCGTTGTTGATCGTCAGGTTGTTCTCTATATAGATCCATCATAGTAAAAATAACAAATAGAAACACATGTTAACTTTTTTTATAAAAAGCTTGTATTATACTCGTTTGTGTCCCAAACCAAAATATAAAAAAGTCACAGTGTTTCAAAATATAAAGATCGTTGTTTGAGCGTGATGTGTACATAATCTCCCTAGGACACGTCAGCGGGCTAAAATAATGTTAAAGATTATTGTTATCGAATTAGCTAGAATTAATGGTCTTTGGATTTAAATGCTTCTACTTGTGTGTCTTATATGTTGACACGTGTTAGATTCGGTTGGAATTCGTAGGCTTGGATGTGAAGTCATGCTCATGCCAACATATGTCGCTTCAACCAGTCAGAGATTGGTGGCACAAACGTGGTGATCGTAGC
This sequence comes from Flaveria ramosissima, assembly GCA_025215565.1. NCBI lineage: Eukaryota > Viridiplantae > Streptophyta > Magnoliopsida > Asterales > Asteraceae > Flaveria > Flaveria ramosissima. The sequence goes on from CM046036.1 coordinate 7,297,445, forward strand.
AAAGCACTGACGAGATGCCTCACATCTCGTGATGTTCCCTAGCATGGGTACACATGTAGATCTTGTGTACATGTGTACTCAACACATATCTATACACGAGTAAAGATTACCAACTCATCGCTAATCCGGCGACAGTTTTAGTAGTGAATCATTTAACTTTTACATATGTTTGATAAGAAAAAGCTTAATAAATTGAAAAGAAGTAAATTAATTAATTAGAAAAGTATTTATACATCAACTATATAAACAAATAAATAATTTTTTTTTAATTTTATTGGCCTCCTTTCAAAGACCACTGCTGCATGACGAGTACCAATTCTTTTGATTTGTCAACTGATTCCTTAATGACGTTGAATCTAGCCATTAAATTTATTTGTTGATCGCTCCACTTAATATACGTTAATATTTAGTTTCGTGCATGCAATTAATTAATACTATTTTCTTAAAACATTTTCAACAAGTTTGGTTTATTTTGTTAAGTCTTCTAAAGTAGGTTTGAAGTCGCATAACAACAGGAGATATCGATACCCAAGTGCGTAAGTTTTCAATAAGCAAGTTAATAATAATTTTATTAATTAACTTGAACTCGTGCAGGTTATAATACGAGTCAAACTTATCTAATCTGAAAGCTTTGACCCGGTGAGTTAATTTGTAATCTTTATTTTACTTATTTTATATGTGTTCATTTGTACAAGTCTCAAATAACATGTTGACAACAATATTAAATTATAAAAATCGCAAATAACAATGTATCGAACTAACAATAGACAAGGAAAGTCATCTAAGAATAAAGGGTAACCTTGGGTTTTAGGAAGTTGGACGTGATCATCTATTTATTTAAGAGTCCATATATAATCTAATAATTATTCAAGCGAGCTAGCTCTCACTATTAAACAAAGAAGCATTGGTACCAAGGGATGATTCTGTTTACGTTCCACCGGATAAGAAAGTTACTGAAGATATTGCATTCGTATACATTTTGTTTGAAAAAAAATGTGGGCTGGTAATGTCATTTGCAACATATTACCAATACCATGTAGCGATAGATCAACGACAATCACATTTACCAACAGTTTACCAACAACTTTTGTAGTCCTTCTATATATGTGATTGTTTATGACGGAATCCTGACAATCTTCGAGTGATGGAATGTGTCCTCAATATGCCGCTAAAGTTAACTAATTGTAAACAAGTATAAATTTTTAAATATCTTTTGAAATCAAATAAATTAGAAATTTGAAAATAATTACAGTATAGTTAAATAACTAAATAAATCAATTTTTTTTGAATCAGTCGAACTCGTTTTCAAGAGTTTTTATTTATTTTTATTTCAAGGAATATTTATAAAGTTAAATGTGTTTTCAATTTAATAATTTTCACTACAATAGAGAGTTATATATATATATATATATATATATATATATATATATATATATATATATATATATATATATATATATATCAAATACTAATACATTAAAAATATTAAAAATACAAGATTGCCTACTGTATTTAACTTTAATCTCACTAACTTAAGGCTATTTCTAAAGAAATATCATAAAAGAAAAGTTACATACATTAAATACAATTAAATACTAACATTGTTCACTTCAGTTTGTATTAGGTCATAACAAGTTAATCTGGGCATTGAGATTGTGAGTGAATTTGATACACTATTATGCCACCATGATGGCATCTATTCGTTGCCATGTGGTTTTCTTGATGTATAACATTTTATGATGCAACAACTCTGACTAAATAACAGTATTAAATAAAAATATTTTAGTTATGATACACTAATTAGGTATTTACTATGTAGATAAAATTTTGTTTTGAAGAGCAAATTTTCACTATTCCAAAACTAGATCATCATAAACTACTCGCTACTAGGTTTGAAATTGAATTTACTTAACAAAAACGTTATATCTCACCACCAACTTACAACACCCAAGTGGCATTTAGATAAGATTTAGTACCATACTTTTTATTATAATTAAGAGTTATGCAAATGGTTGTTCATATTTGTTTATATTTATTATTAGAAAATATTCTTGTATACTATTATAAATAGATTAGTGAGTAGAAAACATACTTTATGAGGTCACCGTTCTAGAGAGTCAAGCAGCTGAATTTAAATTTCTAATAAGCTAATCAAGAGAGTGTTTCATACAAGCTACAAGCCATATATTATTTGATCGACCATGTAATGAATCTTGAATCAAACTAGTTGTTTCAAGTTAGAGGTGATAATGACTGAATCATTGTAATTATAACATTACATATTAAAAGGATCAAGCGAAAAATCGAGGGAATGACATCGATCTCCAGTCGAGATAAATTATGCAAGAGGCCGGAATTTATATCAAAATAAAAATAAAATCTAAGCTTGTATATTATAAATAGATGAATGTTATGTATTGATGACATATATCGATCCCAAGTGGTATTCTAATAATAAGTTGTATTCTCTTTATTTAAGAGTGAAGAGTCCAATGCTATAAAATGCATATATAATGCTGGAAAATGGTCGAGTAACACGTACATGCCAAAACACGATTGTTTGTGATCAAATCACCAAATCACGAGTTTTTTATTATCACTAATGTAAAATCACATATACAAAGACTTTTTAACCCTCTATTTATATTGCACTTATATCACTCTTAACCCAACTCAAACACTACTAGATAATTAAATATATAAACAAACCCAATCATGTTCTCATATAACTTAACCAAACAATTAATAAAACTAATAATAATAATAGTCCCATCATTTAAATTAAAAGATGTTAAAATGGGAGGGTAACCTACTTAATCGATCAAGACTTGGTGTTTCGTGACTTCATCATGATGTATTGGAATCTAGGCTTTATTTTTTTATAGTTTAGTATTGCAACTTTATTTATAAATAAAGAGAAGTGACTAAAGGTCTTTATTGGCCCAAAACCTGAATTGTGTTAAGTGCATTGCTTTATGTAATTGTTTAAAACCCTTGATGTCAATAAAAGTCCAAATAATGTAAAACTAATATTTAAAATTTCCCTTTCACATCAATTGTACAAATTTACAAAACATTCACGATTTTTTCAAGCCTACAAAAATAATGACTTATTGTTAACGTGTCGGGCATGAGACCAAAATTACTATTACAAAAGCGTGTTTTGTATGCGTTGAAAACTCATTACACACTACTCACTACTCATTGCTCATCATGTTTATAGATTGATTATATCCATTTATAATCTTATGTGTTTAAAAAGTATCTGTTGTACTATGCATTATCTGAAACTCAATCTTAAATTCACCATAAAAATCATTCACAATAGAAAATAATAAGATACACTTGTTGATCTATGTAATTTTCATAATTACAAGTTCTTTTTCGCTATCTCAAAATTATATTTCTTTAGCAATCCAAAATAATACCTTTTTTTAAAAATATTTTGTCAACATGATACATAGGGTGGGTACTACAGAGAAAACTGACAAGAAAACGAGAAAATAGAAAACAAAGGTGGGCCCACAAGTTAATTAGCTATAAACTTAATCCAAGAAATCTTGTTGTAAGCATGCATACATACAAACTTGCATAGACTATATATATGTATATTGAGAGCATGAACACAATTAGGGTTCAACCTTACATATATATTACTACTAGTTAACTAGCAAAGATGGGAGGAGGGCGATCGCCGTGCTGTGACAAAAGTAAGGTGAAGAAAGGCCCGTGGAGTCCCGCGGAGGACGTCAGACTCGTTTCTTTCATCCAGAAACATGGCCACCCCAACTGGCGTTCTCTTCCCAAACAAGCAGGTACCCCGCACCTTCTAACATTATGATCCATAAGTTATGTTACAACTATATAATATTATGCATCATGCACATGCATATTGTAATGATCTGATAGTTTAGTTGTTTAGTTGATTAAAGTACGTGTTTATGTATTCTGATTTGAAGGTTTGCTAAGATGTGGAAAAAGTTGTCGTCTGAGATGGATAAATTACCTGAGACCCGACGTTAAAAGGGGCAATTTCACTCCCGAAGAAGAACATTCCATTATTCATCTACACGCTACCTTTGGGAACAAGTAACCATCGATTATCGCTGTTTAAGTTACTTAATTATAATATTAATCACCGTATTAGTAATGTAATGATCAATAAGTTGCTGGTTATGATGGCCCGCAGGTGGTCAAAAATTGCATCTCACCTACCTGGACGAACAGATAACGAGATCAAAAACGTATGGAACACACATCTAAAGAAAAGATCACTACACATGAACAAAAACATTGATACCAACAACAATCAAACACCATCTTCATCATTAGCTTCCACCATCTCAACCGAGTTAACAAATCAAGAACAAACAGTAAACCCACAAGCGATAGAACTCGCGGCCGATCAACCATCAACACCATCTTCAACCATATCCAGCAACTGGGATGTTCCTCTATACCACGACGAACAAATCAAGAACAACCTCGAAACACCACTAGAATACGAGGTCGAGTTTTGGAACACCCTCGAACCACAACTAATAACCGATCATCAAACGTTAGAAGTTGAGAATTGGGTCAGATTGTTAGAAGATGAACTCGGGTTAGTGGGTTCATCAACTGCAGCTGCTAGTGACCAACATGATGAACATGATGGAACCAAGAGGACCATGGGCGATGAGCAAGAGGTTTCTGCAGACATGTGGTGCAAAATTAGTGACCAAATACCACCATTGTGGCCTACTTCACCAGTGAATTTTGGGTGGTAGTGGTTGAAGAATGAGCATTAGATGTTTGTGTTAGAATTGACAACGTTGTTATGATAGTAACATCAAGCTAGCCATAGCTATAGCTATAGCTAGGTCCTCCATTGTTGTGCTAGTCAATATTGGAGCTAGATGTATAATGTTATGACTTGATCGAATACTAGTGGGTAGGCCCGAACCCAATGTTATTATTATTTTTATTTTGTTGAGGTGCTCGTTTTACCCGTAAAATATAAAAGGACATAAAATATTATACATAATAGTAAAAAAAAAATTAGTGTAGTTATATATTTTTAGTTGCCATTAATATATATATATATATATATATATATATATATATATATATATATATATATATATATATATATATATATAATATATATATATGTGTGTGTGTGTGTGTGTGTGTGTGTGTGTGTCGCGCGCGCATATATATAGTTTTAGTTAATGGGATTTATTTGAGATCAAAATTGATTAACTTAAATATTGATATGAGTCAAGAGATGTGTAGCAGATGCTCGTCTACACTTATAAATGACACAGATGGACCTTTAGGGTCGTGTTTGATATATAGTAATGAAATTGATCAAGGATCAGGATAGAGAATTAGGGATGTCTAAATCGCGATGTTCAAAACTCAATCGAAAATTGCTTGGAAATTCGCTTGTTTGATTTTGGTTCGGTTGTAAACTAGCCGAGCGGCTCGGCTTGGTTTGTAAATGCACCGAGAATGAGCAAAGATAAGCTCGCTCGAAATATTTTTTAGTTATTTAATTTATATATATACATATATTTAAATAATACTAATTACTAACTTATCAATGCATATTGGTTAGTACATTACGCTATTATCGTTATACATTAACAAAAGGGGCCTACTTTAGTTATTTATTTGTAATGTAATGTTTCAATACTATTGCTAAAGATTTGGTTGGTTTGCATGGTTAGAACTTTGGATTTTTAAACAATTGAAATGTGTTCGAATTCATGAGTATCTCTTTTTATTTTATTTTTCTGTTTTAACTCTTTATATTATTTTCTCAATTATTTTATTTTTCTTAAGTGTTATTATCAACTCAATGTTAGGTTTGTTTACGGCGCAATGTGCCAGACATATAATTCTTTTATATCTATACCAAACTATAGTAACTTCGTGCCTTTTTTTCATATTTAACCGTGATAATGTCACCGACTCAACACGCATAACAAGGTTCATAAACACGCCACATCGCGCGTGCTTAATTTCTAGTTTTTACTAAATATATCTACCTTTGGGCATTGTTCCTTTATTCCATTACTATTTTTTAAAGTTACCTTAGACTTAAGACCGTGAAGTCATGAACCATTCAAATTTCTAATTTGCCTAAATTCCTAATCGTTGACACTATGGTTTATTTGATTACGAGTTAAAGCTTAATCGTGCTTTAAAATGTATTTTGTAAAACTTCTTGTATGTAATTTTTTTAAATTGTTGAGCTTGAGTTGTAATTGTTGAAAAGTTAAATGAATGATAATTTGAATTTTTGTATTAAATTTTAGTTTGAAACCAAGCGGAACCGAGTTCGAGCATAAATATTCTGCTCAATTTCTTAAATTTGAACCGAACCGAGCGGCTTGGTTTGTAAACGAACTGAGTTCAAGTAGACCTTCATTCGGTTCGATCGGTTCGTGTACAACCCTATGGACAAAGGATTGAAAATTTGAAATCGATCATTACATTCCATTGTCCTGTGTGCTTACCCTGTGAGAATTTAATGCATAATTTCTCTATATTTTTTGTTAAGTAGGAAAAGACGAACGAAAGGAGTAAAAAACCAGTCATTTACTAATAATAATATACTAATAATAATAATACTTATTATTATTACTAATAAGGAACATTAATATTAATAATACTATTTATTATTATAATAATAATCATAATGATAATATATATATGTGTGTGTGTGTGAAAATAAAGAAAAAAATAATAATATCATGATAAAAACAATTAAACAATTAGCAAATTTTGTTACGCATTTGCGACGTAATTTATGATTAATTGTGTTTTTATTTTGTTTTTTTCATAATAATAATAACAACAATAGAAAACAAACAAAATAAAGTTAATAATAACACAATAATACCAAGTGCAGCATTATTAATTTTTATTTTTACTACCCATTTGCGACGAAGTGGTTGAATGGTAATTTGACTTTAATTAACTTGGGTAAGCATTGTGTCGTAATTTTGCTACGCATTTGCGACAAAAAGCTGGAGTTTATAAAGTTTTGTCGCTTTCTTGTCGAAAGTTTGATAGAAATTTAGGGTTTCAGTTTTTGTAGGATATGTGTGGCAATAGTGTCGGAAATTGCGACACAAAATTTGGCGTCACAAATTTGCGTAGCAAACAGAGCAGTTTTCTAGTAGTGGTGACCTGTGGGTGGTGGTGGTTATGGTGGTGTTGGTGGGCGGTGATGGTGGTGGCAAGTGGTGGTGCTAGCTGATGATGGTGGTTAGTGGCGGTGGTCGTGGTTGGTGGCGACCAATCTTGGTGGCTGGTGGTGATGGTGGTGGTGGCAGATGGTGATTGGTGGTGATGGTTGTGATCGGGGGTGGTGGTCATGGCTGGTGGCGACCGTCTTGGTGGCTGATGGTGGTGGTGGCGACGGTGGGCGTGGTTGTGGTCGGTGGTGGTGGTGGCCAGTGATGGGTTGGTGTTGGTGGTGACTAAGGATGGAAGAAGAAATAAAATGAGAAAAGAGTGATGGATTGAATGAATGTGATGTGTTTAAAGGGCAGAGATTGCTTATGTAATAATTTATTCTATTTTTTATTATAATTTTCTAAATGTAAATTATTTACACTCAAATCCAAAGAAAACTTTATTATATACAAATTCCCCGCAATTAAAATATTTTAGCTTCTGATTTTCCAAACACACCTAATACGTGAAAGAAACAAAATGTAATGCAATTATATATCGGGTAAATGGATATGAGAATGATGATGACTAGAGGTGTACAAACCGGTTTTATTACCCAAACCGGTTCGGGTTTAAAACCGAACCGGTTTTTTGGTCGGTGAGTCAAACCCGATTTTGTTCAAACCGGTTCGGGTTACAAACCGGTTTGGCTCACCGGATACTCGAACCTGTCAAACCGATTTGGACCGGTTTGAAACCGATTTTTTTTAATAAACAGGTTTTAGAACCGGTTTAACCGGTTTTTAACTTTTGAAACCGGTTTATAAACCGGTTTTGAGGGTGGGGTTACCAAACCGACATACAAACCGGCGGGCCGGGTCGGTTTGGGACCGGTTTGGGACCGGTTTGGGCCAAACCGGTTTTTCTTTGAAACCAGTTCCGGTTTTTTTGGTTCCCGAACCGGTTTTTTTGCCCATGTCTAATGATGACGACCCACAAATGGAAAGCTACCATGTGTGGTTCCTGCTCTGGAATAAAATCGTGAGGATCGAAATGAACATGAAAATGGAAATTACATAGAGTCTAATGAGTCATTATCATCGTTCTATTATTATGTTTAACTTAAATAAGTTAATGAGATATTAGACATAATGTTTGGTTATCATAAATACAAACCAGAATAAAGTTATGAATTATGGTAACAAAAATGTTATTATAGTGTATGCTTTTTAAGGTAAAAGGCCAAGAAGAAAAGCCCTAAGATAAAAATTATAAATTATATTGACATCAATAAATATAATCGTTTTTTAGGCCGACTCTGACCGTCAGATTATGTTAAAACCAAAATTTGACCGTTTCTCATTTCATCTCCCACCAACTCTCCCCTCCCTCCATTATCCCCACTCTCCTCAACCTTGTATATGTCTTGTAATAATCTAGGCAAATCCCATATCGGCCGTGAACAGTATAGATTTCTGGTTTATAAGTAATGTCCTGCCTTTAACATCATCAACGCGTTTTGGGCGTATTAGATGTGGATGGGAGGAGAACACCGCAATTAAGCGTGCTCAGATGACAACAATCCATGGATGGCTGACCTCCTTGTAAAGTTTCCACCCGAGCAATCAAAAGTAAATCCGTGAGCTACTCGTGGGCAAAGCGGACAATATTGGTGGTGTGAGGGGCCGGGTGTTACATGCCAAGACAAGATATTAAACGATGTTAATAGTTCATAAGGTTTGATCTTCAAACTCATAATCCAAATGATCGACGTAGTGTCTATGAATTCTCAAATCTTGAAGTTGCAGAGTAAAGAAGCCGAGTTTTTTTGTTTGGAACCAACAATCTCACAAAATGGCATTCGAGTACAACAAAGAGATGTTGGCAAGTTTCTACATTTTTATCTTTAGCAAGACGTTCTACAACATGATCATCAAATTGAGGTTAGTAACATGATTTTTACCATACATACACAAATATTGTGGCTAAATATTGTTATTTTCAGTAGGTCTAATGACTGTTTGTGTGTTATTTGGTTAATTGGTGCTTTTAATTTGCTAGGTGGAAAGATTGAATTAGTTGCTTTGTGACACTAAGCAAAGTTCTATGAGTTCGAGAAGTTGTATTATTATCAGTTAAATTTTCTTTATGAATTTGAAAGTTTTATGTACATGTCTTTGTGTGTTATCAAACTAGCCATTGTGTTTTAAAGATATCAATATGTTTCTCCCTACAGGTTCCACTCATCTCTTTCTTTAGGAATTTGCCGCCTCCCTTATACATATTTTAAGATGAAACGATTGTATAGTTTTGCTTTAAGAAGGGCAAAGATTGATTACTACATGAAACTGTTAAAAAGGGTGTTAAAGTAGCACCATTTCTCTATCAGAAGTACAACTGTTTAATACCATCTAGATATCAAGAAATATAAATAAAAAAAATGGTGGAAATTTTAATTAAGAAGCTTCTTTTGGTAAGGCTTTTGTATATATATTTTAACGACGTTTGAAATTACCCTCAATACTCAGGTAAGTCTTCCTGAGACGGGATGTCAACCGTCTATGTTTATTATGATGATTTAGGACTGACTCACCCAAAAACACCAACAAAAAGAAAATCCACCATTGTGAAAAAAGCCCTTGAGTCATGTTTAAGTATGTGACCTTAAAGATACCAAGCTCAAACTATCAACCCTATGTCGTTAGATCGTAATTATGTTTACATGTGGTTGTAGATGTGGTTATAGGGTGTTTATGAATAGTTTATTGGCAAGTAAGTGTTATGGTATCCAAATGATAGAATGATATATTTTGTTCATAAGATAGTGCTCCTTTTTGTAAATGTGGATGGTGAGTTATCAAAGTTAGTGTCTAGTCGCCTTGCTTATGACAAGCATGTCTTATTGAAAATATATATCAATGGGAATAATTAAACGAATGTGGGATCGAAATTTATCACATTAAAAAATGTGTCTGATTTAAATTCTGTCAAAGAAATGGGATTTATGTTGTATTTGGTTAACAAACTATTGTTGGTTTGTAAAATTCTTAAAAAGAGGGGGGGGGGGGGGGAGGTTGGTGGTAGTAAGAAACGATCAGTGACGACGGCTGTTGGCGCCTTCTATGCCATTAGGGTGACAAAGTCGAAGGCAGTAGGTAGTAGTGTTGGTGGTGGAGACAATAATGATGATGGAGGTACACTTTTAATTTTGATCGAGTATGTTGGATGTTTGTAAATGACGTGAAATTCTTTTATTTAAAGAATACATCTGATTCTAACTCAATTGTATTATCAAACCAAAAATATTTCTTTCTAAATTCAATTTCTATTTAATACAAACTCTACTAAGTCAGGGTGAACAATAAAATTTTGAATCTAATTTCATTAAATTTCACTAATCTAAAAAAAGCCCCTAGAAATACAATAGGCATTTCGTTAAAATGATCTAGCTTGATCTATTCCAACCATCAAATTAAGCCACAAGCAAAAATAATACCTATAATATCAAATTGTAGCAAATTTAAGAGTTTTTTAACCTTATCATTATAATTAAATTAAAAATTATTATTTTTTATTTCTGCTTTTTAATTAAATAATAATTTTTAATATTTTTAGCACTATCTCTCCCCTCACTCACAAACACTGTTAAAAATACTAAAAAAATTGTAAAGGTTAAACAGTAACTCTCAAAATATACAGATGAATATTAGATTTTTCAGCTCACAACCATTTACGACCAACCATTTACAACTACACAAGAATTCTTTAAAATATAAGAAAGACCCTCAAATAAATATAAATGAATTCTTTAAGACCTCATTATTTTACAAAGTACCAATCCAAAGTAAAACAAAAGCCCAACATCAAATTTCAACACAAATTCCCCTGAATCCTTGATTTCGTGTTGAGAACGTAGACCCATACACAGGATCACGTCCAAAATAAACAAGCTAATGCACAATTACTCTTAAGTAATCACTTGTTGTGATGATGATGACGACGATGATGTCGGAAGAAGGTAGAAGCAGTGGGTTTTCGGAACTAAAGGGCTACTGCTTACAACTGCTAGAACTTCTCAGAAACCCTAACAACAAAGGCACCACCACTGCAATCTCTCATCTTCTTCAGTTTATTACTCGTTCTCCGCCTCATGTTCTTCAGCCTTTCTTCGAGTATGTCGGTTTCACTTTTCGATTTCACTTCTTTAAGTCATGTTTACGATACTCCAGTGTCATAATGATTGGATTGATATTGGCTGAAAACTTTAATTGCCTTATATAAACGTTGATCAATTTTGCATTTCGTTATTGATAACTGACTAAAAATTGAAACTTGTGGTGTAATTTGAGAGAATTAGCCTCAGTTGGATGCTATTCTGGATTGTTCTACTCTTTAAGGCATATTCATAAATCATAATTGCAAGGATTGGTACATATAATTTGTTCATTGCTTTCTGAGCTAAGTTTTATATTTGAGCAATGTTTGGGACTTTTAACCTGTAATTGTAGTGAGTAGAGGCACTATTTTCTTTATAATAATTCTTCTATTATGGTAAATTTTAGCATATGCATACAGTAATCTTAATGATGCATATATTAATTGTACATGTGCACCTTGATTAATTTGGGGTACTTCTATTGCTGTTATAACTTATAGTGCATGTTAGCCTAGTAACTGTCCATTCCGTGTTATGATTATGTGATTATAGGTGCACATAAATGGCAATTAGACCAAGGATCAACATAGAACTGTGACCTATTTTATCTTTATATTCATCTATATTTGAGAGAAGCATTTTGTACCTATAGGGGGCTTAGTCCTACAAATTTTGAACACAAACACATAAATTGAGTATGTCTTTATAATATTAGTAAAGTAAGGGTCAAATAGAAAGACAGCATTATTTGGTTGAAAGTCAAAGAGGTGGTGGACAGTTAGATTAAGAATCGGCTTATTGACAGTAAGGCGTACCTAAGATCAGAACACTTTCCATTTCAATGTACATGATCTTCTACTAACTAACTTCCTACTTCATTTCTCTCTAATTTGATCTTATGATTTACATTACTGTTCTATAAAAGATATTTTAAAAAACAAAACTTACTAGCAGTTTCTGTTATCTTTTCAGCTATACTTTGTTTCCACTGCTGCTTCTGCTGGAAGCTGCAGTGGACTGTAGATCTCCAACAAAGGAAGAGGTTAAAGAAAACCCCCCTAAAATAAGTGATGCTGTGGCAGAAGGTGTGATTCAATGTTTGGAGGAGCTTTTAATGAAGTGCCATGTAGGATCTGTGGATCAGGTATTTGAACTAATCTCTTTATTTTATTTTGCTTTTCACTAACATGAAAAATTTATATTTTTCTTATTGTCTTAACAAATGCAGATGGTTGTGATACTGAAAAAACTGACCAATGCGGCATTGCTATCTCCATCTGAAGCATCAGAGGAGTTTCGGGAAGGAATTATCAGGTGTTTTAAGGCACTAATTAATGGTTTACGTTCGTGCTCCGACACATCTTGCACATGCAACCAAATTAATGGTCCACCTAGGCTTCTAGACAAGAAATATTTAAAGTCATTCCATATTGTATCCCAAGTACATGAACTAAACCCTGAGGAATGTTTAATTGCATTCCTTAGATCTCAATCGGCAACTGTTACTGTTGGACACTGGTTGTCACTTCTACTAAAAGTATGTATTCATTACAGTTAATAGTTTTCTTTATTCTGAGTGAATATATAAAGATACAATCTTTTATAGGAATTTGATTTGGTTTTTTTCCTAGGCTGCGGATGTTGAGGCAGCACGTGGACATACAGGCAGTTCTAAGCTTCGTGTAGAAGCTTTCATGACTCTTCGTGTGCTTGTTGCTAAGGTAAGATATACACAAACAAAAGAGTTTAGCTGTTAAAATATTTTAGCTGCTCATCTTATATGTATGCTGTATACGTATATGATATTGCAGGTTGGTATAGCAGATCAACTAGCTTTCTTTTTACCTGGTGTTGTCAGTCAAATTGGAAAAGTTTTACATGTCTCTAAAACAATGATTAGTGGGGCTGCTGGAAGTTTGGAAGCTATGGACCAAGCACTTAGAGGTTTGACAGAGTTACTCATGATAGTTCTTCAAGATGAGGCTAATTTGTCTTGTCTTGATGACAGTGAAACTAATTTAAATATTGAGAAATCTCCATTATCATTTCTGGAGGAGCTTCGGCGCTTACCTGGCAAAAAGCAAGATCAGGTTGAAATATTAGCAACACAATCAACCCCAAAGTCTTCACAATCTGAGGTTAAAAAATCTTTGCATGTTGAGCGTACAAGAGATTGGATTGCAACAACTTCTTCCCATGTAAACAAAATTTTGTCAGCCGTTTTTCCACATGTAAGTGCAGACAACTGTTTGATTCATATTTTTACAACTACCATGATCATTTTCAGAGTTCATATAATTTATATTCTATTTTTTAGCTTTGTGTTCATCCAGCCAAGAGGGTGAGACAGGGGACCTTGGCTGCTATACAGGGACTCTTGTCAACATGCACTCGTACACTGAAAGAAAGCAGACTTATGCTTCTGGTAAGTTCATAATTTAGTTTATAAAACAATATCTTTTCCACTATAATATTTGCTGATTTCAAGTCATTATTTAATATTCCAGGAATGTTTATGTGCTTTAGTTTCTGATGATGATGAAGAGGTGTCCGAAACTGCTCAAATGTTTCTTGAAAATTTGTTGTCAAGTGGGAATCATTACATAGAACGTGATTTGGCTGATATATTTAACAGGTATCATTGTTTTTTAATATTTTATAAAGCTCTATACTTTAGCTGTTTAATATGTTTACAATTTTGTATTTTATGGATTTTGAACGATATATTTAACAGGCTCTTTGAAAAGCTCCCAGAAGTGGTAGTCGGAGGGGAACAGTCACTTGCACATTCTCAAAAGTTACTTGTATTAATTTACTACTCTGGTCCCCAACTTGTTAGAGATCATCTGCTAAATTCTCCTGTATGTTCACTTCTATGTGCCTCCGGTTTGGCCTTTAAACTTTAACTAATGAGTTGATATCTGATATACAGGTGGCAGCTGCTCAATTCTTTGATACTCTTACCTTTTGTTTGAGCCAGAATTCAATATTTCCAGGTTCATTAGACAAATTGCTTTTAGAGAAGCCATCTTCTGTTGGGTACTTGCGCTCTATAACAGAAATGAAAGCTACCACTTTCTTTGAAAATGAGAAAAAGACCGCTGCTGAATCTAACGCTTATGAAATTCCAAGTTCTTTCAAAGTGCAAAATGAATATGATCTTCCACGTATGCCACCATGGTTTTCTTCTCGCAATCAGAAACTTTACAATGCACTTGCAGGGATCATTCGACTCGTGAGCCTGTCTCTTATCGCAGGTTATCTAAACTCTTTAAATACACATTCTTTGCATATTATGTGTTCAAAATCTAAAATGTAATTTTAGCAGGTGCTCAAAGTGATGGGAACTTATCGATTATTAAAGATATCCCATTGAGCTATATGCGGAAATTGATTGGTGACATCCGAAACAAGGAATACACAAAAGAAAGCTGGCAGAGTTGGTATAACAGGACTAATTCAGGGAAGCTTGTAAGACAAGCTAGCACTTCTGCATGCATGTTAAACGAAATGATATTTGGTTTATCAGACCAGGCTATTGACGATTTAAATACAAGATTTCATAGTAAAAAATCTATGTGGCATGTTTCTTCAAATAAAGATATAAGAATTCAGTTAATTGATTGCATTGGGAGTATCTTGCATGAGTATTTATCTCCGGAAGTCTGGAATCTTCCATTAGAGCAATCCACTGTTGGATCTGGAGATTTTACAATGCACTTTTTTCAAGATAATGCAATGCTTCATCAGGTAATTAGTAACACTCATTTCATCATCTTTTTATTTTTTAATTCTTATTACATCTGGGAAATCTGAAATTGGGTTATTTTAAACAGGTTATGATTGATGGAATTGGCATATTTAATTTGTGTCTTAAGAGTGATTTTATTTCAAGTGGGTTTCTTCATTCTTCTCTTTATTTGTTACTCGAGAATCTTATTTGTTCAAATTTCCAAGTTAGACAAGCGTCAGATGCCGTCTTACATGTCATTTCAGCTACATCTGGCTGTCCAACGGTGAACTAACAGCTTCAATTTGAATTAGTTTAATGTTTGAAACAATAACTATTTCTCACAAAATGTTACACTCACACTATACAGGTTGGCCACTTAGTTTTGGCAAATTCAGACTATATAATTGATTCAGTATGTCGACAGCTTCGCTATCTGGATCTTAATCCTCATGTTCCAAGTGTTCTTGCTGCCATTCTTTCATACATAGGTGTGGCCCACAAAATATTACCATTGATGGAGGAACCTGTATGATATACCACTCATTCTGTCCGTTTAAATCTAAGAATTCAAACCTGACACTTTAAATTGTGTCTAACAAGATAATTTTGCACAGATGCGTTCTATTTCACAAGAACTTGAGATTCTTGGCAGGCATCAGCACCCCGAGCTCACCATTTCTTTCTTGAGAGTAAGTGTTTTTGCTCTGTTAATACTACCTTAATTTAGCCATTTAATGTCCTTTTTTTAATTATTTATGTCACTTAGGCAGTTGCAGAAATTGCAAAGGCTTCAAAGCTTGAAGCTTGTTCATTGCCTTCTCAAGCAGAGTCATACCATGAGCAAGTGAAGTCTGAACTATCATGTTTTGAAAATGGTGTTTTCTCGAACCCTGAAGAAAGCAGTGAACATTTTAGGGATTTTAATAAGCATAAGGAACAATTAGAGGCTGTATATTTTAAGTTGAAAGAATCCAAGAGTTACAGAAGAACCGTTGGATCTCTTTCCAGTTCATGTATTACTGCTGCCACTCCTTTACTTGGTTCATCGAAGCAAACATCATGTCTGGTAGCCTTGGACATAATTCAGGTACATATTTGGGTGAATACTTTTTCATGTTTATACGTATATTTTGAGATTGAAGTACTTAAACTTATTAATATACATGTTTTCAGGATGGAATTATAGCACTTGCTAAAGTGGAAGAATCTTATAAGCATGAGACAAAAACAAGGGAAATTCTTACACAAGCTTTCCAATCATATTCATTTCATGATCTTGCAGATACTCTTGATGCAGAAAATGATGACACTGAAGAAAATCGGTTACTTCCAGCCATGAATAAAATTTGGCCCTTTTTGATTGCCTGTATTCGAAACAGGAATCCATTGGTAAGTTACTGAAACTTTGAGGATGGAAAAATAGGCTGATTATGGGATTTGGGTAACGGGTTAAAGTAGTTCTGGTAAAAATGAGGTAATGGTTTGGTACAGGTCAAAATGTGACATGTTTGGTTGAACTAAAACATCTTTGTCCTTGATCATCAATATTTTTTACAGATATTTAGCCTGCCAAATATGATCACCGAATTTATATTATTTATTTCAGTAATTGTTCAGTTTTTTGAACAAAATAATATAGTAGGCTCTATGCATTTTATAAAATACAATTTTAGCGACTTTCTACCAGTTCAACTCATTTGTTCAGTTAAAAATTATTCGAAGTCAAAAATCAATTTCCACCTCTAATATTATAAGAAATTAACTTGGATAATTATGTATAATACAGACGACTAGGAGATGTGCTGGTGTGATCAGTAGAGCAGTACAAATCTGTGGGGGGGATTTCTTTTCTCGCCGTTTCCACACAGACGGCCCCCACTTGTGGGACCTTTTAAGCACGTCCCCATTTCAGAAAAAGCCGATAAATTTGAAAGAAAGTAGAGTCTTACAGCTTCCATATCGAACCAGTTTAGCATCTTCAGAAGATCCAAGGGCTGAGATTTCTGATCTGAAAGTCCAGGCAGCGGTGCTGGAGATGATCGCTGAGATATCTGGGAACAAAAACAGTGCTTCAGCTTTTGAAAGTGTTCTTAAGAAGGTGAGTGGGATGGTTGTAGGGATTGCGTGCAGTGGTGTTGGTGGACTTAGAGATGCAGCTGTGAACGCCCTTCGGGGACTTTCAGCTATCGATTCTGATCTGATATGGCTGCTTCTTGCTGATGTTTATTACTCTAAAAAGAGGGATAATATTTCAGAACCACCTGCTGCAGGTTTACCACAAGTTTATCAGCTTTTGCCACCACCTTCATCTTCTAAATCCTATCTTTATGTTCAATATGGTGGGCAGAGCTTTGGTTTTGAGATTGATTTTTCTGCTGTAGAATATGTTTTTAAGAAACTGTATGATTAATTAGTTTCAGGTGATGAATTGCTTAATTTTCATAACATAGTTGGATAGATGGAAAAAGATTTTTTTTGTATACATCTCTTAGATGTTGGTAAATATTTATATATGAGATTAAAAGTTGCTATCTCTTAAAGAATTTGGTTTATTTGAAAAATCAGATATTATTTGATAAATAAATCGTAGCTTTATGTCAACAATTGAGAAGAAATTTCATATGGTGAGTCTTTTTAGTTAAGATTCAAGTATGAATTCTGATATCCATATGCATACATATATAACTGTAAATTATGATTTAAGTTATATATATGATCTCATGTTACTTTTCATCGTATGTTAGCTTTTTCCAATAATCTCCATATCAATTGCGATGATATTCATTAGCTTTGTTCACACTTTCGAACTATTCATGGATTTGAACTCGCCTAATTTCACTTAAAGATACATTTGTCTTATAAAATTTTAAATCTATTTATATAGATAGTATTGGATAAGACAACTGATAGAGCATATTTTGATTATTACCACTCTTAGAAAACACTATAAACATGTTTACTTTATATAGTGAAAGATCTATACATTTATTTACAATGATAAGGTCAGAATCATTACAAAATCACATTTTATTTTGAAAACCAAAAGATTCATTGATTTACATAAACGTAAATTAAGTTTGATGATACTTGTGTTGTTTTACATGTGTATATTAGACATGAATAATAAACTATGGTAACAACTAAATATCACCAGTCTTAACTTACATTTATGTAAGTCAATGGCTTGTAGTTTACATTTATGTAAATCAATGATTCTTTTGGTTCTAAAATAAAAGTGGTTCTGTAATGATTCTGACACTATGATGATATGCCCTTAAAGTGTCATGCTCCTTAAATCCTATTAGTAATTTACATACGATTGTAAGGTTCTAGACCTACATATCATACATGACTTGGTCGTGCAACTAACTCTCAGCTACATATTATGTAAAGATAAGATTATCTGTGTGTTTTTAAGACAAACTGAGTTGGTTGACATGAGCTTGTTCTTGAGGCAACCCCATTAAGTATGCTTTTACCTGGACGTTCAACATGTTTCACGGTCCATATGTGGTCTTTTTATCCATAGGCTAAGAATTATGAAGGTAATAGTAAACTGTTTCAAGAAGGGACACCTCCAAGGTTAAAAAAAATAAAAGAAAAAAAAACACAAACAGAAAATTACAACATACCCAAACGAACAAAAATAATATCAACTCATTATTGTTTACCTAACTAGTACTAAATAAGTTGTTAAAAATATAAATTTTCACGAGGAACATATATAATATACAACACTATATCTCTCTTTTTATCCAAATCGAACACATCTATACAAAATTCCTATATCATTATTTTTTAAGATGAATTCTTATTATCAGAAAAATATCATCAAACTTGCACACTGTAAGATTTAAAAATACGATTACTTAGTTATAACATGTACCATTTCTCATCAAGTCATCTCTTGAACCATTCGTTACCAATTATTATCCCATTGCTTAAACCATTGATCACACACTTCAATTCAATGGTTTTCTTTATATTCACGACTAACTCTATAGGCTATAGATTTAGACTCCACCATCTAACACCAAACCGACAACTATATGCTTGAACATTAATTCACCATTCTAGCACAAATATAGAAAGATGACATACTTTTCATTAATATACCCACCCTCCTTAAATATTATTTAATGCACACCTCACCCACCATCCATGCATTTGGTCACACATTCAATGCACCCCCTCCCTTCAAACCTTATTTCAATATTTCTCATTAAATCACACACACACACACTCTCTTTATAAACAAACACATTGCTCTATGATCACCCATTCCATTTCAAACCCATGTCCCTCATTACTCGTGACTTCCTCGGCAATCATCATTCATCAAAACATCATGACTTGAAGGTATTCGTAATTTTATAACAACAAAATGAAGCTAATGCAACTCTGATACGATAATATGTTGTATTAGACTTTGCAAAAGTTGTATTAAAGCTTGAAAATGTTGCATTATGTCCAAAGCAACATTTTTGTTTTTCACCAAAAGCTGCATTACGTGAAGTTGTATTAGAACTAAAATAATATTTTTGTTAGATAATGCAATATTTTTATTAGAAAATACAATCTTTTTTAAATTTTGTTTTAAAAAGGTTGCATTAAGCTTATTTTTCTAGTAATATTCTATAGTCTCTATGTGTTTGACATATTTTTTCTGTTGAAAATGAAGTGTTTTTCATCTTCATCTTATTTTTTTATGAATCTTAATTCCTTGCAGTCGGAAAATTATCTTCAAAGATGTCGATCAACAAACACGAACCGAGGCACCGATGATCAAACTGTTTCTGAGCTTCAAGACCTCAACCAACCTCCATTAAACCTGTTGGATGACACAAATCTAGACCTTAAACTTGTGCCTTTTTCGACATCATCACCGCCTTATACTCTTGGTAAAGTTAAGTTTGCACTTGAAAGAGCCGAAAAAGAACACACCAAGAAGCGGTCTATTTCAACGTCGAATTCGTTTAAAGAAACACATGTTGATGATGAAGCTTATGCTGCAGGATGCCCAAGTTGCTTGCTTTACGTGCTTATATCGAGTAGAAACCCTAAATGTCCTCGTTGTAACATGATGGTACCTTTGCCTACACATGTGAAGAAACCTCGTATTGATCTTAACATCAACATATGAAGTAGATGATCATGTATACTAGTTAGTCATCATGATGGTTTAGCTATGATTTAGTGTATTTCTGAGTTTTGTAAATAGTTTTGTGTTTCAAAAGCTATAGTGAAATTAAGATTATACATTTTTATTTTGGCTTTTATATGGAGGTTAATTAATTTGATTCTGTTGGTTAACATGATGATATTGATGATAGCATGAGTTTTTTAGTAACATATCTCATGTTTAAAAGAAAAAAGAATGACTTTATTTTCATCCTGTTGACCCAAAAAAAAACAGTTCATGATATTTTATGTTTCAAATTTTCTTAAATAAAACTAAAAAACATATTGTAGTAAGAAATTACAGGCTTAATCTCTTGAATACACTCAAAATTTGAAGCATATTTTAAAACCAACTAATAAACACTTCGATCACCTTTTTATCTCTGTCACGTAAAAATTTCATAAAAATCTTGTTGCTCGTAAGACTGAAATTTGTTCCTACAAATGCCACTTTAGATGAAAACAAAATATATAGTAAAATGTTTATTTTACAATTTTGAACATTTTTTTATTATAGATGTTTGACAAAATGATACGTTTATCAGATTACAAAACATGACTTAATAATAGATTATTCTTGACCTATGGCGTTTTTAATATTCTGAAATAATTTTTTTTAAGATATTACAATATTATATATTTGAGAAATTAAATCCTGAGTTTTAAATAAATGCTTTACTTGACTCACGGCTCATCCCAAGAGAGAGTCATGCACGCATTAAATTGTTGAAAGATGCAGGCCAACGGAAGAATCCCACGTGACATAAGAAATAAATATTTTTAATAGTTAAATTGTCGTCCCTAATCAAGTTGAACAAGTTGACCTAATGCACGTATGATTTTCAACTCAATTGGTCAGGATATGGTATTCAGTGGGTGTTTGGGAGTGCTTATTTTCCTTACTTATTAACTTATTAACTTTTAAAAAGTTAAAAAGTTATTTTATAGTGTTTGGTAGTATGATGGTTGTGAGTGAAATAAGTTAATAAGTCACTCCATACTAACTTATTAACTTATTAAAAAAGTCAATAAGTCAATAAGTCGTTTTAATTAGGAAACCCAAACACCCCCTCAAATCTTCATTATGTTTTGAGTTGAATGCTTCTTTAGTAGTGGGTTTTTTTCTGAGGGGTTGGAGGTCTGGTCTTAGTTGGGAAACAAATATATGTGTTCGATTAAGATAATACATATCATTCGAAACAGAATTATGCATTTGCCGTTCAAATAAAAAATTAACCTAGTGCACGTGGTTGGTCATTCGGTTAAACGATGTGGGAGATGAAGGGTAGTTAGGGCGCGAGGCCTTTATGTCATGAGTTCAATCCTAACTCCGAGGGTTTTACCATAGTAGTATGGGTTTCCTCCAGAACTGGTGAATCATGGTGACATGCCTGATCAATGTATGCTCTTCCCTTTAAAGACGTATCACACAATCAACTTTAGACGTTAAAAAAATACCCTAAATGCAATGAATTAATTAATATGATTAAATGATGAATATATACACAAAATAATATTAGAAACACTAAAGTAAGAGTACTAATCTAATCATATACTTAAATAAAATATAATATTTTTTGAACAACAATTCCTATTACGAGAATAATCATTAAATCTATAGTCGTAAGATTTTAACCATCAGTTGCTTTTAGTGTATACTACTTACATCAAGGTATCATCTTGAAGACAACAGGAATTTTTTTTTTGATAATCATCCTAAAACAATGACAAAATTGACGGACTTATGGGTTATGTTAATAAGTCTATATGAGTTTAATACATGATTTCATACACATAAATTGAGTTGGAACAGACTTCTGGTCCAATAATATAATGATGATGGTTTAAGTGTGAGATCTTTTATTTTTAAGTTTTAAACCCGACTCAAGAAGATTTTATTGTAATCATAGGTTTCCTCATTGATGATGCTATTAGATAATTCATGACTGAAACGTAAAAATCAGTATGAACAGTTAACATAATATCTTAAATAAAGCCTACCAAGACTAATAAGATCAGCCAATGAGTCATAGATCAACTGGTTTAGAAAGAGACACCCTATGACTTTTCAAAGTGGAAGTCATGGGTTGGAGTCTCACTTGATATAATATGTTTCAAGTGGGCCAATGGTTTTACCACAGTAGGCCTTTGGGTGATGAGTTTCCCTTGGAATGGTAGGCGAGCCGGGTCACCAGCGCTGTCTGTGTTCGTGGACGTGAGTGACCTTTCGCCTTTAGGTTTACCCGGGTGACCGGGCTTAAAAATTATTCGTTAGTTGTTAAAAAAAAGACTAATAAGATCATTTCCAAACGTCGCTTATTAAAAGTTCGACTAAATTTAACAAAAAGAAGTATCGATAATAATTTCTAATGAGTAATGACATCATTTTTTGTGATGAGACCATCCAAATTAGCATCATTTATTAGTGCTAGCTTCCACCATCCTCCTATATAGTCATTTAATAATCACAAATAAGCGCAGTCGTCATTTATTCAATACTTTGGTTTTCTGAAAATTCTTTATCACTTTATTTTTCATTCTATTCTTGTATTTTTATTTTTCATTTACTTTCTACTAGTTAATTTCTGTAAACTATAAACAACAATATTCCATTTAACCTATTTAAAAAATTACAACTTTTATATCATATAGTAGAACTCACGGAATTTTAAAATCCCCTCACCCCCGTCCACACACTTCAAACACAGATTTAAAAACTCTCCATTTCCAAACCCTTGACGAACGCTATAGCGAAAGATTCACACCCGATCGCTTATGGCTTTTGGTCCAGCCAATAAACAATATGCATTATATTATGAAAGGATTGATAAACTAACAGAAAATGAGTATCGCATTGTAAATTGCTGTCGTTGCTGCATCGCTGTGGTCCCCCACTAGTTCCATTTAAAAAACTTACCCTATCAGAGCAAGATGCTTTAACGGAGAATGATTACACCTTATAAATATTTACATAAAATTACACCAACCATTCCAAAGTAACAATTGAAATTTTGCCCCGTTTTTAATCGAGCAATACTTTTATTATGCCCTTTGGATGATTTTCTTCAATAGAAAGTTGTCTTTACATCTTCGACCCCTATGGATACTGTTGATTAAAGTTACCCGTGATGCCTTTGGATTTGATATATATCTCCATAACCATTTCGCCATTAAACCCGAGTTCATTGCTTTGATGCTGCCAATACCTACCTCGCCTTGTTCTTTTGGCGCAAAGATCTTTTCGCAAGCTACCCATGAGATTTTTAGGTTATTTTTAACTTCTCCTCAGAGATACCACTAATGACATGGGTGACAATGAACTACTTATTCTCCTACGTGCATGCAAACATTTAAATAAATAAAACAGAAAAAAGGATCATGGCTTTTAAAGTTTTAATCCATCAATTGGGCCGGTACTCGTTTGTTACAGATGGGTCGTTGAACCACTTGGGCTTGGGCTTTCTAAATGGGCTGATTCACAAGAGACAGATAGTAAGTTGTATGATTACCCAAAACTGAGTGAATAAAGGTTAACTTTATGAAAGCGTGCAAGCTTTCCACGTTGACAGTTTTTTATTTTTTATTTTTATTAATCCTTTTCAATAATCGTATCGAATTCTTTATTTAATTGCATTTGGTAATAGTTATTTGATGAGAAATATTTTCACAACGTATGATAAAGTCGATTAAATATATTTTTGTCTGATGTTTTATGAATCTGTGTATTCTTTCATAACTAATATTGTAACCATAATTACCCAATCCATATCATATAAAATTCCGTATCGTTCCATCACAATTTTTGTTTTCCTACAAAAAAATGTACGTCGAACAGATTGTGGCACCGTTCGATTAGAACTGAAAAATAATAATTAATTTTATAACCTATAAATACCACTCAAAGTTACTATTTTTCTACATTATATTTCTAGTCTCTAGACTATATACTCTCCAAACTATAGAATCATCATCTCGTTCCAACATGCAGTGATCCCACACATGGCGGCGTTGGAAATTTGTTCGGTCTCACCTACGGTGGGCCAAAATTTCTCCAATGGGCGGTGATTCACAAGCGACGAAAAGATAAAAAAAAATGAATCCAGTCACTACAACAAAGTCTTCTATAGCTTAATTTCCCAACATCAATCTTAATGACAATGACAATAATCATGCCCCAACACGCTTTGTAGAGCGCCAAAAACCAACTAGGAAAGACAAGAGACCAATCACATTATCAAACATCTCAGGAAAAAAAATCCGAAACAAGATCGAGAAGTTCAACGCCTGAAGTCAAACCGAAGCAAAGCAAAGATCCATCCTCCTCACCCGTAACTACTAACCTTTTAGTCGTAAAACACACACAACTAAACAAACACAATTTCCATTTTTGCCTTCCATAACAAAAAAATGTTACACCCATCACTTTCTTCAACCATTGCAGCATAGTGAATAGGGTTCATTAATTCTGCACTTAATCAGAATTCAGAACTGCAAAAGTTTTTCAAAAACCTACACCGATAACCATTGTCCATTTGTTCATTATATATCGATATGATCACACTCCACACAACATCATTTCGATTCGTTAACTACATCGGTGGCACACACCCCCAACATCATATCAGCTATAAACTTCACTTCTCACAACCCACAAACCTTAAAACAACACAAACCTTAAATTAATCAACCATGGTGGGAGATAACAAACTTCCACCGGTAATAATCCACCGTCTCCCCAACTTCAAATTCTCTTTACATTTCGCCAAACACATCATCAACCCGATCGAATCATGGGATCCGTTGTACCCGATCCACCGAACCACGGCTCGGGTTGTGATCGACATTGGTCCGTGCCCGCTGCAGTCGGAGCAGCTGGACCAGTATCCTGCTGTTGCATGCATTGTTGGGACGTCGGCTGGCTATGATCATATTGATTTAGCGGAGTGCCGACGACGTAATATTCGGGTCACTAGCGCCGGAGCTGTACTGTCTGAAGATGGAGCTGATTATGCTGTTGGGCTGTTGATCGATGTTCTTCGATGTGTTACTGGTGGTGATAGGTATGTTAGAGGTGGGTTGTGGGGCGTTAAAGCACATTATCCTCTTGGTAACAAGGTATATATACACTCTTATCTTTCTATTTTAATACGTAATTATCGATCATATCATATCTTAAAATTAATATCGTGTTACAAGTAATAAATTTTGTTACTAATTATTTTAATACTTTTTTTCAAATAGTGTGATACATGTGGTACTAACCTAGTTCTATTATTAAATCCATCGATAAATTTATTTATAGAAAATTGAGAATATATTGTAAAATGATTAGAGGTTTGGTTCTTGTAATATTTTGGTTGAAAGAGCGTGTCGTTGAAGAAGAAAAATGTGTTTGTAGAGAAGATAATATAATGGGGAGGCGTCCCGCCCCGACTCTACTATCCTTCGCCTTTGCTGATAACCAACTTTCATTGTTTAGTTAGGGGGAAAACGAGTTGGGATCGTTGGGCTCGGAAGTATAGGCACCTTGGTTGCAAAACGTCTCGAGCCATTTGGCTGCACCATTGGCTATACCTCAAGAACCAAGAAGTCTAAGGTCAATTGTGCATTCTACCCCACTGTTCTTGAACTCGCAACCAACAGCGATTGTCTAATTGTTTGTTGCGCGTTGACTGACAAAACTCACCACATCATAAACCGAGATGTCTTGACCGCCCTCGGGAGGACAGGTATCATCATTAACATCGGGCGTGGGGCCCTTGTGGACGAAAAGGAGCTAGTGAAGTTATTGGTTGAAGGTGAGCTTGGAGGAGCAGGTCTTGATGTGTTTGAGAATGAACCTGAAGTACCAGAAGAACTGTTGATGCTTGACAACGTTGTTTTGTCTCCACACAATGCTATTATAACACCGGAGTCGTTTGATAAAATTCGAGAGCTAGTTGTCGCGAACATAAAGGCTTTTTTATCGAATAAGCCATTGTTGTCTGAAATTAATCTGTATGAGTAATGCTGACATATATGGATAAATTTTGACATATGTGATGTTGTATCAATTTGGTCATGTGTATGTTAAAACATTAATAAGCAAGCCGGACCAACATTTTGATTGGATAGATCAAATATATGTTTTCAGGTTTAAGATTGTTGTTCATGAGAATAAATATCTTAAAAAAAGGTTTGTTGGTCTATTAGAAGCACAAGATAACCAAGAAAATTAATTAAAATGATAGCCATGAGTCCATATGCTTGGCAATATTCGAGCTAGACTGATTTAGAAAAGCAAGCAAACACTTGACCATGATAAAGAAGACCGTCGGTGAGCTAATCTAGCGATCGCCCTTGTTGATTCCCTTGACAAGCTACAAGGAGGATAAAGCGGGTACACTAGTATGCACCACGATCGTGCATGGGTCTTCTTTCTACATGATGTCTAAGGTGCTTTAAGTATAATGTACGGGATGACTTTTTTGGTTCTTGAGATCTAGTGTGTTAAAAGTTTTATAAGTTCCATCCTTGATTGGTAAAATGAAGCTATAGAAAC
The DNA here is from genome assembly GCA_025215565.1 of Flaveria ramosissima. NCBI lineage: Eukaryota > Viridiplantae > Streptophyta > Magnoliopsida > Asterales > Asteraceae > Flaveria > Flaveria ramosissima. The sequence continues at coordinate 7,324,226 of CM046036.1, forward strand.
ATTTCAAAGTTTAAACAATATTTTGCTTGGAGCCAAGTTAATGCCAATAATTCAATTAAAAGTATTAATGACAGACAACATGTTCAATAAGTTAATAGAATACTTTTGAAAGTATACTTAGCGTCAGTTTATGATTGACTACATTTTTATACAATTAATCATTTTTAATAAAGGGGGGACTCTTAAAGTAGTAAAAAATATTTGACTAGGGTGTAAACTAGTCGAGCTGAGCCTGAGCTCGACTCGTTTTAGGTTTAAAAAGCTCAAGCTCGAGCTCGGCTCGTTTATAGTTTTATTTCTAAAGCTCGAGTTCGGCTCGTAAAAAGATTATCAGGCTTGAGCTAGGCTCGGGCTTGGCTTGTTTATTGTTAATTTATTAAAATTTTATTTTCTATAATTACTTTTATATTTTTTATAATCAAATTTTTTATATATAACATAATATATATTATTTAATTATTTTTATCATAATAATATATGTAATAATATGATTTATGTAAAAAATTACTTTTAAAAACACCAATTTTAAAATCTTTCGTAATTCTAAAAAGATTAAATTACTATTTTGATCCCTGAAGTTAGGGTCATTTAACCCTATTAACCCAAAAAGATAACATAAGGTATATCATAACTAAGTGTTAGCTGTGGTACTAATATATTAACCAACTCAACTTTTAACAAACATGAGTCAATCCAAATAAGTTCAATTTCTTATGTTTCTCTGAGATCACATAGACCTTGAACCACTAAAAGATATTGTCTCAATATTACCTGAGTTTTTGTTTCTTCTCCACTAGTTGAGTGTTCAAGGTGTGTAGAATTTTTGTTTCTTCTCCACTAGTTGAGTGTTCAAGTCTCATTATAAACAAAAACATAGATTTAAAAGTGTGATAAAAATATGTTTGAGATAGCAGTTATAATAATACATAACCATTATTTTATTAATTCAAAGTGCAGAAAAAACACCATATATATAACAACAAATGTATAATTTATGCAATTAATTGCTACATTTGCAACAAGCCAACAAACACTTGTTTTCACATATTCTCACAATTGCATGTCCATTTTAGTTAATGGGTACAGGGGTAGCAACAAGTGGAGTTGCTTTAATCAATGTAAGACCATAAATGTGATTCATGTCCATTTCTTCTTTAGCATAAGGAAGCTCCCAATCAAAATAATACACAAATGAAGCCACCATTAAACTCAACATCCTCTCAGCCAAAGGCATACCTGGACACATCCTTCTACCCGATCCAAATGGTATGAACTCAAAATGTCGCCCCTTAAAATCAATCTTTTTATCCTTTAAGAATCTTTCAGGCATAAACACCGTTGGCTTTTCCCAATACCTTGGGTCCCTTCCCATACCCCACGCATTCACCAAAATTTGTGTGTTTTTTGGTAATACATACTTGCCGACTTTCACTTCCGTCTGAGTTACGTGAGGCGCGAGTAACGGTGACCCTGCGTGAAGTCGCATTGTTTCTTTGATTACAGCGTGCAAGTAGGGCAAGTCAAGGGTTTTGGCCTCTTTGATTTTACCATCTTCTCCCACTATGTGGCTCACTTCTTCACGAACTCTTAAAAACATATCAGGATTTAGTAACAGTTCAGACATTAACCATGTCATAGTGGTTGCAATCGTGTCAGTTCCCGCTACTAACATCTCCTACAAATTCAACAATTACTCATACATTTGCAATACATGAATAGTAACTTTTTCAATCAATTTTTGTCACATGTTTTATAAGCTAAATAAATTCTATCCTTAATGAATAACAAATGGAAACCAATACAATGGTTATATATTAACTAGCATCTATTTATTTCTTGTTGTCCTTGAAAACTGTCTAACAGGTTTTTTCTAACTAAATACTAAATTTTTTTGTCAGAGATCCTGTTCTTTGACAGTTTTGTACCAATATTCTTTGTAAAAAATGCTCGAATTTTCTAGTAGTGAAGTTAAATAAGAATGGTCACATACCACAAGTAAAGTCTTGATGTTTTCTACATTGAAGCAAGCTTCATTATCATGACTAAAGTCCAACATTGAATCCAACATATCCCCAAACTTTGGTAGTTCTGCCTCTCTATGTTTTATTCTCTCATTAACCCAACCTTCTGCCTTCTCTTCCAACCATCCGAATGACTCCTTCGCGCGGCGCCACACGTTCTGTGGATCGAGCGGTTTCAACACCGGAAATATGTCTGCTATGTTAAACTTCCCCAACACCTCCATCGCGGTCTCCACGATCATCTTGATCCCCTTGATATCATCGGGTTCGTAGCTTGTCATGTTTCGCGAACAAAAAGTTTGCGAAAGCTCATTCAACGACGCCGCAAATGCGAGCTCTCCGATGTCTATAGCGACTTTCTTTCGACCGGACACCCGAAGGAAGTCCACGACGCCCTCGATAATATTTTCACGGACGTCCTTGAGTGTGTCAAGTTTATGTTGGCTAGTGAGATAGAGTTTAAGGACCTTTCTGATGGCATGCCACGTGTCATTTGTTGGTAGCCAAAGGACCGCCTTGTCGTGGTTTTTTAGCGCGGTGACCGCGTGTGGAACGGGGCGGCCAGAGCACGCTTCGTCGTAGCGTTGGAGGATGTCTTTGGCGGCGTCGGGTGTGGATGCCACCACAGTGGTGATGCCGCCTAATCGGATGGTAATGAGTGGACCGTATTTGTTTGCGAGGTTGGCTAGGGATTTATGTGGTTTTGGTCCGAGATCGAGGAGGTTTCCGATGATCGGGAGGCCGAGGGGGCCGGGTGGGAGTCTTCTTCTGTGGTAGCGATCGAGTGCGTGGAGGAGAAAGAAAAAGCAAATGATGGAAGAGAGAAGAGGAAGTAAGAGCTCCATTTGGTTCTTGTTACAATGCATGGTGGTTTAGAGCATGAGTGTGTGTATATATACAAGAAGATGCTTGTACTTTATGCTTAGATTGAACTCCTGTAACACGATATTATTTGATGTTTAAATAATCATATATCTTTGTATAAGGATAAGAGTTCGAGTCTTATTTACAATAGTGACGGATAGTGTATGTGCAGGAATAAGATATCTACCATCGGCCAGCATCATGCAGCAAAATACAGACATTTTACCCCTGAAAAAACAAACTGCACCTAAGTGGTGTTACTTGACGAAGGGAAACATTGCGTCCCCCTCTGTATCAGTGGTTGAACAAACTCATTGAATTCTATTTTTTGTTTTCTTTATAATATTTAATTTGATTTTTAATATTTAAAAGATGTAAGCACATAAATTTGTTGAATTTTTTCAACTTCGATCTTGAACATAACAAAAATCCATTTGTATTCAATATAAAATATTATTTTTTGTCTCGTAAATAATTTTGATACATAAATAAGTATTCGTTTGGATTTGATAGAATGTATTTACACAACTCGACTATCCTAAGAAATCTAGATATATAAAGTTGACAGTGAAATATTTTATGTTATTATATACACTTTTCTTAATTTGAAAATATGTATTTTTTATTTTATTATTTTAATATTAATCTTATATCTAAATACGTTCTTTCCCATCCTTTTACTCCAATTACAATAGTATCACTTCTTTGCTTTACATCGAAATCGAATAAACAGGCAACAAGTTCTGCCCGTCAGCTTTTTTTTAATGGCAAAATCAAGTTTTTAAAAAAACTACATTAATTGATATTGAGATAATAACATTGCTATGCATGAAATAAAAGAATATTTTATTCCTTTGTTTTTTTAGCTAATTTGTTATCTTTTTATATTTTCTTTATTTAATCAGCCTACATCTTATTCTGATAATGGACCTGAGAAACTTGAGAGCACCAATATTGAACTTATAAAGTGAGAATGCCGATATTTGTGAAAAATATGAAGAAATTAAACCGTTGTTCAGAATCAAATATTGGACGGTAGATATCGCTACCAGAATTGGACTACATAGTTTTAATAAGAAGAATTCAAAAGTTTATGTAAACATCATTCCATAAGATATTAAATAATTGATGTGAACTACATTGCTAAATTATCATGAAGATTCTATATAACACGTTTTGAACGACATTGCATATAAATGAGTACGATAAAAGTGCGAAAAAGTTGATTGGACAGGTTCATTTGTCTCTGTCTCATACACACCACTCAAATATGATAAGATGGGGCGCTATACCCGCTAGTACACTGTGCATACTCGGTTGTACACTAACATACAATCGCTGAAAGGTAGGACGGTAAATGAACCAAACATTCATCGAATAACTCGTAAACTATTCGACGGGTAAGTTCACTTAAGTTCGTTTATTTAATAAATGAACAAACATGAAAAAAAATTTTGTTCGTTTAGTTAAACGAACAATAATAGATGTCAAGTTCGTTCATTTCTGTTCTCGGTAAGATGTTCGTTTTTTATTCGTTCTTTTACATGTGTTGATGTAACTTAATTAATGGTTGGTAAGTGTTATTTTTATGATTATGCGTCCGTGAACCGTTCGTGGAGGGCTTAATTTCTTAATAAATGAACACAAATAAAAATTTACATCAGACAATACTAAAAAAACAACCATGAAATAAATGTTATGTGAATCTTATCTCTCGTTATATACTTTATGTCTCATGTATCATCAAGAAACGTATATATAAAACAATATATTAACATTCAAACAACCTAACTAAAACATTGAACATCTGCAAACTTAAAGGCAAACATAATAAAAAATAAAAATACCTGAGAATATGTAAAGCCCTAAAAAAATAATCTAGGCCAACATGTCGCAACACAAAAAGTGAATCTAACTTGGAGTCACATTATATAGTTCATTTCTACAAATAAATGGATAAAAAAGAGGACCAAATATTTCCTATTTAGAATGTTTACATGACGTAGTTTCATTTTTTTTTTCTTTCTAAGTTCAGGAAGGTTTAAATCTTACTTCACGTTTTATGTGTTTGGTTTAGTATATTTACATAGCTTGGCGTAAAAAAATTAAATGATAACCAGAGAAAAAAACTCTTACCTAATACTTTAATCAAAATGAAACCATTTTTCAAAACGAATACCTTTAACCCGAACTCAATTTGAACTGCAACATATTGAGAATGCTTAAGAATGATACAATTTTCTAGCTGCAAGTTCTTTTGTGAGAATGCAATTTTATCATTAAAGGCAAACCAAAAAGTTAAAATGATTTTTGGTTAGAAGAACAACTAATCTCACAAACGTTTTTCACATGTAGTAACTGCAATGTGGAGTTATTTGGTGCCGTCAACATCAATTTGGCAATCAGTCACCTTGCATTATTGTAGTGTAGATCTATAACATCCAATTTAACAAGAAAATAGTTTTATAGTGAAATATAGCTAAAATCAATAATTGATGGAACAACATTGGATGGCTTTGGATTGCTTCTTGCACCAGAAGAACCAACACTAATTTGATAAACATCATTGTGATTTTTGTTGATTTGTTAAACAATAAATAGATCTAATTAATTTTTATAAATTATTAAACACAATCACTCCGAAGTCAAAACACAAAAACTCATCTAAGAAACTTAAGAGTATTCACAATCCACTTTTCATTTTTATTTTTATAATTACACTAAAAATCATTATTTTTTCTCTCTTCTTTTTAATTAAATAATATTTTTTATACATTTATCATTAAATTGTATCTCTCCTCCACTCACAACCACTTCAACAAATATTAAAAAATTAATAGAGATGAACAGTGTTGTACTAAAATATAAAGATGGACAGTAATATATTCTCTATCTTTCACTCACAACCACTTATAATCATTCTTTATAATATAGAGAACGCACTCACAGATATAAAGAATGGGATGTGAATGCTCTATCTAAACTAAAATTAAAACTAGTTTGCAAACAAGAATTAAAAGATGAACACTCCAGGGCTCACGTTGATGAAACTCTTCATGTAACCTAATAAGTATAATTTCGAATTCACATACACATTAACAAATAGATGATTAATTGTAACGCAATTACAAGAATTAAACTTCTAGTTATGTTGACCTAACGAATCTAAACCAATCAAAAACACAATTAAAATGTTAGTTCAATAATCACCATTTGAACCTAGAATATTTAATTAATATCAACGGTCAATGAACCGAAAAACTAATGACTACTAATTGAAATAATAGATTGGATTATCTTTGTTACATAAAGTCATGAAATCAAATCCAAAAGTCCTAGAAACGAAATGGTTATAAAGATTGGTGTCAAAGAACATATAGAATAAAAGATTGGACACAAAGATTTATATAAACCCTACACCCGAAAAAAGACACCCCCAAAGCCCAAAGCCCAAATGGCATTTGCGTATTGAACGTGTGAATTCTCCCTTTTCAAATTGCAGCTTCTTTTCTTGATTCTTTACGTGGCCATATTCCGCTTCGTGGGCCTTTAAAGCCCAAATGGCATTTGCAAATTGAATTTACAACTCGGCTGCATGGGCTTTTCGAAAATCATAACGTCGGATGCTGGCATGTGCTTGGAGAGTTGGAGGCGTAAAAAAACCGGTTCGGAAAAAACACCGGTAAAAAAAAACGGACCAGTTTGAAAAAACCGGTTTGTTTTAAACCATTTCTCAACCCGATTTGAACCGTTGGTTTGTATACCGGTTTGGTAACCCCACACTTAGAATCGGTTTAAAAATTAAAAATCAGTTAAAACGGTAAAAAAACGGTTTATTTTAAAAAATCGATTTCAAAGGTTCAAGTATTCAGCGAGCCAAACCGGTTTGTAACTCGAACCGGTTTGACCCCGTGACAAAAACACCGGTTTGGTTTTGAACCCCAACCAGTTCGGGGAAAAAAAAATCTGTTTGCACACCTCTAGATGTGCTTATGATTCGTAAATTTCCTTTTGAATTCTCCAGTGTGCGCTACCAAATATATCCTTACGTTATGTTCCCGAGTTTACTTAAGCAGAGAAGAAAAAGAAAAAAAATTATCTTCTTTTCATTTCTCTTCTTTTCTTTTCTTTTCCCTTTCTTTTCTCTTCTATCAATTTCCTTCTTATTTGTAAGTATTGATATTAACCTCTATTTTTATTTAGCTTCTCTTCTATGGCGATTACGGTATGGAGTGATATGTTACCTGCAACATCAATTTGGCGATCCGTCACCTTGCGTTATTGCTCTATAGCTCTACAAGATCTAATCCCCAAAATAAAAAGGTTTTATAGCAAAAAGAACGACATTTGATGGCTCTTGATTGCTTCTTGTACCACAACATCCAACACCAACTTTCTAAACATCACTGTGATTGATGCTAATTTGTTAAACAACAACTTAATCTAATAATTTTGTTATAAATTATCAAGCACAACCTCTACAAAACACAAAGACATCATCATCATCTATTACATGCATCAATTGGTTATAGGTAGAAATTTTGTAAGATAACCTAATCTCTAAATCTAGATTTAAAAACACCTCAATGTATCCAATTTTAAAATCCGAAAGTAGTTTATATTCAAAAGGAGAAGTACCAACTATAAGACGAAAGAGGCATATCATTAAGTTTTTCTTCTTTTTTTTTTTTGGGACGGCAAAAGAAATTTATATATATGATAAAGGAGGCTAGCAAGTAGCTAAGAACCTCAATGATACAAAGGAGAGAAGTGTAAGTCAACAACAAGCATACATAACCGGAACATTAGCCAGAAACCCAAGGAAAATTACATAATCCTGGGATAGCCTTTCTCATGTTTCTTGTCTTCAACCATAGTGAAGCAAGCGCCACTGTGTCATTTAAAAGCCGCAATAATGAGGGTTTGGCCTGCCCAAAAATGATTTTGTTCCGAAGCTTCCATATGCACCACGCTGTTGACATAAAGATAGCATGAACCGCCTTTTTAAACTCTATATCACCCTCCAACAAGTAGGGAATGACCATGAGGTCCCTAAATGAGAAAGCGAAAATCTGTTTAATATTACACCACGAGCTATTTTTGGACCAAACCTGAGTAGCTAGTTGGCATTCTATGAATACGTGCTCCACTGGCTCCTCGACCATTCCACACAGCCTGCAAACCGTATAATGAAGATGAATACCTCTTTTTGATAACGGATCACACATGGGTAGCCTATTTAGTTCTGCTTGCCAATTGAAGATGTTTATTTTCTTTGGTACCCACTCATTCCATGAGTATTTATACTCATCTCCTACAATGCATTTGTTAATTAGCATGTCTTTAATATATCTTGTGGAGAAATTTGACTTCGCCCCCTCCGCCAATTTCCATGGATCCTACTCCCCATTAAATTGTATTGCCATTAGCCTTCCAATTAGATGGGCTAAATCATCCCTTTTCTTGGCTTGTGAGCACCTCTCTTTTCCACCTCCAACTCCATGTTATGGCTTGATTTCTGAACCCTTAAGCATTCATCGATTGTCACATTCTTGGTATGCTCCAGAGTAAAGAGAGAAGGGTAGATTTCCATTAAGGGCCTATCAGCACACCATCTATCAACCCAGAATTTTTTTCCTTGCCATTCCCAACTATGCCAATCAAGAGGCGGTTCAAGTGCATATCAAAAGTTTTTAAGATCTCCTATTTTATAAACATTCTTCCATACGCCCGGATAGAATAACCTTACTGGTATTGAGTTCCAGTTTTTAGATGTATGATGTATGGACCAAATTACATTCCACCATAAGGAGTGTTTTTCATTCTTAAACCTCCACCACCATTTTGATATCATTGCCATATTTGCATGGTTAAGAGGCGTGATTCCTAGGCCTCCATTATCCTTTGGCAATGTAACTCTTCCCAAGCCACCCAATGTATCTTCTGTTTACATTCATCACCACCCCACCCCCCCCCCCCCCCCCAATTAAAACCTCTTTCTAACTTTTTCCAAGGACTTAATTACCTACTTAGGAGCGCAGTACAAAGAGAAGAAGTAAAGAGGCAAAGCTTCTAACACCGATTTATTAGCGTAACACGTCCACCAATTGGTAAGGTTTTAGCTTTCCATACTGATAATCCACTCTTGAAAGCATCCATCACCGGGTCCAGTTCTTCGTTAGATTCATATTGGCGCCTACTTTATGCCCAAGATAAGATAAAGGGAGATTACCCGCATTGCAATGAAGGATCGATGCCATTACACCCACTGTCACAACCATCTACTAATGATGACTACTTAATATTTACACATTCTCACACTTAGATTTCATTCATGTATGACAATTCCAAGAATATTAATCATCAACGAGTATGGGAAAGAAATATTAACAATATATACAAGAAAAACATGAAACAAATATAGATATGGATGCACTTAGAAATATAAATGAAACTTAATACTTTACACAACTATCACGTATGAATCTACTTTAAAGTTATGTCAAGTACATAAAAATGTATAAGAGGTTATACACCAATTAACATGCGGCGATTAATCATGTGTAACTTATAATTCCTTACAATTATCAAACATAGAAGATGATACACTAGTAAAGTTGATGCAAAATCCTCTTGTCATGGAAGTCATGATTATAAATGTAAAATTACAACCATAAAAATTACTATATTCATGTTTTTTGATATGACCATATACGTATAATACAACCATAAAAATTCCTATTTTCATATTTCTCATATTCTAATTACCCAACTTAATAGTCCAACTAACTTAACAAAGCTTGTGTTGTCACCTGCATATAAATTACCTCCTTGTACATTTGTATGAAATCAAATCTTTTACCTCATGCAACAAGAATTTCTCTTATTATATTTTCCATTATTACTATCTTTTAGTACAAATTCCTGAAACTAATAATCATATCTCATGATTCTCATCCACAAGTTTAAAAAATCTTTTTTGTATCATGCAAGCCCATACGTTTGATTCGAAAGTCTCCACTTGCTGAATACCAACGTTCAAACTTCTTATTTGGGCTCTCAATCCAACAAACATAACCCATTTAAAAAAGATAAATGGGCTCTACTACTTACTATATTACACTAGGTAACAATAGTTCTTCTATAATTCTATGTAGACTTGCACAAACCGGGTTTTGGGCCGGACCCGGAACCGGGTTCAAACCGGGTTCGGTCCGGTCGGGTTTTTTTGAACCCGGGTATTGATGAACCCGGGTACGAACCCGACCCGGGTTGAAGGAGAGTAAAACCCTACCCGGCCTACCCGGTTAGGGTCGGGTCCGGACCGGGTCGGGTCCAGAACCGGGTACAACCGGGTTTGGTTTTTTTTTTTTTTACTATTATTACTATTATTATTATTCTTATTATTATTATTATTACTATTATTATTATTATTACTATTATTATTATTATTATTATTATTATTATTATTATTATTATTATTATTATTATTATTATTATTATTATTATTATTATTATTATTATTATTATTATTATTATTATTATTGTTCTTATTATTATTACTATTATTATTATTATTATTATTATTATTATTATTATTATTATTATTATTATTATTATTATTATTATTATTGTTATATTATTATTGTTATTGTTATTATTATTATTATTGTTAATATTATTATTATTATTATAACAACATTAAAAAACATGTATAACAACATTAAAAAAACATATATAACTCATTAAAAGATTATTTATTATTAAAACAACTTAAAAAATACATTAACGAATCAATAAAAAATAATATAAAACTTTTAATTAACTAATCGTCTATTTTCTTCGGGAGGCTTCATCAAATGCTAATTCTTCGTCGGATATACCAGAAGATACTCCTTCTTCTACCTCTTCATCGTGTACTTTAGATTCGATTGCAATTTCGTCTTCAAGATTTGTTTTGTCTTGTATACGATCCATCGCGTCTAAGTGGTCTTTTAAACAAATGCACATCTCCACCGCTTCCGGAGTTAATCTTGTTCTCCGTAATGATATTACCCTGCCACTAAGAGAAAACGCAGACTCCGAAGCTACCGTAGAAGCTTGGATGCTTAGTAAATCACGGGCCATAGCGGAAAGAATTGGAAATTGGGATTCCTTTCCTTTCCACCAAGCCAAAATATCAAATGCATGATAATCTTGAGTACTCATCGTTGAAATAAAATTCGTCGTACTATAAATAACAAGTTCGCTTGTTGGGGCGTTACCCCTTTGACGTTTAGCCGTCACATCCCGAACAACATTCAACATAGTCATAACGGGGTCTTTAAACGAGGTACTAGCACTTGAGGTTGATTCTTTTGGCGTAGGTATATTTACGTTAGGCCCATATTTATTTAAATAATAATTATAAATAATTTTCAAACTTGTATTAAAATATTCTTTTGCATTGGTTGAAAAATTGGGATTTTCGTCATGTATATCCAAATTGTCATTTATCTCGTCTATTAAACATTCTACCCCCGCTACATTTAAAAAAAGGATTTAAAGCAGCGGCACACGTAAAAACGGGTGGTAACTCAAGAAAATATCTTTTAAACTTGTCTTTCATTGGTTCTATCATTTCTCTAAACATACTATTTTTATTTTGAAAATTTTTAAAATTCAAAGCCATGAAATATAATTCTTGAAGCACCGAATAACTAGTGGGATAATAAACTCCCGATAATTTTGTAGTTGAGTTTTTAAACACCTCAAGAAATTCGGATAAATGTTCAATATTTTTCCAACCCATACCCGAAAACAGGTCGGCTTCGCAATTATCCGAAAGACTATTATGAAAAGTTTTTAAAGTGCATTTTTGTTTTAAAGCACAATCAAACATATGACAAGTCGAATTCCATCTAGTAGGTACATCCCAATTAGGCCCTAAAAATCTAGATTCTGTATCTTTACAAAGTTGTTTATAATCTTGATATTTTTTTCTACTTTTTTTAAAAACGTCGTGTAACATAAATCGAAAAGCTTTTATAAAGCTATCAACAAATGGTATGGATAGACCATCCTGTACTACTAAATTAATAATATGTATAACACAACGAGTATGAAAAAAATCACCGTTTGCAATCGGAAGATATTTTAATTTTAATTTTTCAACCGCGGTTGTGTTGTTGGAAGCGTTATCAAATGCCATTGAAAATATTTTATTTTGTAAATTAAATGTAGTTATTACATTATCCAAAAAGTAAAATAAAAACTCTCCGGTGTGTGGATACGGAAATAGATCAAATGCAATCGTACGTTTCATCAATTGCCATGAACTGGGATCTACCCAATGAGCAGTGACGCAAAGGTACGATTCGGGCAAACCGTGTGGCGCCGACCAAACGTCACTAGTTAAGTTTACACCGGTATTTATATTTTCAAATAAACAATTAAATCATTTTTTGCTTGCTTCCATAATTTTAAACAATAACGTCTAAGTGTATTACGACTTACGTGAGTGTAACGAGGTTGAAGCGTCTCTCAAATTAAGTTGGTTAACCGAGGGTTGTCGAAGTGGTTGAAAGGCAAAGCTTCTTGAATCACGAACTTTGCCATTCGATCTCAAACCTCATTAACGTTGTAATTAAAGATTCCACCGTCTCCACTCAATTGTGTTTGTTGCGAATCCGGATTATTTTTCAACGACTTGCAAAACTTCTTGCTAATGTGTTTGTTTAAAGTCGTGTTAGAATCTTTAGCAAGTAAAGCTCCACAAAACTTGCAACGAGCCTTTACAGATCCGTCACTCAACTCAACCATATCCCAATTGCACCAAACATCCATGTTACGATTGTGTGGAAGAACACGAACGACGGATGGAGAGTTCGATGAACCTTGACCAACGGAAGATTGAGAGTGAGCCATATTGAGATTTGAGAGTAAACGAGAGTAAATGAGAGTAAACGAGAGTAAACGAGAGTATTGTTTGCGTTTTTTGCGTATGTTTTTTTTGTGTTTGAAGCTTGGGTACCTTACCATATCAACCCACACCTATTTATACTTATTTTAGAGGCAAAAACATCCAAAAAAACGGTCACAAATCGTCCCAAACGGCTATATAGCCGTTAAAAACGGCTAGTTTAAAAAAAAACGGTAAAAACCGGGTCCAACCCGGGTTCAACCGGTTCGGGTCCGGTTCCGGGTCGGGTCCGGTTCCTGGAAAATCCTAAAACCCCAAACCGGGTCCAAACCGCCGGTTTTGGGCGGGTACGAACCGGGTTGCCTTAAATCGGGTACTACCCGGACCCGGGTCCGGGTCGGGTACGCCGGGTCGGGTTCGTACCCGGTTATTTTGTTCAAGTCTAGTTCTATGTAATATAATTTCTAAATCCTATTCAATCAACAAAATACCAATAGTATACACATCTAATGTTTCTGCAACAATTTTAGTGAAACAAGACTTAAGGTAAAACGTAAAAGAAAGCGTACATAGTACACCAAGAAATTGTTTTTATTTTTAAATAATTAAAAAACAAGCTTTTACTAATTTTGAACACAAAAAATTACGTGTAATTATCATAAACATAACTAATATATAGTTTATAGTTTGCATTCTCCTTCATTATGTACGCCTTCATAACAACCAACAAGTGTTGAAGGTAGGGCTGCAAACGGACCGAACGAACACGAACAAGGCGTTGTTCGTGTTCGTTTGTTAAGAAATAAACATGTTCATGAAATGTTCACGAACACTTACCGAACACAAATGAACACAAACAAAAGCAAACGAACATAAACAACTGTTCATGAACATGACGAACACAAATAAGCTCATGAACATAAACGAATACAAATTATTATAGATTTATTTTAGAATAAAATTTACATTTTTTATTACAAACATTACACAAAATCAACAAAAAATAAATAAGTAGTTAACATTAATATCAAAAAGTACTTGATGTAATAGTCATAATAATAACTTATACAAAAATTAAGTATATAAACGAACACCTTAACGAACACATTATCGAACGTTCACAAACAAACATTATAGAACACATTATCGAACGTTCACGAACGTGGCTTGTGTTCATGTTCGTTCGTTTAACTAAACGAACGTAATTTTCTTGTTTGTGTTCGTTTATTTACTAAACGAACGAACATAAACGAACTTCCTGCCGAACGGTTCACGAACTGTTCGCTGAATGTTCAGTTCGTTTGCAGCCCTAGTTGAAGGTGACTAGGATTTATTGTGGATGAAAGTCCGTTACACCTATGCAGATATTTTAATTAATAAACATACACACTTCTAAAATCTACTGTTAAAATCCGACTAGTTTCTAATTGTAAGACTTGAACATACATCAATTTAATATCATTTAAACACCAGATGCAACTAAACCACAGTTACTCCTATGCAATTGCCTCAAAGAATATTCTTAAACTCGTGCAAGTTTTGCTTTGCTTTGACCCGTAATAGTCTTTCATCGGTCGCTATCAACTTGAATGTTTTATCAACTCTTTAAACCATTCATTAAAACAATTGAATTGTATTTAAAAACACTTCACGAAACTAAAAATCTGATTAACAAAAGTGTATTATACACACAAAATCTGTTATATATTTAGCCCCCCACCTGGACTGATAACAAATCAGAATATTAAAGTAGCACATGGGCAACCGTACCAATTTATGAATAAATGAAAAATAAGTAAAAAAAAAAGAAAAAAAAACTTCCACTTTAAAGCATGGTTAGCACTTCTTTACCCATCTCCTAATTTTCATTTTATAAAACTTCCACTAGGTAAAATGATATACTCCAATGCAAAAGTTATAGGTTTAAATTCTCCGTGTATGTGTGATAAACTGATAATTATAAAAGTATAACAAATGTAGAGTCGGGTGCAAGTGTTTGCCAGTAACAAATGTATAACAAGTGTTTGCCGGTTTCAATATGCTACTACCCGAGGAATTTTCAGTAGGATTTTCCGACCGCACGTCCACAAACTGAAAACTAAATAGGGCTAAACAGCAAAAACTAAAACGACACCATGTAAAACTACTAAAACATAAAATAAAAGCTGATACGACGCTATTGTGTCACATGACAAAAACAAGACGGTACAGTACTAGAGTGGTCTAAGTGATCCTTCGGTTTGCAAAAAGTGACCGCACACCAAATTCTCAACAAAAAAACCAAAAATTCACGTCACAACACCACCAGAACGACAAACAAAACATCAAAGATTAACTTCGGATTATGTACTAATCAACCGAATCAACAACCACTAATGACGCTCATGTTTAATCTACCAGTATACACCTACATATGTACAGACCCCACAAAAAAACGATCTGCCATCGTATAAATAATAAAACCAAACACCACGAAATTAACCCTAATTAATCACCAGCCTTAAACTAATCTAACAAAGAAACTCAACTTCATCATCAAAAAGAATCTGAAGCTGATCGTACGAGCCGTCAGCGCCGAGCCGCATAGCCTCAAGCACACGCTCAAACACCATAACACAACAGGGGATACGAAGGACCCCTTTCTGCTCGTAGCCGTACTCCTGAGCCGATCGATTGAGGAGGCTGATGAAGATGGGGTGGCTGAGCAGCTCGGCGCTGACGATGAACCGCTCCATCTCGTCGCCGACGTAGACCGGCAGGTGGCCCTCGGGGACTCCGCCGGACCGCCGGTGGGGTTTGGGGGTCCGGCAGCGGCGGGGGCGGCGGGACTCGGGGCGGAGGAGGGTGTAGTGGGAGGAGTCGGCGACGCGGGAGAGGTGGCGCATGAGCTTCTTCATGGCTGGGGTGAAGGTTAAGGGTTTGGTTGAGGTGAAGGTTAAGGGTGTGGTGAAGGTTAAGATGATGATGATGAGGAATGAGTGTGTGGGAATGTGGGTATAAAAAGGGTGGGTGAGGGGTACATGGAGGCGTACTGGAACGTACAATTGTTATTTTTTATTTTTTTTTTTTGTTTTGTTTATTTTATTGTAAAGTTAAAGTTATATACGAGTGTAACGAATATGGGTCTTGTGACTCGTCACCAACTGCCTGTTTGTTTAGAAAATCAGTTGAATGCTATTTTAAATTCATGTTTTTATCGAGGTGAACAATTGAATTTTTTTGGACCGTTTATATTTAAAATTAACCGATTAGAAAATGAAGCTAGGCTAAAGAGGCTAAAACTTAATCTACATGAATACTTGAAAAATATTATGAGTTTATGAAAATAATCGATTAAATCAAGAAAATTTGCAAGAATAATTAGCTTATAGCTCGTGGAGTTAAGATTCAGTTACTTTTCAGACAATTAAGATTTAACTTTTTTTTACAGACGCTTGGGATTTAGTATATATAACTTAGCCTAATTTTTTTTAAAGACGGCTAATATTTAGTATAATTGTGGTGCATACGGTTAAGATTTAGCCTAAGTTTTTTATCGATGATTAATGTTTAGCCCATGTTTTCTTATGCAAAAGCAAATGGTTATTTTGATAAAAAGACGAGTAAAGTGATCATTTTGATGAGGTTTCCCACATAGTTTTTTATTTTATTTTTTATTTGAGCAATACAATACAATAAGCTCTCACTAATTCACATTATATTGTTTTTAAATTTGTCTAGATTGATGTTTGATGGTACCATGTATGATATGCACATGATGATATGCATATAGGTTAAAATGATTTATTAGTACAAGACAAAGTAATGTGTATTTAACGAAAATATACAAGTCATTGCATGTGACTTTGATTCGTTATATATTGGCTCGATTTCAAGGTACGTAATAGAAAATCAAGCGAGACAAAGAGCGAATTTGTGCGATGCAGGGTCCATATGTTTACAATTACCTTTGGTTCGTAGAAAAATAAACATTATAAAAATTATATATATTTAAAACATAATGGCTTTCTTGTTACATCTATATGTCTCGACATAAAAGGAAGTGAGAAATTCATTACAATATAAAAGTTTTTTTAAGTATATAAATACACATAGGTTTTATGTTAATACAAATTATATTTTCAAAAAAATTCAAAAAGGAAATTACGATTAGAAGCCAATTTACACGACATTAAAAATCTTGCAAGTACATATTTTATACACCCTTTAAAAACATATATACAGATTTATAAGTTTACACACATTTATAACAGTGTATAATATAATACACTTATAAGAATGAACAAATTTTAGAAATACACACGCTACCATATGATTGTAGATCGTAATGAACTTATAATTATAATTTTAAGTGTAACAAAATTCATGTGCGTACATGCTTATGAGTCCGGATATTTTCTCACAGTTATAACATAATCATCTTGTATATCATGTTTGTATAATGAATAACTTGATAAAAATTCTACATATTTATCAGAGTATATAAATAATAAAACCAATGTAGGTATTTATATACAATATTTTTAGTGTGTGTTACTATGTTCTTTTGAGCAAAAATGAGTTGTCTTAAAGAATCTTATCTGCAGGGCG
Source organism: Flaveria ramosissima (assembly GCA_025215565.1). NCBI lineage: Eukaryota > Viridiplantae > Streptophyta > Magnoliopsida > Asterales > Asteraceae > Flaveria > Flaveria ramosissima. Next base: position 7,341,602 of record CM046036.1, read on the forward strand.
TGGGAAAAAAGGAAAAGGCGATATTATTGTTGTTGGTTTTGCATCTTTTTGTAGTTTTATTATTTAATTAATCGCTAAAGTGTAAACATAAGGCGTCATCATCTTGCTTAATTTATCCATCCCTCTTTTAGGTTTTTGTTCTGTATCTATATTATATTATAATTTGGACAGTCATGTACCAGCTATAGTAATAATCATGAAGGAATTTGATTAAAATGTTAATTTATGTAACTAGAGAATGAGAATAATATATGTATATAATATAATGATTGGTATGACTAAAGTTATGTAACAGATGATGAGCTAGTGGCCTGAATCCGAGTCATAAGCATATTATATATAAGTGTCTAATAGGTGGGTATGACTAGGAATGTCACACTTCCTATGAAAAAGCAATATATGCGTGATGATCAAAAGTTAATTTTTTCTTTTCTGTTAACTCACATATTATATAAATATTCCACCTATCAATATATATATCATCTTTTATTTAATGTGAGATTTAAACCCTAATTTACTTAAAAGAAACATATTTTTTCTACAAAACTAGGTACCATTACATGGCCTTAGTACACTTCACATCTACTTGTACATGATTGTGGATATTTGGAAGAAACTCATATTTTCTTCTTTACACGTATATGTCTTGTTTGTGGATGGATTAATGGCTCACTTTAATTTTTGTACATCTAGTGAACTTGATGAATAACATGGTGTATGTGGGCTCAATCCTATGTTCTTTCGGTTAGCAAACAAAACGTACAATTTACGACAGTAACTTTAGGAGTTCATATCTATTATTTTGTATGACTCACTTGCATTATAAGATTGTATTATATGACATGTTATGAAGTATCGTATAATATATATGAGACATATAAAGTAAGATAAGAGATTGTAGTAGATCTTAACTCTACCTTTAATTCGTCAAAACCTTAAAACACATAATAGACCTTGTCATTAGCGTATTACGTAGTATTGTATTACTAAAAGAATATGTTAGTTAAAATTTACTTCAATAATTTTTATCATAAACTGGATATATGATTTGATTATATTTATTTATAACTATCGAGGTCTGTCTTGAAACAACTGTTAAGATTGTTGTTTTGTGACCTTAAAGTTATGATTTCAGTCCATGAAAAACTACCTCTTGCGCAAAATGTAGAGTAATGTTGCGTACATCAGATGCGAACCAATCCAACTTTTCTACGGAGCTTACGCAAATTAAACGGAAACTAAATCAAGTACCGGGTATCTTCCTATTTATAACTATCCTCGTTTTATTTTTATAAATAGTTAATTAATAATATATAAGTTCTAAAAGAGTTTTCATTATTTTACAAGTGATCAAGGCTATAGGGATTTGGCATTCTTCTTTTATATCTCTCTTGGTCGTGTTTGCCACTAGATTTTAGTTGGTTGTCAGTTCTCTTCCTCCATCGACCCCCTTGTTTGACGATTTTTTACTTTTACACTTCCTATCGTCCTTCTTCAGGGACACAATATAAATTAACATATATGAGTTAAGTTTAATTTGTTTCTCTTACCATTATCATACTGTCATAGTCGTAGCTTCTGTCACCATCATAGCTCACTCGTCGTACCTCTCATTGTTGTCATTACATACTTATATTTGTTGTTTCCCTTTGCTGCCATGAAGTTTTCTTACTTTGTCGCTTTCATGTTTTTTTAGATTATGTTCTTATCACATTAGCGTATTTATTGTTTTCCATTATAGTTAGAGCGTTTTTTTTCAGAAAAGAATTAGAAAGATATATTACTTAGAATTTATTGATTCAAGTCGGTTAAGATCGAATATTGATTCAAGTCCCGAATCGATAATATAAGAACATGTTATTTGAATAACTCTTAAACTCTTTATAATAACCAAAAAAGATAACTCAAAACTTAGTTACAACTCATACATAACGCTAACCTTTGGCTATGTATTTATAGGCTAAAAATTAGGCCTATTTGAACATAATTAGGATTGTTAAAACTTAAAAGATCTACAAACTTGTTGGAATCCTATTTAATTACAACACTAACATTAAATAATATTAATTTAATCTAATTTGACCAGCTTGTTAATGTAGATCTTTTATTTCACCAGCTTATGAATTTAATTAGAAGTTACTACCAACAATCATTATAAAAGATTAGATTTCATTTATGTTTACTTATATTACACTCTTAGAAAATAGTTCATAATAATACAAAACATGTAGCGTCTTTGACTATGTTATTCTAGAGATATGTGGTGGTACGGTCCATCTAGTATGATTTTTTGAGACACCATCGGAAGGTATTAGGAAAATACCATTTTCATTACCGACCATCGGTAGTTGACCAATAAATGAGAAGTTAATGCAGGGGACTATTGTTCAACACTTTATAAATATATTACAAAAATTCAAGGGTTGGATTTCAAAGATATGGAAAGATATTGTGTTTTAGTCTTTTAGAAAAGGATTGATATAAAAAAATAGTTAGGGTCTTTGACTATCTGGCAGATATTTTGTTCATGTTATCTTGCTTCCATCATCTAGTAGATCGTGAGCAACCGGCGTAAAACAAAGGTTTTAATCTTGATAATTATGGGTATTAGGTTTGTTAATTGTTTAGTGAAGTTTGTAATAGATAAAACGAAGGTTTTAATCTTGATAATTATGAATATTAGGTTTTATAATTGTTTAGTGAAGTTTGTAATAGATTATATATGATTAAGTTTGTATATTTAGTTGATTATTTAATAGTGTTTAAGTTAGGTTAATAATGATACATGTTTAGTATAAATAGAGGGTTTAGGGGTTAATGTAATATGTGGTCTTTCAATATTAATAAAAAAATCTACTATTGATTAGTCATAAATCGTGTTATTATGCCTTGGTCAATCTAATTTTTCAACATTATTTTTGTGTTTGATGTAAAAGACATTTTGAGCTACCACCCGAATATCCAAGCATATGATTTAAAAAGAAAAATGGTGCATTTGGTAATGCTTTTGTGTTGTAGGTATGTTTGGAAGTCGCGTAACGAGGTGGTGTTCTCCAAAAGAAAATGATCTATTTCTAGAATGCTCAAAGAGATCAAGACAATGGGTTCTTTTGGGTGAAAAATAGGTCCAATTAACATTTTTTAGAATGGACCAAATGGTGTAATTTTAGTTTTCAAAACAATTAATTTCCTATGTATTTGGAGTTTCTTATAACTAGCTCCTTGCTAGTTCCCGTTTTAAATATATGATATATCTCTATCACTTAAAAAGGATTGATATAATTTAATAAAAATAAATTTATCTTTAATGTTCAACCTTTGTTAATTAATAAACTACATAAAATGTTATGTTGATTTAGTCACAAAACTTGATTAAACTATTACATTTTCCGATCTTCATTATTTTTATGTGTATGTATTTATTGTGCGTTCCACATTATTTATTTCATAATTCATCAAAATATCATGAACATTACATATTTTACGAAGTTAAGTGTAAATCAGCGTAACATAATTTCTACAGTGATGAGATAACAAGAATATAATTTCATGACGTTCGCCTCTTAGACTGTGAAGCTTACACACCACTCACCAACCTCCAACTCTTTGGAACACAACGCCAAGCTTGACATGGAACTGGGCAACATCAACACTAACATTTTGGAGTTACTCAATTTTAAGGTGGAAAAGGGGGACATTATTCTTTTTTTACACAATTGTTGGACGGGTCATGAGCCCCTAAAAACCTTATTCACAATGTTGTATCAGAGAGAAAATGATAAAAAGTATGTTGTGGCATACCGGCTACAACAAAAAATCAATCAAAGTTGATCTTGGAAGCGTGCTTCATCTTATAATCACCAAATGTATGAACTAGATCAACTCGATAAGCTTATCAAAACTCAGACTTAGAATAATTGTTAAGATCATTGGCTATGGACATGAGATGATTTTTTACTAATCTGGTTAAAAGTACTTAATTATTTTTTTCAAATAGCTAAAATACTTAAATAATAAACATCCAAATATACTAGATTTTAATTTAAAACGGATCAGGAGTATAAGTGATAAAAACCATTAAACCAAGCCAAACTATTCAAATCGAGTCAAAACAACCAGTTCATCTATGTTTGGAGCAATACCTTTCAAACCGACACAATACAGTTCAACTCAACCCAACGTACATGTTCAAATTTCCAGTATCGTAGTTGTTAATTTGGACCAGAATTCTCTTTCATAACCAGCCATACCAGACCGTGACAATAAAGAATAAAAAAATACATATATTCAGTATGCAAGTTGAAAAAAAAAGAAAAAGAATGGGGCCCAAGACGTTATGACTTATGACTATGAATTTAGTACGTATAAAGTGTGTCCGTAAAGTGCCGTACGGTCGATGCCGTACACCAGACGTGACCTGTCATTGTCTCCCACTTTAATTGCGGTTATTTTTCCATCACCCACTTGTGTCTAATGGACCACCACCTTCGCTTATTTATTATTTTCTCATCTTTCAACTAACCACATATTTCAATTCCTTTCATATTTTTTATTTTTATTTTTTACAATTAGTTAAAATAATAATATATGCCAATAGCTGGTGATATTAGAATTGTAGTTAGAGCATCATTTTTGGTGTTGTTGCAACATAGCAGTGAGATGATATGGACTGTATTCACCGCGTACTAGCATGACGAAAACAAAGAAGAGCAGTGGATGTTTAGTGCGACAATGACGAAAACAAAGGAAAGGATGGAAGGGCGTGGCGATGTCATGCTGATGTGTGATAGCGGGTGATAGCGGTGGTAAGGCAACACCGCCCCATTGTGTGATTGTGTGGAGGTGCGGCATAACCACTACACACAACTAGACTTTACGCTCAACTTTAGTAAAAAGTTAAATATAAGTCAAAAGAGGAACTCCAATTAATTTGTTGAAATTTTCATAATCTGATTTTATTAACTTTTTTAATTACAAATAAATTTATATACTTTATTATAAAAAAAAAGTTATATCATAAATCGAGAATTTGATTTTTTTAGTTTGAGTGTAATAGTACTATATTTTAACAATTACGTTTTTTTTCCTAAAACCTTGTTGCATTTTTTATTACAATGGCACGTCTAAAAACTACAATGATACGTCTAATTAATTATAATGATGCATCCAGTTAATGTTACATCGCGTCTAAAACCACTTGTAAGTAAACTTACATAGATAACCCCACCCTAAAACTCACTAAATGACTAAATGTACATGTCTTGATTCCTTAATCTTACATAGGCTTAACATATTCAAAACTCTTTTAGTAGAAACTTGTCTCTCTCTATATGTGATTGTATTTTATAACAATAAACAGTTACATATTAACATGATACGAATGTATATTTGAGAGTATTCTATATTGAAACTTGTCATTTACAATTTGGTTAGGAGATTATAGAATACTTGTCATTTACAATTTGGTTAGGAGATTTACCTATGCAAAGTATATATGAAGATATATAAAAATTTTATGGCAAAACCACTTTTTATTATACTTTTAAAACTTACATTTATCTTTGTGATTAACGTAACGAAAGAGTAAAACAAGTTACATGTCTTGTTCTTGGTTTCTTTTAAAAGGTGATGAAATTACGTTTGTGCAAGCAAGAATATTGTTGAAAAGAATAACGACAAATGTTATGGAGAAAAGGTGTAAGACAATGCAAGAACGAGGGTTGTGGCATATGCTACATTTAGTAGAGTTTCATCCTTCACGTGTTACCCAAACTATATGTTGTTTTCTTTGATTTGTTACTATACGGTACTTTGCAGTTTATATAAAAAAGTTTATACCACATTTTGTAACACTTATTAAGTATCTTAATACACCATTTATTATGTATATAAAAAATATAGATAAAGATAACCACATATAATGAAGTTTTCGAATCATTTTATGAAAAATTTGTTTATGTTTGTTTATTTAATTAAGTATATAAAATAACCTTTTGTTACGACACGTCTTGCATTTATGCAGTTATGTGCGTGGATGCTTAGTTGGTTTATGTTTGTAATTTACATATTTATTTTGATTTATGTATTAGTTATTAGTAATACCACCTATCATTTAAATATTCACTTAGAAGTCTTAATTATTTGAACATTGTTGCTATTTTTTTAAATTATAAACTTATTATCTATCATTGTGTTTAACAATTAGAAAACATAATGATATAGTTTCATCAATCTAGTTTTCAAAATAGTGTTAAAGATAACACAATATGTTATTTTTATTATTGTTTTTAATAGATTATATAAACTTGTTATTATTCATTGTGTTTTACCATTAGAAATAAACAATAATGTTATTTCAATAATATATTTTTCAAAACTCATATTCTTCAAAATAACACAATTACGATCAAAAGACACAATGAGACATTGTGTTATTTTGTCATTGTTTTAATGTATTAGATTAATTAGTTATTAATTTATTATTTTATTTTACATATCAGAGATACACAACAATATTATTCCATCATTATATTTTTAAATTCATCATTTTAGAAAAAACGCAATAGTATTCAAAATTAACATAATAACCAACAAAAAGACATAATGAACTACACTAAAGACATAATAACAAGATGTAACATCAATTTTTTTATCTTACTAAATAATAATCATGTACTCCCTTTTAAAGATTAAAAAACGCTCGTTATTATGGTGTAACTGTTATAAAAAAATAATGTCGTATATACAAATTATGAACGTTTAAAAAAATGAGGAAGTTTACAAAAGTCAACAAAAGTGACTATTTCTAAAATATACATCTAACAAATTTTTCCATACAATTTGATCTAACCATTGATTAAAAATGTTAATAATAGATATTACTTATTAGAATTTTTAGATTTACAAGATTTTCTACATCTATAATCATGTAATTAATCCTACGAATATTATGGTTATACGCCTAATAAGTATAAATTAAGAATTGAAGAATGCGTTTTGTGGTAGCTAAAATGTTCAAAGTGATGGTGAAAGTGGGGGCATTTATGTCCATGTGCATGACAGAGTGTGTTTAATGCCGGAGAAGTTAAGTACCCACAAGAGTTGTTAGATTCAACCGTACACATTACTACACTAGATGCCCCCTACCACCAAACTATCACATTTTGTCTACATAGAGGTTATCATTCTCACTAATTCACCTTCTATCTCTCTTCAATAATGTTTCTCTCAACAACCTAAACTATATATAAAAAATCTTTATTTAAAAAAAAGGCTTTTATTAAAATGGTAAAACTAAGAACATTCATAACGTTGTTTGTAAGGGTGTTATTGAGCCCGCCTGAGGAGGAGAGAGGATGTGTTAGATGAGTTTTGAGCTTATCATACTATTATCATATTGTGATCAAGAGCGGCTTAATCTTTTTGGTTACTTAAGGCAAATTTCAATAATAATTTTGCTACGTGAAAAGACTAGATGGTTGCCATTTTAAACATCACGTACTTTGGATCAATTGATTGCTCACTTGAAGGTAGGTACCAGAAATGCTTGTCTACTATGGAAAGTCATTGAATAAACCTACTTCCAACAGGTTTTCATTAAGGAATTACAGCTTACAACCCATTTTCAAACACTTAGACAAGGTAATTAGCTAATCTAATATGTAATAAATTAGGGTTTTCATAATAATAATAGTCAATGGTTAACATGTCTAGATGTGTTGGGATTACAAGATACCAACTAGAATGTTTTGGAGTACAAATAATTTGAAGATAAACAATTATACTAGATACATGAGGATAACAAAAAATAAGGTGATTCCTAGAGAAATCAATCCAATAATAATAATAATAATAAATCCATTAGATACACCTCTCCAAGCTAAACTTATCCGGCAAAGTAAAGCTTGAACCTAATAATGTCAAACTGAGCCGCTGATAACCTTTTGTCAATGAATCAGCGATAAAAAAGTTGAAGGGTTGAAGACACTATGTAGTCACCTTGTGTCGTATATGAATTGGAGATCAATCTCTAAAATCTATCCGACAAAAGAAGATGGTGGCCTATCAATGCAGAAAGAGGGATGAGAGACATCCTTGAGGAAAAACACCCTTAAACAAATTTCGTAAGAGGGATAGAAGAGAGGAGAGGGGACGGAGGCGTTTAGGCGCAAGTTTTGATCAATTGTGGAATGTGTGACGTGCATTTGTTTTTAAGGCTTTCCATTTAAGAAGCTCTAATGTTAGGTTTTTAGAAAAAAAAAAGTTTTTGTTACAAAATCCTTTAAATAGTACCTATAACATAGCTATTTACATATGAAATAATTTAGCATAGTGAGACTTTTATTCATCGTCAACCCAAAATGGGATAAAAGAAAATTCAATATCTGAAAACCGGACAACGTGTTGAACACCGGTCTGGAGAACCGGAACATAATATTAATTGAATAACTACAAAGCCAACTCAATCAAACAGTTGGTATACGTGTGTGGCCCTTCAAGATTGGTTCGACTTTAAACTTTGTAGATATTAATATTTCTTTTCCATTTAAATAAGGTTGTGTCCCATTTTGTCTGGTCCCTTAACAAGTGGTTCAATCCAACAAACCGAACCGTTTATCTTGCCCGTCCTTGGATTAACATATCCGGTCAACGGTTTTGGTGTGGTTTTCGATAAAGATTTACGTAACGATTACAATCAACACAACTAGAGCCCATGACCTTATAGCCTAGTGATGACTTGTGATCTATATATCTAATGTGGATTTAAATTCTTTCAAGTGTAGGTTTATATGGAATTTTAAGAGAAAAAAGTTGTTAGTGTTGAAAAACACACATTAAATTTTAATAATTCTGCCTATGACATATTGAGTGATGATGATCCAATTATAATTATAATTTTCATTCTTATTATCAATGACAATCCTAATAGTATAATGATTCGTCAATTTACACATGATTTCCATTTGATTTTAATGATGGTGATTTTGAATGAAATGAGAAAACGTGCAACGAAATTGAGTGAAAATTGAATGTAAATCGATAATGATTATGCTACTAGGATTAACTTTGAAAATGAAAATTTAATTTATGATTATTATTGGCTACTCTGCTGGTATGGTTATTATTAACATGTTTACTAATATCTTTACTTGAATTTCTATAATTTTATTACACCAATAATTATACACAGATTTGTGTTACTTTAAGCAGTTAAACATATGGGGTGCTAGCCATGGGCGGACCTACAACCAAGGGAAGGGGGGCAGCCGCCCACCCTAAATTTTTTTTTCAGTGTTATATATACGTGAAAATCCTGACCGCCTCTCATAAAATATTGTCATCGCCCCTCTTAAAATTCTTGAAACTAAAGATAGAGCAATCTCAAATACATTGTTTAGTGCGGAACTACAACGGGGTCTGATGACAGGACGGCGAATCATATATTCTTACTAACCGGGTCTGTAATCGAATGGATTTTTGAAATTTCACTCTCAAATAATCATGTAATTAGTAGCAAGAAAAAATTATATCAAGATAAATATATTTGATAATTATATATCTCAAACATGTTGAACATATCACCAATTTTGAGTATAATTGTTTCAAATATCACATATCACCACTTTCATAAGTATGATTGCCACAATACGATTTTTGTTATATTATACATATACGCAAATTCACGAGTTTGGAAACCATTTTAACGATTTTTTACGTCAATGAACAGACCCGACCCATCTTACTCGAACCAGATTGATAAAATATATATTATATTTCGGTAGCCAAATAATCCTTAAAACCTCCAGTGAAAAAAAATCCTGGATCCGCCATTGATGCTAGCATTTAGAATTTTAGAGGATAAAGTTTAATAAAATTATTTTTAGTGGATATAGAGAGAAACAAATAAGAATGCAAAAAAAGGGTAGGAGAATAGTAAAGTACTAAAGTAAAAGAATTAAAGTTGACAACACAACCGGTGTAAACACCTTTATTGATTAATACCCTTTAGCCGTTTATCTATGGTGAAGTGTGAAAAATATGCTATAAAATAATATACTAGCATATCACGACTATGAAAGCTTCTTATCTACAATTATTGAATGACTATCACATGTTTATCAACATGATTTACATGTTCATCAACATGATTTGAAGAATAACATCTGAAATTGAAAATAAAAAACACTACTATTGACAATAACAGAGAAAAAACATAGGTACACTATATTTATCTACAATGTAAGCATAGAAGTTGATTGTAAGCATGTGATGCACTCATGAGTAGTTGTCAAAGTAGAACCAATTATATTTAGGCTTTTAGCAATTAGAGTTGATACAATTTGAGTGGATTTATAGTTTGGGCTTTTCATTATTTTAGCCCTTTTTTGTTTTGGGCTCTTTGATTTAGATGGTGCATTTTTTTGATTGTGCCCCAATTAAAAACATTTGTTGGAAGGAACTATTGCACTTGTCTATGCTAAAAAACTATCATTACAATTTTCAAAAAGATTTAATATGTTTATACATGTCTGATTGATGTTGTGTGGTCGGTCAAAACTATTCTAAAAAATGCCTAATCACCCTTAATAGTAAAGGGCGAAGATGAGTGTTGCATCGGCGTGGAATTGGTAGAAAATGTTGCAACAATAAAATGAAGAAAAGTAAACATTGGAAATTAACTTGATTTGTTGATTGATTTGAATAATTCTAAAATTAATGAAAAAAAATCTTTGTTTTTAAACAATGTTGGAGAAAAACAACCTACTTCGGAATTTCATTTTGGCAAATTAACGTTATCTTAGTGAAATCTAGTGAGAAGCCATTAAGGGTAACTCCATAGTGACAAGATTCACATGATGATTATAGATCAAAGTTTAATAGACTTTATTCACACATCAATTCACAAATGTAAACCTTACTTCAAAACTAGTTACACAATGACTGAGATAAAACAATGTCATATGAGACTATAATTAAGGTTTAACAACAATCAAATAGTTTACTTGATTAAATCACAAGTTGAATCCATAGAATATGAAGGGTTCTCAATTCAATCTCAAAACTAGGTACAAATTAAGAAAGACAAAAACTTGCACAAAACCTTCTCCCGAAATGAATCATGAATGGTTTAGCCTTGCCTCATCATTGACTCTTCAAAAAAACTTGAATTAAGCATGTGGACTTGGATGATCTTGATGTTAAAGAGGCCTTTAGAATGCTTTAAATCACCAATTTTCGTCCTTGACACTGTCGTAGAAAGTAATTTTTGTTTTCTGGTTAATCTCCTTTTAAACCCCTTCAAATTAGGTCGAAATCCACCAAAACAAGATGCTTAACGATAATTGCGCCACCCTAGGCGTAGGGTGGCACCCCAAGTGCCAACTGTGCTAAAACTTCTTGATCGATGATGGACTGAGGGTGGTTTCTGACGGTGGTGGTGTTGGTGGCGCCCAAAGTGGCATCGGTGGCGCCACCCACTGCATCAATCGATGATGGACTGAGAGTGGTTTATGCCCATTTTAAGTTACAATGATCATGCAACCACTTTTTTGCGTTTCTTAATATCCCGGCTTTCGATTTGCATCTCGATTCTTTCATATTCTTTGTACTCTTTACTTTTAATATACAAACACAAAAATATCCCAAAAGTAACTTCATTTTTTACAAATTAACACTTAAAACAACGAAATAAAGCTTTTAAACATTGAAATTTTACCATCCGATCGACATTACAAGTTTAAGAGTAGCTTTTGTATATTGTTATCATATCTCTATCCTCATGGTTGCTTTAAATAAATTATATTAATAGTATTTGACTTGGTTTTTGTGAGTGGTGTAAATAATAACATGCGGACTAATCGACGCCTAACACATGACATTTCATTTAATTTACCTAAATCCATTTTTTCAGAACAACAGATTTGGGTATCATAAAAATTGTGGGGTTGGTCAAGGTTATTTGCGGCGCACACATGTAAACCAAACCACGCGGGTTCGATCCTATCCCCCATTTTGGTTGGTTCAATGTGTTTCACCTTTTCCTCTTTTTTTAAATCTTTTTATTAAAGTTTTTTTTAATTCTTTGATTGTTTCTTTACTTACTTAATTTATTAATACATTAAGTTTTAACTTAATTTTTTAATCTTTTAATCGTAGGCCTGTGATTTGTAGTCGTTTTGGTGTTTTGGGTTTCATGTTAATTAAAAAGAATATTTATCATACACCACCCAATCGTACATAGCGCATACCTAGTTTAATAAACTATTAAAAAAACAGGCCTACGATTAACATTCATTTAAATGCTGAAACATAATTGCCATTCAACTAAGCTAGGTTTTAACTCGTTAACAAGATGTCGATATATGTACCCTGTTACATAAACATAACCTAGATTATTTGATTGCATTACCTTAATTAACACAATCAAAACATAACACAAGAATAAATAACGAACCCATTTGTCACTTCTATTATATATTCAAGTGTCGAATACAAATACTAAACATCAAAGTTAAACACTAAAATAACGAACCCACTTGTTACTTCCATTTGCCATCACTCCATTTTTATTTTTAATTCATTCTTCTTTTTTCGGTCCATTTGAAGCCCGGTTACTTTGAAGTGTGGGCTGTGGCCCATTAGAAGTTAATTTCAGCCCAACTCAAATTAAGAGTCCATGGCCCATCTTCTCTCTTTCGATTTGTTGCAATCCACGAGTTAAAGCTAAATTCCGACGCGTCCCACAATAACTACGATCCAAATCCGTAAAGTTATGGGTGTGTTTACAAAAGTTTTTTCAGCAATAGATTTCCTGCTGCAAGGGGTTAGGGTGCGTTCACGGCTGTGAAACGGATAGATGAGACTGATTAAGATAACACCTATTACTCGAAGCAGAATCGTACATTTTCCGTTCAAAAAAATTTTTAAGCTTAAGTGGCGGCTCAACCATTTTAGCAAGATGTTTTTATAAACTGATTAACATTTTTGTTTTTGATTTTATATATGTAAAAGAATCTAAAATATAAGTCTAACAAACCTATCTAGATATCTTATTAGAATCAATAATATCTAGTACTAAGTTACTAACTTTTGCAAATTTCAATTTATCCACAAGGGCTATCATTAAAATGAAGTAAACAATACATTTATGCAATCTAAATCAAGATTCCATAAATCCGTGATAATTGTGCGAGGCTAACTCAATATTTTTGGGTGCCCAAATCTGATCTCTTTTCGTAAAAAAAACTATAATTATTTGATTAGATCTTAACAAATGGAAATATGATGAAAGCACTTATTTTAACGGTATGTTAGTGGTTAGTTGTTAGTATTAACAAGTTAGTAATATTCGTCAATGCCAATTTTAGTACTATGATGAAAATACTTAATCCAACATTTTCTCCTATATTCACTAGACAAAAAAACTGTAAAATGTGGTGATTTCCATAGGAAGTCAATTTACTAACGCAAGGATGCAATGTTTAGATTGTTTCATTGTTTGTTAGTGTTGTGAGCATTTAAATTTTACATTATGTCTTAGACGCATAAAGTAGCAAAAATTCATATCAAATATCTCTTACTAAAAAACATATTTGAAAATAATATTATAAAAATACTAGAGGTCCGTCTTGTTGTTATGGATATTTTTTAATCAAAACAGTAAACCATACCAAATAATATGGTTTGAACATTTATTAATTGACCTCAAAACCAACTTATAACGTGTTTGGATGGTTTTGAACAAAATTTATCAACACCCCTATGAGCAAGTGCTTCTCTTTTCTACGCCACCCCACTGTGACCATGGACGTCAGGACGTGGCCGATGGATCGTGAGCATCGTCACAACGTTGGAGTAGTTAGCGGCACAGTTTTTCACCCAATCTAGCCGTTAGGTAATTTCAAAAAAAAAGTTACTTACTACCATCGGTATCGCATCCATTAGTGAGTGTAAGTGTGATTACTAGACCTGCTTAGGTGACGTAATGTAACATCATTTGTTTTCTCATACTAGTAGACCTGCTTAAGTGGCGCATTGTAACATCATTTTTTTTCTCATGCTAGGTGGCGCAATGTGATCACAATTGTCATATTTGCATGCTACATACAAATGTGATTGTCGCAGTACATTAACAAACAAATATACAAAGTTATAATGTCACTCATACAATTTGGTCTATATGTTTTTTTTAATAACAAAACATAAGATTAATAATTTTCTAACTATTGATGTAGCCCCTCTTTTGTAATGACTTCCTCATTAAGCACACATAGATGGACTTCTGATTATTTTTTTTTATAAAGTTTGAAGACGATATAAGATAAAACATGAAGTTGTTTTTCCTTTTGGATTGTAGTAGTTGTTATTAAATGATAAGAATCATTAGTGTTCCACATGGTTGGATCGTACCCTGTCTATTTATAATCATATTGGGTATGTGACAATATGTATGTGATATTGTGATGTGCATCAAACCAATAATAAATCAATCACATGGCCCCAATGACACCTTGTTGTTGACAAAGGCCCGTTATCAACTCCAAACACGTACGTACTCCGGTACCCGTAACGTCACCATCTACCCATTTTTTAGCCTTGAGAATTGATATGCAATTATTAGTTTATTACATGCATATATGTTATATGTACATATTAAAAGCTTTTACCAAAGTGGTCATGGGTTCTTGTCAAAATGGGTTAAATCACACGATATTACCTTTTGGGAATCACAAAAATTACATGATATTTGGCTTTTGAAAAGCTGATAAGACCAACAAAAAGATGACACCCAGTATTTTAGCAGTTATATTTATTCGTTTAATTATTTAAAATCATGCGGCACCGAAAATAAATCCAATAAAAAGATCATGTATTGTAATTATTGAATTTTATCTTTAGAGTATCAAATAAATACTTGTATGTTTATTTTTCATCATATTTTAAACTAACCACTGAGTCAATTAACAAGAGCAACAAAAAGATGACAATTGCTTAAACTACACTATATTATCATTTAAGAACCACACAAAGTACATGAAATTACCCTTTTTTTAAAAACCAATATTGTAAAGTTTACACGGTTTAAAAAGATAAAATCATGTAAATGCAGACACATCATCTTACTATTCATCTTTCTTTCTAAAAGATAATATCACATGATATGGTATTATCTTCTGGAAATTCAATATCACGTTATCTAATTACCCGTCTCTTAAAAATATAAACTATACTAATTTTCCTATTATAATTGTTCCTCTAATAAGTACTTTATTATAGGTCAATGACCTCTTGATCTACTAACACTAAGTGTTTATCTCATCAAATTGGCGCATGTATAGGTCACACTTGTGAACGAGTGCTATGTGAATTTCAAAGCTAGATATTAGATTGGCACTTGGTATTATCTCATCAAATTGATACATGCACTAGTGTCACTCAAGAGCGAACGATAAACAGATTTTCAGAGTAGATTTAAAAAAGCGTACGTGTAAACACGTCAAAAGAAGTTTTTGATTATGAGATGCTTAGATCCATGAGTGTCCAAAACAACAAAAGTTAAAAAGGAGATAATAAATGAGTAGAGATAAAAAAAAAGAATCAAGGGTAGACAG
The DNA here is from genome assembly GCA_025215565.1 of Flaveria ramosissima. Lineage (NCBI taxonomy): Eukaryota > Viridiplantae > Streptophyta > Magnoliopsida > Asterales > Asteraceae > Flaveria > Flaveria ramosissima. Next base: position 7,357,213 of record CM046036.1, read on the forward strand.
GCAGGTCACAGGTGGTCACCTCCGCATATTGTGGGACTACTACAATCTCTATCTATCTATCTATATTCATTTCATTATTATTATTATTATTATTGTTATTGTTATTATCAATATTAATATAAGAAGAAATCACATGAAAGAAAGGGGTCTCGTCTGGTGGTTGGATTTTTTTATTTATTTTAAACAAGTACGTGGACCACTTGATATTTACAATTATGACTTTGTTAATGTTTTGTCCCCTCTCAACATCACTCCTCACTATCCGCTGCTTTTTTCTTTTCTTTTTTTACCATATAGCTTGCTTTTCTGATAATTGAGATAATCTCAAAAGTACTTTCTCTTTTTTAAGTTTGTTAACTGTTATCGATCTATATGTATAGTTATATTTAAGTTATAATATCATTTTTATAGTCATGACGATGTCGTGTAGTAGATTTTGATTTAATCCTTAAATTGTGTAGTGTATGCAACAAGCAGTTGTGTATCATCATTCATCAAGCTGACAAATGTTAATTGTGTATGTGAAAATGAGTGAAAATGAGCGGGAATAAATATTATGATCGTGTATGTGTAGTAGTAGTGACATAAACTTTTGTTTGTTATAATAACATGAATCTAATAGAGAATCTTACCATTTAAACTCATTAGCTTTTATTTAATTCAATATTATTAAACTTAGATTCTATTCTAAAGAAAACTATAAATTAACCAAGAAAAAAAGATTTCAAATCTTCTCAATATTTGATTTGAATTCATTGAAACTATTTTCTACCTCTAGTCACATCTCCAAAAGTAACTAGCATTTAGCATTATCCTCTAGATACTTTTAATCTAGCAATTATTTTATCAAAATACTGATAATTCTTATTGTAATATACATCTAAAGGTAAACAACCGATTTTACCATTTGAAAGAAGACAAGATTGTGCAATCACATTTATGACCGTGCTTTAAACGTATGGTACATGCATGCATCATTTCATCAACCAATAAGTTGTAGATCAATTATTACTAGAGATATGAATATATGCTGATTTAAAAATTGACAAAACCAATAACTATATACAACGTGTATATTAATAATTTGTTAGATGAGAAAGGCTCCACATACCCAAAAAGTCATTGACATAAATGTATGACATATCACATATAGTGCCAAAATATCTTATAACGTATCCCTATCATGCATGATGCATTCATGACTTGTTAACAAGTGTACTACTTCTAAAATGAAATGGTGAAAATAAATTAATTGCACATGTAGTTTGTAATGATATGAGAATCTTGAGACAAGACCAAGAAAAATTAGGGAATATAACATAATTGTAACTCTAATTTTCAAAAGAACATGATTTAAATATATAGGCAAGATATATAAAAGTACTATTTCATCAAATGGATGTCACAATTTCTTCAATGTGAATTCCAATCTCACGGTTCCTTTAACATTAATCCAGCCGATTTCAACAGAAAAATTCTCTAGTCATTCCAAGATTTATTTAAGATATTTGAAAAGTTCCATCGATTTTCAAGATTTTAAGAGGTTCCTTTGATTTTCTTTGGTCTTATATTGGACACGAATTGAAGAACACGATAATAAAGGAATGTTTCAAGGTTCTTTATTCAGAAACAATTTCTTCGACTCCATTGATTTTGAAGAACACAGTCTCAACGAACCAATAAACATGAAATGTAACTATGTTATTATACATATGTGTGTAACTATGGTATTATATATATGTGATTTTTGGTTACATATATATAAATTGTAATTGTATTATTACATATATGTAACTCTGTTATTTCATATATGTAATTTTAGTAACACGTATATAATCCAATTGTATATATAATTTTATTATTATATATTTGCAATTTTGTTTTGTGTTATTTTATTTAGTAATGCATTGTCAGAATCATATAATGATGTATAATTTAATGGTTTACATATACGTAAACAAATTTTAAAATTTATAACTTTTTGTACAAGAGTAAAATCTTTTCTAATACTTTTAGATCTAAGTCTGGTCTTCCTGTAAGATTCTATTTGTCCGCTTATTTCTTTAATGTAATTTTTAACAATTTCATCCATATCTTGCACGACTTTACTTGGCTTAGCTAGATTGCTTTTGAGATTTCTCGTGTCGAGGGAAAGAAACATTTAGCTTTAACAAGATCGTGCTATATAACACAAGTTGGTGGGAAAAGAAGTGTGACGCCTATTTTGGCTTAGTGATTATAAACTCTCCTTTTAATGTATATATAGTTTATTTGTTACATAAAATTATGAAGGACGAAGACAAAACATCAAACTTCTAGTGTTCAAATTTGAAGCATAATAAATGAATGGTTTAAAACAAAACAGTTGTTTCTTCGACTTTTTAACATCAATGTTTTGTCAATATCATCATATGTATTAAAACAAGACGGGACATGTCTCCATAACATATCATGTTCATAGATGGTGGCCTTCAAAATTCAATAAATTTGGTTGGATAGTGGATCAAGCATGCATATCTTATTTTTCATTTAAGATGAAAGATAACGATATATTATCTTGTGATTTTGATTTAGAGTCATTTTAGATAACCATTTGAACAATGTATTTAATCTTTAGATTAAAGTTAATCTTTTTTCTCTAATCAGCTGTTTATTAAAATTATTTCGATAGCATTTCAAAATCTTTAATTAGATAAAACAAAAGTTTCTTCCAAGAACAATTACATTCTTTTTTGTGTGATAATCGTTCAAGAATTCTTATGATTTTGATGCCAAAAATCAAATCAAACAGTTCCTCTATACGTAGCTTGAAATAGGGCAATGAATCATGACATTCGTTCATTAAACAAAATGACATTGACGGTTATAATTGTCATAGTTGTCAATTGATAATCAAATCACTAGTAAACACCATGAGCAACAACCAAATTACTAATGACCTTTATATCATTAGTAGTAAACATTACTATTGACTTTCAGTTGCTACCTATAATCACTATTAATTTGTTACTACTGATAACAATATTACTATTGAAGCACACTTATCCCGTGTTGCTATCGACTTTCACCTTTACTAATAATTTTCAGCTTTCAACTTGTATCAATGAATATTTTAATTCCTTATTCGCTATTAAGTAAATACCAATTATTCAAAATGATCTGATGATGCCAAAATTATCAACATATTAAAGCATTGTGAGATCGATTAGTCAAACACATACGAAAGCTCCAATCATGATCTTTAGCTTTACGGAAGGTCAACATGAAGGTCATCTAGATGAGAAAGGATAGGTGAGTTGGGAAGGAGAGATGAACCCTACCTCCCTGTCATGTGGTCATGAATGTCTATAACGGGAGAATGTTGGTTACGTTAAAGGGGGAGAATAGAGAAAATCGAATCGTCTTTTACGAAGAAGCATGATCAGTGGGGCAATTGACGGGGCAGCTCTAGCATGCAGTGGCGGAGCTTGAACATCCCCGTGGGAGAGGGGCGAAATTAATATTTTTTTACGGGGGCGAACTCGATATTTATATAAAAACTTACATTACCGGACTAAAATTTAACACTCTCCCACGTCCTGTTCCAGCAACAACTCTCATGTCCCAAATAATCTTGTCTAATCACATTTTTTATGCGTAAGGGAGCCTTATAAAGCGATTGATGGTCTGCTTCATAAGGGGGGTCACTCCACGATGAGCCTATTTTTATATTAGGGTTTATGAAATAATCATTCATTTTTTTTTGCATTTGAGTTAAAGTATACAATTATATTATTTGGTATGGCTGGCTAAATATATCTGTCCATCAACTAAACATACTCCTTATACGAGAAAGATATTATTTTTTTAATTGGTGTAGACATAACAAGTTTGTGAAAGAAGATACGTTCAATATCACCTTATTATACGTAAGAACCTTGTAGTTTTAAGAGTTTAGATTAAAGAAAACAGTATCAAAGCATTAAAATAAATCTAACAAGATATACTATTTTACACATATAGTACCTTCTTTTAAAGTATAACAAATCCTCAAGACTCCAAACTAACCTATACGGTGACTACTGAACAACATAAATGGTATAAGAGTAATCACATCTCGTTTATTATTTTTATTTTTATAATTAAATTAAAATACACTATTTTCTTTCTCTTTTTTAGTTGAATAATATTTTTTTATACATTTATAATTATCTTTTTTCTCTGCTCTACTCATAAGACATTCAAAAAATATTATAAAATTTACAAGAGTTAAATAGTAAATCCTTAAAATTCACAAATAAACAATAATATTTTCTATTTCATCCATCCACAACCACTTAAAACCATTTCATATAATTTAAAAATTCAACTCGCATATTTTTAAAAAACCTCATGTGAATGCTCTAATTCACCTAACATTCAATAAAAATGGCCAAATGGGTAAGGTGGACCCAAAACATGACATAAAAATAACTAGTGATTTTTAGCATGTCTAATTTGTTTCATAAACAGGTCATGTCCGAGCTCTTTCATCTTTTCAATTGGGTCGTGTCCAAATAACCCTTTTTTAATAAACAAGTTTACCCATCAATTCGTTTAACATGTTTGGTAGTTTTTTAGGGACGTTATGAGGTTACATTTTTTTTAAAATGTATATGAAGCTAAGGTTGTTTTTGACGTCAATAAATATATGAGTTTTATTTAGAGTAAACAATTTAACACGTCAATCTAATACGATTTACACCCTTAAATAAAGATTGTAGAGGTGAGGTAGAATGAATGCTAGGACCCATCTCATACTTTTGACGTGGATTTATTGCCCTGTTTTAGGCTGTATAGCAGAACTAGCCATAAATATATAAGTAGATATAAGACAACTAATGGCCTATCTTGTGACATAATGTTGCATGCATGTCTAGGCAACTTGGCATGTCTTGTATTAGTCAAAATTTAATGAGTAGTAAAAAAGCTTATAGATTAAAATTTAAGTTTGATATTTTTCTAAAACAAGTAGGATTCTTTTTAAATAAATATTTTATTTTAACTTAGTGGATCACAAGATATTTTAATAAACAAGTTAACGGAAACATTTACGATTCACTAAACGGTTGACCCATATCATACCATCCATATAACCGATGAGTGAGGATTACGACAACCCAAATTAGGATGGGCAATAGTATTGATACCAGTATAAATTTAAATAAATTTTATAACACCACTTTACGATTGTCCAAAATAAATCTTATAATAATATTATAAAAATGTTACAAGTCATGTGTAGTAACAAGTAAAAAAAAAGGTAGTCTCCTCTCACTAATAAAAAGCGTACGTTAAATATTGTATAAATGTTACGTGTTATATGAATCAAATAGCCTGTTGCCTAGATATTAAATTGTGTTAAAAGATGTCTATTTTATGAGTTAAATGGTGAAATAAAATAGATAGATTTAAAATAGAAGGTATGTTATTGATACACTTAATTTATTTTATTTCCTTTATATCTTTCTAGTAGAAATATATAGATATATGAAAAGAGATAAACAAAATAGAGTGTTTTAATAATATAAATGAGTATGAAAAACCGTACGTTGCCAATGAATATGTTAAGCTTTTCTGAACACAATTAGTTTCCAGATTTTACGGCTTACACTTTCCCAGACATACATTGTGGGACCCCTATATTCGTGCACATCAAACGTGGACCCACGCTCTATACCTCCTTCACAAAATAATGAAAACTAGTACAATAAATTAGTTCACATGTTTTTCTTTTAAATGGATATATAAGACCAATCAACTTTTTTACTATTTTAATTTATACGTAACTTATTGTCAAATATGTATCTTTTTAACCGTTGTATTTTTCACATTTATTACTTAAATAATATGTCAGGTACATATACTCTAAACAAAGTTTTTTTTATCATACGTAAACATAAAACATTTAGAAACGTACAATGTAGAGGAATATTCATTTTTGTGGTTGTATTATTATCAATACACTAATTTTATATGTGAGTAATTTGTACGGAAGATACCACATTTACATATAATAGTTCTTCTATGAGTTGTTAAACGTACCCTAGTCATAAACTTAACGTTTACCAAAGTATACTACTTTTTTTAATAAGTTTATTATCACCTCACTTTTTCAGGAAATAAAACAAATAATAATAGAGGCACAAGCCTTTGGTTCTAACTTCTATCCCGATTCCCGAACAAGATGTAATGAAAGGTGTAAGTTGAATCTATTAGAAAAACTAAATCAAAGATTTAAAGATGTATACAAAATTACAAATCATGTTCATATAAGTAACATCCATTTGATTCTAATATTCCAATGAAGAGAAAAAGAAAGAATAAAAAAAATGGCATCATGACATGTGAACATTAACACTAATGTTCTTAGAGGATTTACAGATAGGGCATATATCGACAGAAGAAGCACATACTGTACACAGGCACAGATGCCTACACGGTAACAGCAACACACACGATTCTGCTTTCCAACAACTTTTGCACATTCTCCTCATCTTACTGTTACTGCTATCCTGCTCCGCTAACGTGCGCTCGTCATCGTTGTCACCTTCGCAACACGACTGAGCATCGTCCGCCACCGCCACCGCAGCGTCGTCGTCGTCACCTGCCGTCGTACCACGGTGGTTGTAATCGTCGTGCATGAGTTGTTCTAGAACTTGCTTCAAATTGCTTCGTAATGCGTTCGCTGTTGCTTCGTTTGTTTGAGCTAATTCACGCCAGATTTGATTCTCTATGCATAGAGATTTCAGTTTCTCTTCTAACGCCCAATTTAACTTCGTCATCTTCGCGATTTCTTCTTCTTTTGCCTTTAACGTCTGTGTTATACCTTCCTCCAACGCTGTTATCAGCTTCGTTGTGTTTCTCCTTCGTCTCTCCTCGATGTTCAATCTTACTTTCTCCGCCTGAACGCAATCAACATTCAACAATCGCAAATTCAGAATCAATGCTTAAACAAACAATAACCTAATCTATTTTACCAAATCAAACATAAGCAATCGATCCAGAGATGAGATTATTACATGACGAGCGACGAATTGATCGATTTCGAGCTGTTGTTGCCGGATCTGAGAGGAAACATCTTCTCCGAGAAACGTGAATCCGACGCAATCATCCACCGGATTCCGATCGACGTAACTTCGATCACCGACAACCGGACACATAAACGAAGAATCTCTACATCGCTTTTTCGACACCGGAAGACCGTAAGTGAGATCGCTCTCCGCCTTCACATCCGGATGAGCGAAAGCCGATGAATACATCGGAGGTAGAGTCGCATCGACGGTGGTGGTGCCGGAGAGAGGATGCAGATGCAGTGTACGGTATCCGGTGCATCCTAAGCTTTCGATTCCGTTTGATTGCTTATCAATGGCGTCCATCATCATCGTCTTCATCATCATCATCATAGGGATGTTGTTGTTGAGAAGATGTTGAGGTGCTTCAACGGCCATATGGAGTATATGAGTTATTATTGTGTTGAGACATAGAAATAGATATAGATATAGAGATAGAGGTGACAGGAGGTTGAGGACTGAAGATTTTGTTTGGTAGTGTATTAATAAGATTCTGTTACCAAATATGCCCCTATTTCCCGCTCTCACATCCCATGCATATAATATCTTTTACACTTTATTATTTATTTATGGGTGAAAAGTAATTTTACTTTTTTAAGTTGTAGATGATTAAGTTCTAAATGGCTTTAATTTTTTATTTTAGTGGGTGAATGTTGTCAAAAAAATTAAAATTTACAACGTATGTTATAAGGTGATACGGAGTGGCTACCGGATAATAACCGGGGAAGATCAATGTGGTACGGGAATACCACTTCCGAATCCCGCGACCCAAAAGAACATCCGGAGTAGGAAATATCCACCGTTACTCATTTCGTTGAAGAGATTAGTAAGAAAGTGATAAATATTATTAGTGGAAATTGATAAAAGTAAGACAACCCTTTACAAAACTAGAAGAGAAGAAAAACTTGTATGTGTCACTAATATTGGCAACTTGAGGAACCTAGGGTATCCGAGAAAACACTCTCCCCATAATTATAAATAATAATTTTGTGGTAAATGGTGTGTTTTTTTAACACATTAATGTTTTTTATTTTTTATTGGTAATATTACCTTTCAAAAACTTTTACTTGAAGTTATAAATTATTTGACTAAAAACTTAAAAGTTTATTAGCTTGATTCGTGGGCATTTTAATTCTATTATCAAATATACATAACAGTGAATAATTGGCACATGGACATGAGATGGAAATATTTGTTTTGATTATATGGTTAAGATTTTTGAATGATTAAGAACGCGCGTATCCAACCCTCATTTGCAGGTAGGTAGAGAAATTTTAAAATATATATTATATATGTATAAAAGAATACTATTAGTTATAGGTAAGTTTATAATTTTTTAGTTTTGACCACAAGAGTGTATTTCTTTACATGATGAGCTAAGAGTAGATTATTTAATCTTATATGTAGTAAAATACAACTTGAATATTATAATGCACTTTTAAATATATTTTTTTTCGGGGTTATCTTTATTTTATTTTATTTTATTGTCAATACTCTGATATATTTTTTTTTCAGAATGAAATAGTATTCAAAATCGAGTGTTTTCTAATTCATAGGCTATAGTAAATGCAGTTACCGTTTACGGTACTGCGACGAACCAAACCGATTATGAGTGAACATCATTGTTGTCGGTATTGGTATCATCAAAACCGGTATTGGTACTCGCTTTTGTGATTTCCAATGAGCCAAACCGACAATGAACAAAGTCAAATCGCATAAAACAGGGGAAGTGACCAAACTCCCACGCGTGTAGCATGAAAGATAACAATAGTTCATATAAATTTAAATAGCCATGTAGTATTATTTTTCTTTTGTTTTTTACAAAAGGTTAATTAGGTTTTAGCAAAAAGATAAACAAAAGAAGTTCTTTAAAATAACAAACTCACACACTTTTGAATTATAGATTATAAATTTATAATGTATAGTATGTTTGTAACTAGAGTTGAAAGTTGAATCCAAGTAAATGAGGAGGGAAACTTTTCACACCAACTTTTTAGCGATAAATGACAAATGATTTTATAGCATGAGGCATAGTATATAGGTTTTAGTGGAGAGCATTCTTATCTGGCTCATTATTTTAATTTTTAATCACGTCCATATACTTTAGGCAAAAGCTTTAGAATTTTACATGCTTTTTGCTTCATCCTATCATCTTTAAAATGGGCCTAAAGTTGCAACTTACAAGAGCAACAAAAAGTTTATCATATTTATAGACTTGGTGGGCATTGCACATCCCTAGGATTTTGCTCATCTTATAAATTAAAGAAAGAGAAATATTATAGAAAGCATAGAAAAATACTATGTAATAAAATAGAGATTGAGCCTGGAGTATGGTGTAGAAAGTTTTCTAAATATGAAAAAACTAAAAAACTTAAAAAAATATATATTTTAAATTAAATTGTAGGATGAAAAGAAAAACCAGACAAGAATATTTCTAACGAAGTAATTGCGTTAACTCGAAGCACTTCGCTATGAGAATCTAGCTTCACTAACGTTCCGCTAAGTCTTCAACCTTTGCGTTGACCGAGCAAAAGTAATTGTTTCCATCCAGTGTTTAACCTCCCACTAAAATCGGTCATAAAAAAACACTTTGATATTTTTGTGACTGTTTTTGCTGTCATTGTCAAAAAATTTATTTTTTTTCATTTTCTTGCAGTGAGAGAGATTTTGAAGGCCATAATTTTGGTTTGCCATAAATCAGTAAATCACCATGTCATATTCTAGTTCCAACAAGTAATGGAAATGGAATCTGACAAGAGTCAGTGGGAGTGGGACTAAACATGATGGATGGCTGAATAGACACAACATAAACAAAGTTATTTCCATTGAAATGAATAGATGATGAGATAATAATACATCACTCCTTGATTCCTTTCTATATTATATATACACACACCAATTTGAGATAATAATAAATATCTTTTTGGGAATATGACCTTCAATATTTGTATATGTTGGAAGATAAAATTGTTGAACATATATTTTATTTTGTCTCTGAAATGAAAAGGAACATATGTGATTTATATGGATATCCCATGTAATAAACATAGGTGTCCGTTAGCTACTTGAAACCGGTTTATTAAAATTCCAATCAAATTATAACCAAACTTGAGCCTAAAATGAACCTCGTTAAAAAAAGAGCTTGGACCAAGTATTATAAACCAGGTTTGATTAGATTGACGAGATTAAACAAGCTTAGCTATGTTATTATATGAAGCGTCTATTTGTCATCCATTGTAATTTCATATAGTTTTTAAGACACATAGCATATTTATTTTGTAAGGTATAATTTATTAATCTTATTTACACTTATTAATATCATGTAAACTTTATTAATTTCACACATTTATAACATGTAAACATTGTATTTTTAATTATTAAAAAAACTAAAAATGACATCAAATGATAAATACATTAAGAGGAGAAATACGGTATTTTAAAATAATAAATCATCAATCAATAATTATAATTATAATTATAATTACAATTATAACTTATATTTATAAGAAAAATATATTAAATGAGGTTTGATTTTATAACTTTAGAGTTAACTTTTAAACAAACAAAAAGGTTTAATTTATATATTAGCTATTAATCTAAAGGCTTAAGTGAAAAGAAATCAAAAAAATATTTAATTTGTATTTTAACTGTTGATATAAGGGCCCACATGAAAAAATCCACACTGGGATCACGTAGTGATGTTCCCGGGTGGAGTAAATTTTGATTTTAACAAAAGATAAAGATATGCAAAGTATGTGTTACATTTTGCTTTGTTTAATATAACGCTTTCATTGAGAAGTGGTTTTAACAAAATAAAAATGTAATGTGGTGTGCATGTTAGGTTTTCGTAAAGAATTGTATAAAAGATTTTGTTAACATAAGGAAGTACGTACGTCAATCCGTCCTCATTATCCCCGAATTTACGATTATACTCAAGTGGAAACCCACCTTAGATGAGTAAACCACCGGGCAAAACTAAAAGTTTTTTTTATCACATATGAGAATTGAACTCAAGACCTCATCATTTTAACGAAATCTTGCATACCTCAAATCAATCTTTTAAATGAGGATCATTGATAGATTTTCAAGTTATCTAGAAAAAAAGGTTGAGCCTTTTAAATTAGACAATGGAGCGGTCCCTATTGTTGATTAATGATATATAAGTGGCCACTTTGAAATAAATGATACTCAAATCAATCTATTGGGTGAGGATCATTGATAGATTTTCAGATTATCTAGAAAAAAAGTTTGGACCTTTTAAATTAAACAATGGAGCGGTCCCTATTTTTGATTAATGATATATAAGTGACCAATTTGAAATAAATGATTAATGCAAGTACATGTGCAACAAGTCCCAACTAACATGAGGATGAAAGCACATCTTCAACTTCTCGTGACTAAACAATAAATATACAATCAATGCCATTGCTTTACCAAAATATGTTCTCTTTCATCACCTCTCCAATAAATTTTATTTCTTTTGAGAAAAATATTACATGCATGCTTCTTGATTAATATATTTTTAACAATAGTTCCCAAAATTATATATGGTACATATACCACAAGTTTTTGTAAATTTTAAACCCTAAACTTTTAGTATAAGCCACACAATTCAAGTACCACCGGAATCTCCCTTTAAAGACCTTATTGTTTTATATTATTATAAACTAGATACGTACGACGAAATATACATTTCTTTTTCATTATTTGCTCGTGAGCGCAAACTATTCTTAATCATGATGTACGTTAAAATTTTGGTAAGTTTTTATAAGTCATTAAAATACTCTTAATACAAAAAGTATTAAATAAATTAGGGTACGTATTAGCGGGGAGTGGATAGGAGAATTAATTTTTTCCTTATAAATGTAGATTGATGTATTGTCATTTTTATAAAATTTAGGTGTAGCATTTGATCTAATGGAATAAGACAAGGAATGAAAAATCTATTCGTGAGTGTAACAAGACTGTTTACAGGTCTATCCGTGAGCGTGACTAAGTTGTGTGTAAACTCCCACATAATGAATGGAAATGAATAGTTGATGGTAAACTTTTTAGAGATTGATGAGGAACTCAAACTTCAATGTTAGAAACCATGTTTGATGTTAATTTCCGAAGTGATATATGATGACTTTGGATTATTTTTGTTTATTTTAGTTAGTAAATTTGGGATGATTTTTAAATTCTTTTAGTTGGAAACTTCTTGATGATTTTTTAATTTTGTTTAGTTTAAAATAAGTTATTTACTACGTCGTTTCGTCGACCAACAATATAAATTAATGATTCATATCATTCCCATAGAGTAACTAAATGATAATAATCTATTTTATTACTTTGTTCATTTAATTTACTTGTCAATTTATTAGTACTCCGTACAAAACATACTCTTATAACTTTGGAAACAATCAGACATCCACAAGGAAACCATCAGTATCACATAATAACAAACACCGAGAACAAAATATTCAATGTTTCAAATTTATAATTTTTTTTGTCTTAATCAGGTCATTAAAATTTCAAGATGTTCTAATTAGATCATTCATAAATTGTAAAATATTTAAAATAAAATTTTAACAATATTTATAAAAAACCAAATATTTAATAAAAGTTTATGATTAATTAAAAATAAATTAAAAATAATATGAATGATTTAAGAATGATTTAATTGGAACAATTATAAAACTTTAATAATCTGAATGAAACATATAAAAATATTAATAACTTGACTAAGAAAATAAAAATATATAAAACTTAATTAAAATATTTTCAAAACTTAATTGACACATCTATAGCACTATGGAATCCATGACAAACCCATTTATTTATTTAGGTGGTGATCCATAGTTACCTTTCTTAGAAGCTTGATTTTCCACGTCATCAAGCAATTAATTAAGTACGTTTTGATCTTTTCGCAATTAATGAGTGTGGTCCAACGTTCCAAACTCTCTCCTCTTGAGAACACATGCTAAAGAGGCCCAATAACTTCATCATATAAGCCAGTCCAACATGGTGGGTCACATACCATGTTTGTTTTAACGGGATCCAATATAAAGTTATAAACTTATTATAAGAGCATTCATTTTTTTATTATTATTCTTTTTATTCATATCTCTAAATTACATATGAAAAATAAAAACCCATGTAAATTAACTCTCATATTACGTGCCCATCTCTTCTGTATCCCCTATAATTTTAGAGAAAACTACAATAATCCCTCATATTTGGTGGTGGTTAGCATTCATTCCTTGTATTTATTATTAATTTGTTTTATTGGTGGTTGTGAGAGGAATTTTAAAAAATTATAAACTATATAAATAAATATTTTTAAAATAAGAATAAATATGAGAAATGAGAAGTGGAAATCGTAGATAAAGTTAAGAAATGATAACTATATTAAAATTATAGGGATGATAATGCCTGATGTTTTGTAAATGTTGTTACCCCTCATTTGAGATGGAATCATGAGTTCGGTCTCTCTAAAAACATAATTTTAATCTCATGAGATAAAGGTAAATATTATTTGCTTTTCATCCTCTTTGACCTTACTGAATAAGTGAGATTTTATTAGGTATGTTTTTTTATCATATAAAAAATCAAATTGTTAAGAGATCATTGTGGAATTCTATGATATTAGGTAATACCTATAAATTCATCCAATACAATACCACATCTATATACTTGCATCCAAAACTAATATTAAAAACAAACTCGACTTTAGAATGTGTTTGAGATCAGGTTTTGAATGATAGGAATCCCATAAGCTAATTTTAATCATCTAATATCATAAACAAGTATCCTGATACCAGTAAGCCAGCCGACGAACTTGACGAGCAAAAAATTAGTTAGGTTTGATCGAGATTGTAAATTTCAATACTCGTCACACGCGAGATCCATACTCTCATCCCTAGAGCTTGCCTCGTTAGCTACTTCAAGAGGGTTCATACCAATGTCATAAACACTAGTTTTTGAGATATTAACTCGAATCTTCACGGAAACAACGGAGCAAGTTTAATCGAATTTGATATTAGTCTTTTGACCATGCACTAAGAAATAGAGACTTGTCGGCATATTGTTGTAAAGATATATTGGACCCTTCACCATCAATAGAGGGGTCATTAAATAGATTTTATTGCAAGATTCCAAAATCAATCCTTGAAAAGTCTCCACCAACGTTAAGGAAATAAAAAAACATGAGGAGATACTAGAGTTAGATGGATATTGTCAAATCTTCTAATTTAAAATAGAGACCTAATTGAGAAAGTAGAAATATAATTATTTATTGGATTAAATCTTCTTTAAGGACATTATGATTGTAAGTGGTGTGTCTTATAACATTAAAAGGTTCATATTTTGTAAGTACGTAGGTTGTGATGTGTAAAAAATAAATAAAAATTGAAGGTGCACAGGCAGTTCTTCAAGATAATGCAACCAATTTTGGTATGAACATTATGAACATATATAATCCTATAAATAAAAAAACAATCAAAATCTTAGTTTAATACTTGAGGCACAGTGTTGTGTAATTTGTAGAGCTAAATTAAATTACCTAGATTAGAGTCTATGATAGAATAATGTAATTTCATACCTAAATGGCACAGTGTTGTGTAATTTGTATTTAGGTCATTATTAGTTTTTTTTAAATAAAATCTCTATCATTTAAAACAAATCTTAGTTTATACTTGAGGATCAAGTATGATTTGAATATACGGTCACAAATATATTTAACTACACAACACAAAATCTTAGTTTAATGAAAGTTTATTTTATAATGTATTTTATTTAATTTAATTATCAAATATGACATATAAGTGCAAATTTCAAAAATAAATTTATTAGGTAAAAGTAGGTAGTTCCTATAAAACAAGGAAAACTTTGAAAAAATTAAAAAATTTATAATTTACGCTAATGTAACAACTCAGAAAACATGAGGAACCAAGGATAACTCCCACTTCTTTAACAAATTGGTTCGAGTTTGGTCATGACACGAACCATAACTAAACCCATCATAAAGTTTTGTATTTAGAAAATGATTAACCAAATCATCATTAATTCTAGTTTAATTTAGTCAGCTAATCTAAGGGTGTTATTTGGGTTTTTTAATTGGATTCCTTGAGTTTTTAGACGTAAGAAATCAACCTGAAGACCAAACTAAACAAGTAATGTTTAATCGGCTTTTGGGTTTCAGATTTGGTTTTTATTCAGGTTGAATTAATTGATAATCGGGTTTAGACTAAGCTATTATGTTTTAAATTGTTTATTATCTCAAATATTTGTGTAAGTAGTATGTATGTGATCAAAACGCATGTATGAGATTTAACATGTGTTATCAATATATAATTTTGTTTATAATCTTGATCAAAACCTTGTGCATATTTACGTTAAATTTATTATGCATATTCAAATGTTCAAGAGCACTGTATTTCAATTATCCCTAAAGTTTATAGTATAAAATTGAACAACAACAATAAAATATAAAGTTTAGAAAGTCACGATTTTCACATCTTGCAAATGGTAGTAAAATAAAACACACACAAATATATAAAATCTTCATCAGCAAACACACACATACACATATAATAATAAAAAATGAACTAATGATCGTAGTCACAAACCTTGTGGAATTATAGTAGGGATGAAGATGATGAAGCGATTGAATACTTGAATATCGTTTAAAATTTGACAATGAAGTTGTACATAAGTTTTACCCTATTATAGTAGGGATGAAGATAATGATCTTACCCTAATATTCATAACATATTGATAAACAAAGTTGTACATAAGTTTTATGTAGCTTTTGGTAGATACATTAGAGATACTTTTAGTTTTCTTTAAGATGGCTTTTCGGATATACATGGGTTGTTAGTATTATTTTTGTTATTTAGCTGTTTTGTTGGGTTCTTCCATTTTTAAAAAGTTGTTAGGTTGAAAATGTCGCCAATGTGAAGTTAGTTTGGGTGGTTAGATAAATAATTGCGGGCACTTGACATTTACTTTTCGTCGTTACCATCATACCATAAAAGTCTTGTTTATTTAACCATTATCTAACCACTTAGATTCAAAATAAATAAAAACAATTAAATGTTATATCAAGACCTAACAAACTAAATCAACCTTTTATCTTGTTAGGCATGCATCTCATTGAGTCATTAAACCAAATACTTGCATTGCATATTTGCATCCGTCACATGCATTGAACCATTTGCTAATGCTAAAGTGTTATTTTCCATTAATTAACATCCAAATCACCCAACCCCACTCCACCCTTAAAAGATTTGATTTTTTTTTAATATTTAGTAAGGTGTTATATAATATTCTGATATGGTTTTGTGAAATGGAAAACACCTTCCTTTCCTATTAGAGGAACAACATTAGATAAATCATTTTCTAATCTTTGCTCTATATTTAGAAACTTTTGGAGGGACCATATATAAAGAACATTTTTAACATTTATTCCTCCAAAACTGTATTTATTATTCTAATAACTTCGTTAACACTTTAATATATGTATATCATATAAAGATGAGGAGGTTTTGCCTCTCTTGGAGGTTCAAGGTTCAAACATTGACATTAGTGAATATTACTAACTTGATGATACTAACAAATAACTAGCCGTTCATATATATATATATATATATATATATATATATATATATATATATATATATATATATATATATATATATATATATATATATATATATATATATATATATATATAAGCCAAGTTCATAAAAAAAGTTCAAAGAAACAAGTTAATTTATTTAAAATATTTATACAACAAAAAAATTAAACCAGTGTAAAACGTTTTAGAGTTCATAATTTAAGGAAAATAATTGAAGATAAAATTTTTTAAAAACATCCCTAAAGATAGCTTTTATATTCAGAAATAGATAATTATTACTTGCTGAACACTATCTCCTTGTTTTGCATCCATCGAGTCAGAAAACATGAGAAAGAAATAATATAATGAGTCCCACTTAATTAACGTGCTCTCTGTGACCCCCCTGCGCATAATAGGATAATGGCATCAAAAACAGAGACCAACTTCGTGTGAGATACGCCATCATGGCGCAAACTATGCTGCCATCTCGAATACTAGTTTTTAATATAAAGTTTCATATTTTAATATATGAAACTGCAATATTTAAACTCTGTAAAAGATGTTACATTTCATTTCGTTTTCCTTTGTCCCCGGCTTTACCCAATTTCGTACTATCAAACCCACATTCACGTTACCCACACTAATTTTCTACCTTTGTAAATAACTACATTTTAGTTGATAATTGCAAGGCTTAATTAATATATAGTCCATAATAATTTATAGCACAAATTTGATCAATAAAACTTTTAATTTTCATTTACGTTACCAATATTATTCCTGCTATCATAGTTATCAAATATTTACATTTTATTTCTATTCATTGTCGTTCATAATGCTAGTCATGAACAAAACTAAAGAGCTTACAAAACAACCAAGTGGAAATTAAATGGAAATGAATATATATTAATTATGTTATTATAATTGCTTTTGACTAGCTAAAATGCAACCAAACATTGGTATTGATCACATTTTCCATGCGAATTATTATTAGTCAGTGAGTTGTGATTTAGATTAAAGTTATAATATGTTTTCCTTCTTGAGATTTGAAAATTTTTTAAAAAATTTTCAAAAGTTAGAAAAACAAAATTATTTTCAAAGTATTATCTAGTAATAACAAATAATTATTTGTGTCATTTTAGTACCAATTTAATAACAAATAATAAAACTTTTGCTTGAAATTATAGAAATAATAAAACTTTTGCACTAAAATTAATATACTTTTAAAAGTTAACCTTAAGAATGGTTATTTTGATCAAAGCCAACTAAAAATGAATTTAACTCTTTAGATTATAATTTACAATTTGCTAAATATCAATAAAACAATAATACTAATAATAGTAGTAAAGATAATACTACTACTAACAATAATAACAGTAGTGATAACTATAGTAATAATAATGTAGTAATAATAATTATTATTATAAATAAAACGATTTAATTACATTTCTCTACACAAAAAAGGAGAAAAATTTCCGTCAAAACTAACTCATGTTCACACGAACACCGGCGGACTTAACAGAACTACAGACGGGGCAAACGCTGACGGACGACACACACGACGTACACACGCACAGATGCCTACAAGGTAGCAGCAACACGCACGACTCCTCCTTCCCACATCTCCGGCACCACCTCTTCACACCACCGTCTTCCACCACCGTACGCTCATCCTCATCGCAATTGCTTCCGCAGTACGATTCAGCATCTTCAACCTCCAACGCTGATGCTTTTGCACCATTGGATGCAAAATGCTGTTGATGTTGTTGCTGTTGTTGTTGTTGTTGAATTTGTGATAGCACTTGTTGCAGTTTGTTGCGTAAAGCGTTGGCTGTTGCTTCGTTTGTTTGAACGAGTTCTTTCAGGATTTGATTCTCTACGCTTAGAGATTTCACTTTTTCTTCTAACGACCAGTTCATTCGTCCGATTTGAAGAATCTCGTCGTCTTTCGTCTTCAATCGTTTCGTTATGCCGTCGTGTACTGCTGCGATCAATCTCCTCGAGCTTCGCTTTCGCATCTCCTCGATCTCCGTTCGCACCTTCTCGATCTGTAATTTGCATCGAATTGAATTGATTTAAACTTTAAATTCAGAACACTTAATATTCACGAATCATGAAATGAGATAGATAAATGTAGCTTACGTGATGAGCAATCAACTGATCAATCTCCATCTGCTGTTGATACATCTGCAACGAGACATCTTCACCGAGAAACGAAATTTCGCCAAATCGTTGTTCATCGACATTAGCATTTACAGCGTTTGGAATGCATATCGCCGGAGTCAATTCCGACGAATCACGCGATCGTTTCCTCGATATCGGAACTCCGGAGGCAACTCCGGCCTCCGCCGTGAAATCTCTCGCCGGAAACAACTCCGTCATGCCGGAATCATACATCTGAAGAAGTTTCTCCGTCGTACTTCCATATTGAAGGCGATCATCATAGAATACCTGTGTAGGAGGTGGAATGAGCGTGAAATTTGAAGCATCAACCGCCATTGAAAGCACAAATCAATGAAATCATGCAAATGAAAGCTCTGTAACAATGAGGGTTTATTTAGGGTTTGGTGTAGGTGTAGGTGTAGGTTGTGTGTGGGTGGTTGGGTGATGGAGAAGGTGTTGATGGTGTGAGTTGATCAATCTTATTATTATTATTATTGTTTTATATTACCAATCATACTGTTTAATCTGTTATAATATGTAAATATTATAGGTATTTGAAATTCATAGGTTTAAATCTTATTTTAAGTAAAATGCTTAAAGTTAAACAAGTGAGTTTTCTAAGCAATGAGTTTACTTTTGAATAGTCACCAATTGCCGTTAAAAAATTATTATTTGTATTATTATTATTATTCTAATTATTATAGTAAAGTTTACCACCGACCGAAGCAATGGGGAATTCCGTAATGGGAGCAAAAATATGAGGGTTTTTTGTTTAATAATTTGAATAGATTGTCATTGTAAGGAAAGATTGTGATATATGACTAGTCTATCTGCCACGTTAAAATGGGCAGGTGGGCCCGATGTTTGTCGTGAGGCACAAGTCATTGGTATGGGCCAGACCCAACTGATACGGCCCATTGAACATGTGTCTGTCACCACTGTAGGTTTATCGTCTTGTGGAAATGGGCATTTGTTAGCCGTGATGGAAAACTTGTTTATTATTCAAATGATGGTTGTTGTCGATTGAACAAGAAAGATTTGTCTATATTGAAAGTTCAAATGCTGTAGATGGTCCTGTGGTTCTAGAATTTTCACTCGAGTCCACTCGATTTGCTTTCGTTTTCATTCTCCGCGATTCTAAGGCTATGATATATTGGGTTGACAATCGTATTGCGGTGACGGGTAAAAACAGATGACAAGAGTTTTATTTTCATTTATGTCAAATATATTAGTTGTAACACAGACCGATAATGTCGTCGACCGTGGACTGTAGACGGATATGATTAGATTATGGATGCTCATAATATGAGGTTAACTTGTTGATTAAGCTAGTAATTCTAGATTAGTCTTATCAATACTATGTACTTGTAATTTTTCAAACATATGATAAAATATAAACTCTAGTGTCCTTTCACTTTGATTGATGTTTGTTTGTTTTCATGTGTGCTTGTGATACCCTAACAAACTTAATCCGAACATGCATCATTCAAATGGACTAATGCACATTGTAAACAAGTTGTAGTAATTAAGGTCGTAAACTAGTGGTTGGCGGTTTGAACTGTAAATTATATATTTTATATTTTTCTTATCATATAATTAAACGGATTAATAGATTGGTTAGTTCAATTTTGTTACAATCTTCACACAAACCATTTACTATACGGATTAATAAATCAAACCGAACAGGAACAGTTTATAAAACTAAATAACAGATAACTTGATTATAGTCATACCCAATTGTGTGATGACAATAGTTATGGCCTTTTATTTTCTTTTTAATGAAAAATGTACGAATTTCTTTCGGAGAATACATATTATCTTAATTGAACTCATTTATCTATTTTCCAACCGGATTCGCACCCCAACCCTCTTAAAAAAAACCTATGTAATACAATAGTTATTTTCTTCAACTCTGAGTATTTTTGCGATGACAATAGTTATTACCTTCTATTTTAATACATCTTTTCTATATACCATACTACTACTAATGGTATGGTTTTGGGTTGTTGTGAGTGGAGGAAAGAGAAAATATTACTGTTCATTTGTAAATTTAAATATTCACTATTCAATCCTTATAATTTTTTTAAATATTTTTGGAAGTGATTATGAGTGAATAAGAGAGAAAAAATTATAATAAAGGTGTTAAAAAATATTATTTAATTGAAAGAAGAGAGAAAAAATAGTCATTTTTTGTGTAATTATATGGATAAATATAAGAATTGGGATGTGAACGCTTTAAGCCAGATATCTCTTTGGTTCTCGGGTATATAAATTAATTTTTAAAATTAATAATTTATGACATTATAGGGAGCAGGCCATTATGCTAGAGGAGTCTTGAATACGAGTCCATAATTAAACATTTTATAATCATAAAGGTTAAAAGCATGGGCTGTGTTTTGGTCAGCGATAATGAAAGATTGAATTGATGGAGAAATGTGTAGAGTAGAGTGGGAGATATAAATATAATGTTGAATAATAAAAAGAGGCTAAAGGCAGAGTGGGTGGGTCACAACCTCCATGAGGTGTTGGAAAATTGCATCATATCATCGTTTATTCCACCAATAAGATCTTTCTTTACACTTTCTTTTACAATTAATGCATGATTCATGTAAACAATTGGTCAAACACTCGTTGTTTACTGTGCATTTTTAATAATTTACTACGCTTTTTTATTCAATATGATTCTAGATCAAAACACACGTTTGAAAACAATGAGTTTGTAACTTAAAAGCATGTTTAAACAATTTCTTATTTTAATAATGTAATGCTTGTGTATGTGACATTACATTATAGTAGCACATTTGCGGTGTTTTGTTTCTTCAACTTAAAATTATATGGAATGATCCTCATATGGACATTAATCCATTTTGCAATCGTTAAAATGGCTTGAATACTGGTTTTTATCCAAATCCAACTTAAACAAGGATCAATAGTTTTTTAATTATCAAATGATCCGTTAAGTGGTCTAACTTTAGAATCCTTTAGGCTATACATAATCTATTGCTTGATACATTAGTCAAGACATGATGTAATTTGTTACTAAAATATCTTGAAATCCATGAGATAACGCCTCTTAATGAAAATGCATGACTAGTGCAACTGGTTTTGAATATAACCGGCCCTAACTGAAGTCTACCACCCATGACAATCCGGTTCTTGTCAACAAATACCCTTGTCCCATCTTTCGGTCTGGTTCCAAACTGTTACATAACATTGATATTGATAATCTAATGTACAAACACGATAAAGCTCTTTTTTATATTCATTGTCAAATACGAAATTAAGAGAATGCATTATGTTTTAGTTTTGGAAGTTATATATTCTAATAGCAAGAATGCAAAATAATATTGCCCCTCCTTAAAGTCTACTTTGTAATCCTTATATAATTTTAATTTCTCAATGAAAGTTTGATGTAAAGTTGCTATTTCATATTAAATCTTCTATGAATCTTCTATTGTGGATTTATATTATGCTCTCATTGTGTTTCTTTTTCACACTTATAGCTTTACTATTATATAAAGAATTTAAGATAAATAAAGTTAGCATTTCATTTAGTTTTTGAGACAACTAATAGGGACATTTTTAGTATTTATGAATTTTGGTATCTATAATATAATTTATTATTTAATGAATGACATATTAATTCTTATATAATTATTATAATTTAATATAACTTATTATATAAAGAGATATTATATTCTTATTTGTTAATTTTATGATTATTATAATTCAACTTACTTTATTATTAATGACATATTATTTAATGAATAACATTTTGGTAGTATAGATAATTATGAAAATCCAATTGATAAATATACGCAGTTAAAAAATACATCACAAAAACAAGAAAAAAATATTGTTTGCATATTAAGAACAATTTTAAAAAACAAAATAAAAAATTTGAATTGTGTTTTGGTTTTCTCACAATTTCATTTTAAAACTGATTTGAACCGTCACATGGATACTCTTAAAATTACCAATAACCTAGATGTTGTATTTCTTGCGCATTGCGTGAGCTTCAAACTATTGGATTATAAATATTATAATCGAATTTATTTTATTATTTAGTTACATATTATCTTTTTTTTTGAATGGCAAATGTATGACCCTGGTTTGGAGGATATGTGTTATCTTAATCGGAATCATCTATACATTTTCCAACCGAGACCGCACCCCCAACCCACTAAGGAGGAAACTTATTGCTAAGAAAATCCATTAAATTTATCTAATAATTTTCTTTTGTCTAAAGATAATAATAGAGTATTTATGCAAGATTGGGCCGATGCATGGTTGGAGCCCATTGGCCATGGATCTTACGTTGAATTATTATAACCCAGGCCCTAGGGTAGTAGGGTTTGTGATGCATTTCTTCAATTGGCTATGAATAGTAAAATAAGGGGTGAGTGAGTAATATGTGTTTTTCGATTTAACTTTTTTCGTTTTGCAAAATGTCATACTAGTTTTTCACCAGTTTTTCCTATTGTGCGTATTGGTTGGAGAACGATCGAATACTTGATTGTTAGTACCAATGAAACCCGATGAATATCCACCATATAAGGACTTTTTTTTGAAGCCAGATTTTGGGGTGCTTGTTTCCACCCAGGGCGAGGTTTTCCCCACCCATCCACGGTTCTCGCTCCATATTACCTAAGTGGTTTAGAATGTTGGTGACTCACTTGTCTTGAATCATATATTTTTGTGTCTTAATATAAGAACCCATGAGTTATTTTTATAATGAACATGTTTAGATTGAAAACCGTAAGGTTGAAAATAGTTAGGGCTGACAAAACAGGTCTTATCGTGTTTAACATGTTAGAGATGACGCGCAGAACTCACGTATCAAACATGCAAAATACTTGTTTAACTACTTATAGATTATGCCTATAATTTTTTTATATGTTTTTATGAATCAAGAATGTGAAATAATAGAGCCTAGCCTTCTGATTTTAATTATTTTTAAAAAGAAAATAATAATAAATAATATTTTTTTATTAAACGGGTTTAATCGTGTCATAAACAGGTCGGGAATTGCCATCCCTAAAAATAGTGTTAACCTTTATATTTACCTTCTAATCAAAGGTAAATTTGTGGGCAAATATTTTTAAGTATTATTTTTTAGTTTTTCTAAGATAAATATATTATATTTGTATCCTTTAAAATTTAAAACTGTAATATTTTAATTATAAAGTACATCATTTGACCATCACAATATCCCTATCGAACATTTATGGGTTATTTGATCCATTGAACTTGAAACGAAAAATTCGCAATGTTCAAGATATGGGGATTGGGTAAAGTTTATACTTAATTACTAACTCGATACTGGTTCTATAGTTGTATGTGTTAAGATCATAGCGACAAAGTGGTATATCCTACCTTAGTGTTACTCGTTGTATAAGTTTCACTCTTTGGTAATTGTCACTATTTCACAATATTATTATCTGAAGAATTACTACTTTGAGTTGTTTGCTTATGTGACACGTCATACGCACGAAGAAATGCAAAAATCAAGTAAACATAAATGTGACGAGTTACATGAAGATCAAATAACGAACGAGGGATCCACACTTTGTAGGTTTTATAGTGATTGTAGGTTTATGGCGAGTGGTTATAGCGTAATCCCACCTTATGTGTATCGTAGAACAAGTGAACTTCTAGTCACCCAATGTAACCTTATTGTCAAGAACCATTGGTCTAAAATGACATCGTACCTTTGTGGCAGTCTAGCGCATTATTATGGTCAGGAGCAGCTCTCTTCAAGAGAAAAAAATAAAACACAGGTTTAGGGTACCTAAATTATTGAGGCCTTAGTTTAAGTTAACTCTACATATTTTTTGTTTTTTTGTTTGTTGTTTTTGTATAAATATAGTCTATTTAGTAAACTGTAAACTTTTTAGTTTATTATTGTTGGCTTTAAGCTCAAACAAACGATAAAGATTTAGAATAATGATACTTAGATAAGGCCCTTGAATTATTATTTCACATTAAGCCACCTACACGGTTGAGCTGCCCTTGATTATAGTAAGAGGGATTCAAATTTAAGAATGGGGTTTTAGAAGTTTATCATCTTACATAGCATTTTCAACGAGAAAAGATCGTTAGAGCTTCTTAGCAACCATATTCTTGAATCCTTCATGCAATTCAACATTAAAGTTGTTTATTCAATCATGTCAATGTGTGGCAAAACATCCCATAATCAACCGAGTTTGATTCCATGACGGTTGTGAGTAACTAAATCATCTGTGATTTCCTCCGGGTGTATGTTTTTTTATGATACTTGTTTAACATTAGTTGTACTTAGTTTGGTTTAGAGTGTTATTGACGTGTTAAGTTATATATAACTTCATTTATTGGTTAAAAATCTTTAAGCAGATTGAGTTTGCTTTGATTTTTAATCCAATTTTAATCAATTTTTGTTGTGTTTTTATTTACATCATGAATATTATGGGAGTTAAGTTTTGATTAGCAAATTGAAATTGATAGTTTGTATATAGGTATATTTACAACTTGTTCTATCTCTATTACTGGAATTGATCAAATTAATACGATCATGTCTATGTGATTGTTTGCTAAGCGTGACTAATTTACAACTTGTGTTTTACAAACCTTAAACCCATAGAGGTTCATTCTTCTCATTTTTTTCATAACCAATCAATTTGTTACTTAGCAATGTTGTTTACCAATTCGATCGTTGATTTAAATTGTTTTCATAATTAAGACTTAACGTAGTGGGAACTTGGATGACGCTAAAGCCACTGATGTGGCTTGAAAATGTGGCATCAAAGCCACTACAAATGTGGTAAAAGGGGGCGCTAAAAGGTTCCACACCAAGCCCGTAATGGGCGTGAAATATCTAAATATTCATGATTACCACCAAAAGATCAAATCTTCTTCATCAAGTTTCTTTATCACAGTTGAACTTTCAGTTGTTTTGATCTTATCTTTTAATATTGAGGCTAGGGTTTTTGTTTCTGTCGTTGCCCGTTGTTGATAGTTGATATGGCGGATGTGGGGGAGGAAGTTGAGTGCGAGAGTGATCCCGAGCAGACGAAGCTTTCTCTGAAGACGCGACGGAGGCGGGAGGCCAGCGAGCGACGATGATGATGACGACGGCGATAGCGGTGATGGCGATGGTGGTGCCGTGGTGGTGGTGCTAGGGTTAGGGAGAAAGTGAGGGTGATGGTGGTTGATTCTGGGGTCATTGATTATGAATCAGATGGTGAAGGAGTCATGGCAGATTATGATGACAAAAAGTATGTTAGTGGAGAAGAAGGTGGTTGAGGTTGAGGATAAAGTTAAGGATGTGAGGGAGGAGTACAAATGTACAATGGATTTTTATTGAAATAAAATATATTTGAAATAATGTTTAAATAATTGAATGGAAAATAATGATTAATTAAAGATTGAACTTAACTAAACCACTACACTTAAATTAAATGGGATTTTAGTTAAACTTTTTCTATCTATGCGATGCCTACGTGTCATTTTAACTTAAAAATCAGTTAAAATCACTACACATAGTCTAAGTTAAAGTGATTGAAATTGCACTTACACTTTCCATAAATATCTCGTGAAACTGAACGTAGTTACTCATACTACTATAGCTGAACAAAGACTATTTTAACTTTTTTTAGACCACGACAATCTATATCATGGGTTTAGTTTCTTTCTTTGTGTAATCTTTGATGTGATGATCATATGTTTAAGCATTTGAATGATTGAAACCATTAGTAAATGAGTGTGGTTAAATTCTTCTAATGTGATTGATGCTTGTGTTAATCGAAGGACAGACTATTATATATTACCAAGTGTGTTTGGACTCCGCCCTAGTTAACGTAGTTAAGGATATGACAATTGGTAAGATATATAAAAGCATTCACAACCCGTTCTCCATTTTTATGTGAGTGTGTGCCCTATATTATGAGGGATGATTGTAAGTGGTTGTGAGTGAAGGATAGAAGAAATTCATGGGGGTTGTACCTTGTTTTCCCATATTTGGTGAAACACGATACAACCCTTATTAATTTTTTAAAATTTTTCTAAGTGGTTGTGAGTGGATGAAAGAGAAAACGTAATGATAAAGGTATAAAAAATATTATTTAATTAGAAAGGAGAGAGAAAAAAATGGTTTTTAGTGTTATCATAAGGATGGAGATGGAGGACGGACTGTGAATGTAATGATAAAGATATAAAAAATATTATTTAATAGAATATTATAAATGTAAATATTTAGAGGGTTACACAAAGTAATCTTCATGTGCTACTAAAGTTGTATAGATTCCTATATTTATTTTTTCTTTGAAGAAATCGTTTTACAGTTCACTTGCCTAAGAAACTTGATTGTTCAAACATGTGTATGCAAGGAATCGACATTTGCGTACTCTTTATAAAGTAAAAGGGAAATATGGAAATGCACATACAGGCTTAAATATTCTCTTGCATGTGTTCTCACTTTAATTTCATCTTTTAATACTTTCTTCAACTAATTATCTTCTCAATTACATGTATATACATACACATACACATTGTGACGTGCATGTTCAAGAATCATTTTAAGTAGAGAATCAAATAAACATTTTTACATTATACATGTCAAATATAATAAAAGAGAAAGAGATGTAAGTACGTGAAACATTCTCTGTTTAAAATCAGTCATTATGCATTGAATTTATAGTATGAATGTGTAAAAGGTTGTTTGACTCTACTATGATGAAAAAATGACGTGATGTAAGAATAATCAAAGGCTGAAAGACACGGTTCTTCAAGTATAAACCTTTTATATATGAAACGAATATTGATTCATTCAAGTAAAACGTATCTCACTCTATCTTCTATTTTCTTGGTTACGAATATCTCACCCTATCTTTTACTTTTGTGGTTAAGAATAACTCAATTTGACAATTTGTGAGGTATGGGTACTTTTCGGAATATAATAAAAGATTATGTATAATTACTTTAGTAAACTCGTGTGTTACACGAGTTAAATAAATAAAATATTAATATAGTAAAAAAATTTAATAATAAAATAATATTATAAAGTATGATATGATTGAAATTATGTATAAGAAATGACTATAAGTAATAAAACAATGATATCAACTTTTTAAAAATTTATTTTTAAATTTTTTTAAAAAACATAAATATTTTGTTCTAAAACAAATCGTATAAAAATGTCATTTTTAAAAATTTTCTTATTATAACTCCTAAATTTAATTATTTTTGGTTTTAAAAAATTGACTTTTTGAAAACACCAATTTTAAAAATTTTCATATTTTTAAAAAAGTTTTATGGTTTAGAAAAATTTATTATATTATAAAAATTTATTTATTTACAAATAACATTAATATAAAGATCTCTTTCTTAATTTATTAAATTTAAAAAAAATTCATAAATAATATTATTAGTAATTAAGGTAATTATTTAATAGGAGAGAGAGACGGTAAATTTTTGGTGAGGATGATTGTGATGTTACCACGTGTCATTTCAAGATCTTTTATTAGAGTAGGATGATTCGTATAACCACCGGGGTTGGTGGCTTAGTGGTTGTCTTTAGCAGCACCACTATAAGAAGGTCTAACGTTTAAACCTTAACAAGTTTATATATGATAGGTGTAATTTAATAGTAAAAGTACTATAGATTTTCCGCTCTATATATAAATCAAATAAATAATCTTACTTATGTATTATTTCGTACGTAGGTCGGTGATATTAATCATAACATCCAATAAAATTTATTAAAAACATATAGAGAATAAGTGTTAACAAGTAAATTAGTTGGTTTAGTGGTTGTCCGTGTGACATCCTACAATGTTGATGATGCGGGTTCGAGGTTTACTTTGGCTGACCCAATATTAGTTGATTCTCATTTTGATTATTTATTATAATTAATTTTATAGGAAATTTAGCATTATCTTTATAACTTTTAAAATATAATATTTTATACAATTACGAAAATATTTGCTTCAACATTCTTATTTTTCCACAAAATGTGATGTTTTTTAAACTACAATATACTTTACTATGTATTATTTCTACCGAGATTGCAAATATACTTTATTCAAAACCGACTTGCACGATAATATACAAGTAATCGAAGTACAAACGTAAAAATTATCAAAGTTGTTTAAAAGTTCTGTTAATTCAAATTTAACAATACATGCAGAATAAAACATATAAAACCTCTCAAATAAAAGTATAAAAACCAAAAGATGAGAGTCGGCGGAACAAAAAAACATTTTTGCCAACTTTAGCATCTTGTTTTTGTGTTGTATTTCATTAGATGCTGCCGGGGGCGCCGGCCTTTCTTCTCTATATATACACCACTGACCACCTCCATAATAATCCACTTTGTCTTCTTATTCAAATTCAAGTATTCACTCACTTTCACCCCTTCAATTCCATCATGAGCCACAACGATCAACACCACATTCCTGGTGAGTCACTATCTTATTATTATTATTATTATTATTATTATTATTATTATTATTATTATAAAAGTTACATTCGGTTTTATCCATGTGGTTTGGAAAACAATAATCATTTTCCTGTAAAAGATTGAAGACATTACTCTACCTTCAAAAATTTCATATGTTGTTTTCAATTTCAGTTCATAAGTTGTTTCAAAACAGTAGAAATTGAAACAAATGATTAAATTTCCAGATTGAAATTCACATTTATAATCTTTTAGAGAAAAATTTACTTTTGTTAAACAGCAAACTGAAATTACTTTTATTATTATTATTTTTGTTATTGGCATGTGATCTGATGAACTGTGTTACAGTTGCTTATCCTCCACCCATGGCCATGGACAAACAACAACCACCACCGCCGCCACCGGCCGGATATCCAACCGCCACCGTTCATGGAGATCATGCTCCGGCGCACACTCGTAGCAGAGGCGATGACTTCTGGAAAGGATGGTAATTAAGTGATTAGCGATAATTAGTTATCTTAATTATATGATCCACTCTAAATTGTTAGATTCTGATTGAAATACGTTGGTTTGTTGCAGTTGTGCAGCGCTATGCTGCTGTTGCGTGTTGGATGCATGCTTCTAACATCACTGGAAAACAATTAAAACAGATGATGTTTGTGTGGATGTTTATGTGTGTTTTTAGGCAATGTTTGTTTAATAAAGTATACTAGTAGTTCAAATTCTTGCTTCTGTAATGATTTTGTATTTTTGTATTTTATTTATTTTGTTTAATTAAATAAATAAAAGATAATTCTAATAATAATACGTGTAAGGCCCTTTAGTAGAAATACACGATAAGGATGCGTAATCAGGCTGGACCCACGCATGTGGAGCCTCGAGCCTTGGGTACAGTTTATCATAACTCGCAACTTAAAGCAGGGTTAGCATACCATTAAACATATAGCTCAAGTTCAACCAACCCAAAACTTATATAAGGTTTATTTACCATAATCTACTGAACCACTTGCAGTTCACCACACCCCTGGCTTACAACACAGTCTCATTTAGCTTCTTCATCCATAGTTGGTGACAGAGGATCAGACCGCCTTCGTTTGGGCTCGTTGTCCCCCAAATGAAGGGCGAACCCAGGGTCCTCGTTGGTTCCACTTTTCAATGCGCTTAGATTTTCATACTCAACCCTACACCGTCGCTCATTTACATGCAATGGCGAGTGCCCGTTAAAGCTTGGGATGAACTGATGCTCAATACTTGGGGCGACGTTTGGGCTATCTTCCAAATTGGTTGTATATTCAGTAGGAGACAGATTGATATCAGGTGCACCACCAGCGGAAGCTGTTCCGTTTGCTGAAGGGATATGTTGTTGGATGTGAAGTCCTAATGGCTCTGCTTCGTCTTTAGGTAGCACTATTTCGGGTGGTGAAGAATCCTCACCTGTTGAATCTGCCACGGGTGCTGATGCAGCCCTTTGTTCTTGCACAGCACCTGCCATAATAATAATAATCTTACAATCAAATAGTAAAAATAAAGCAAATTGAAGTTTAATAATCCCAAATTAGAATCAATGACCGATAATAATCAATACTGGTAATTTGATCGATCTCGCTTGCATATTTATTGAAAATTTACACGTGGTTTCACTCATAAGGATGATTATGATCAAAATGGAGGAAACATATCTTCCATATAAGCGAAATCAAGTGTACATTTGTGATGATTATGCAAGGGGGGTTGCACTTGACAACAAAAGTGAAAGTTAAGAGCAACACTGGTCAAATTGTCGGTATGGAATGGATTATTACTGGCCAATGGATCAAAGTTTGGATAACTGAAATCTGATTCGCTTAAAAGTAAAAACGAAACAGCAACAATAAGTAGACCAACTTCCAAACCTTTTAGGGCATCACTTGTTGTGATAAGATCAAGTTCAAGAAGATTAAGCAGGCGACCGAGGTCAACACCACTAGTCCAGTTTTCGGGTGGTTGACCAACTTTAAGTTTAAGCCGACCACGATTAGCGGTTCCACCCCATATGATACCAATCGGCCTTGGTTTCTCCTCATTCTCACCCTTCAAGATAATGAGGCTTCCACTATCACCTTCAAGATCAAAAGTTTGTTGGTTTTCTCCAACAACAAGAAAATCAGTAAAAAAGCAAATTCCTTTTTCATCATTGTATTGAAGGGCATAAGCCAAGACTGTTCCTTTAGTCAACCCTGAGCTCCTGCCAACTTTCATCACTTTCTTGCCAATAAGACTACCAATTGGAGATTGCAGATCTATAACTTTAACGTCTCCGATTTCTCCAACATCTTTTACAGATGTTGTTACAACGGACATGTCAAAATCATCACTAAAGGGGATGAATGCCCCATCAGCTCTCACAAATGTCTCTGCATGTATACAAAATTTAAAACTTTTTACAATACAGAAACTTACTGTAATAATGCTTCTAATTCAATTTCTACTACTGTGGAACTTGGTAAGTAATAATAGTTATAAAGCGGTAACCTGGGTTGACGCCTGCAAAGACGCCATACCAAAGGTCATCTGTGATAAATGAAGTAGCTCTCTCAACTGCACCAAGATATATCCCAGGTCCAAGCGTTGGTGGTAAAGGATGAAACATTTTTTGATTCGGATAGTCTAAATTAACAGCCACATGGCGGTTTGTGAGAAAGCCAACTTGTCGGTTGCCTGTTTGACTTCTCACAATAGCACCCAATGTTCCATATGTCTCTTGACTAGCTACCTAACATGCAGAAAAATGTGACATTCATGGTATAAGTTTATTATGTAACTTTTTATATCATCAAACGCCTTTCAGAAGAAAAGTTACAACCTTTTACCTATCATATCTACAATAATTCAATAAACCACCACTCTTTAAGCAGTTTATATCCATATAAAGTTAACCACTTGATCAATAATTCATTAATTCCAACATAATGAATTGTCAATGACAAAGGTTGATGCAACTTCAAATCAGATCCAATAAGTAAAGACTGCATAAGAAATAACAATACCTGAGAACCTGAACCGATACATGAGCCACTTCCACGTAGATCATCCACAATATCAGTGTACAACTGTTCTTTGCTTGTTGGTTCAGGTGCACCAAAGTATGAGAATTCCACAACATCCACATCACACCATACACTCCCTGGTCCCTGTTGGATTACAAAGTGATTCACCAACAGAAGTGAGCATTCAAAAATCATAGAACACATAAGCAATCCAATAGGAAAATATTTCTTACCTCAAGAATAGTGGGTAGACACTGAATGGGGCTAAGCCATTGCTTGTGCACTTTACGCGAAACAAACACTAAGATCGCAGGTATATCTGTTAACACACCCCTACGAATCCTAAACCCAATAGCAGTGCCAAGACTGTAACAACGCAGGATCTTACTGTGAGACGCCCGAATAGTCATGAGCTCAAGCAAAGTGGTTGCTTGATGCCCTTTAGGCAACCTGCCTATAGATTCAGGTAAAACTCCCTTCTGTAGGTTTACAAAATAATTCGTTCGTTCTTCAGCAGCGTCACTTAGTCGACTGGATGTAGGCCACGAGAAATAAGCCGCGTTGCTTTCTGCGTGTTGTCCACCTGATGCATAGGGCTGAAGTGTTGGTGCACTCAATGAAGGGAGATTAGACTGACTGTAACAAGCTTTCTCCAAATCCAACTCCGATTCGTCTGATGGTGTTGAGCCCGAAGAACGGGCTCTCACGCTTACTCTTGTTGGATCCATTAATAAACTTGATCAAGAAACAGCCCTGTGTCATGGAGTACTGGTTCTTAAGTCTTAACACATAATAGTATAATACTGATTTCAGTTAGGCATTTATACAAACACCTTATGGGTAGTAATTGAAAATAGTTAAAACATTAACCCCAATTGTATGTTTAGCTTTCTGTACTACCCATGATCGTTTTAAAATTTTAATCATCCAACTACAACCCTAACAAGTTTTCCCTTTTCAATTTCCATAAAACATAGCAAAATCAAAACTTGAAAGCGTAAAGAACATAAATTTCAAAGTAACTGACCACTGTGTCTATAAAGATCGTATCATTACCACAATTGAAGCATGAATCACAGAATCATCAAGCAAATTATCAAGAAATTAGAAGAATTAAACAAGAACAAGCTGTATGATCAAGTTAAGAGAAGAAAGACTCACGGATTGAGAAAGCGATTGCGCGTGATACTTTTGGTTGAAGATTATGATAATATCATCGGACAGTTGTCGGATTTTTATGGTGATCTTGAAAAGATTTAACAAGTGTGGAGCTAATGATAGATAATTATGTACGAATAGAATACGGAGTATAGTAATTGCATACAGAAGAAAGGAGGAGAGTGACAGTGGGAGTTGTTGATCTAGTACGGGAGGTCGTATGATAACAATGGTGTGGTTGTTTGGATTATGAATTTGGGCCTGTGAAGATTGAATATTTAAAAGGTGGCTTTATTGGGCATTGGGCCAGATGGGGCAGTTGTGACTGTGAGTGTATCCAGTAAAGCCCATAATGTCTACGACTACACATTATCAATTGTCACTTTGTCAGCTTTTGGAGTTGTGTATATTTATGTCATTATGAAAAAGGTGATTTATGAATTATGATTTTCTTGTCTTTTTTTTTTCTAGGAATGGGGACTCGCTCATCTGTCCTCTACTAAATAGTTATTTGTTAGTATCAGAATTAGATTATTAATGGTTCAGACGTATCATTATTATTTATTAATGATTCAATATTTAATGGTTCAGATTGTTTGTTTCTCGAGCAAATGTCTGAACGGTTCAGACGTTTGCCTCTGAATGGTTAAGCTAATAATGCTGAATAGTTAAAAGGTTTACTGCTGAATGGTTAAGACCTCTTATCTGAATTGGTCAAACATTTGCCTTTGAATAGTTAAGCGATATACTAGCTATTAATGGTTCAGACATCTTAATGGTTCAACAATTAATTGCTAAGACCTCTTATTGGTTCAGCACTTAATCGTTTAGAATTTATCAAACAGCCCCTAAATGATACAGATTCCCAAAAACAAAGTTTGATTGCATGTTTAAACATAGAGCTTGCGTTATAGCAATCTCTAATGTCTCGTGTCAATATTTAAAACGTGTTTCTTAGGTTATGTGTTGTGGGATAGCATCTCTTCTCACGTTATCCTCTAATATTGTTTCATATGGTGTTAACTAAGTGTTGACTGAACACTAGATAGAGCTCCCATCAAATAGTCTGATCCTGGTACGGTTCATGTGATCATGGGCTCTAAGAAATTATTTAATTTATTTGTTTTTTAAATAATAATCTATATACATGAATATTACAAACAAAATATTACATCAATATAAATAGAAAACATTACAAAAAAAATAAAACAGTACAAATACTAGTCTAATACGAGATCATAGGTCATCTAGTCCACAAATGCTCACCAATTCATGACCAACGGTTCAAATCAACCGCTACAAGGCCCACGCCCCGTGATTACGCCCCATTCATGCGACCATGTATGCAACCTGGGTGGCAAGCCACCTACCTCGCACCCTCCGCAACACAAAGCCTTAAGAGTTTTTGGTTCCAATGCCAACCCAAGTAGGTTTATGATTATTGTTAAGCATTACAATTTTGAAATCAATAATCTATTTTATATCATTTAGCATGTATCTAGGAAATTTGTTAGTTTCATGAATGAATTTTATATGGCATGACAATAAGAGATGGATCAGATATGTAAGGTGGATGTGTATAAATCGGGTTTTTTTTACCCGAAGTGGTTATGTTTGGTTTAATTTTGGTCAAAATAGGTTGGAATCAGTTTATTAATGTGTAAAAACAGCCTTGTCAGGATAAGTGCGGGTAGAGCCCCAACCTAATTTATTCAGAACCAGTTTTATTTAAGTTTTAATAAAATTACAAAAAGAAAAAAAATCCAATACCTATTTATATTTCTCTTATTATCTTGTAGATTCTATAATCTTAAATTTTGATATTATAAAATATAAATAAACTTAGATTTATTTTTACTTAATTTTATAAATTTAAAAATTACAAAATATGAATTGCAGTACATACAAAAAAACCTAAATCTTGTTATACACTTTCTTTTTTGTTGTTTAGTCGTCCTCATTGTTTGGTCTTTATAAACGTTAAAAAGCGGATATAAATCTGCTAGATAATGGTTGAAAAAGTTTCAATGGTCACGCAGGTTCCTAAAAACCCAGTTTCAAACCGGTTCATGGCCCAAAAACTTCAAACCGATCCCAAAACTGACAGTTCCTAACTGATTCCTGCCCAGTCGGTTCCCATTGGTTCCGAGTAACACGCCCGGTCCCGGCTCTCAAATCGCTTTTCTTGCACCTCCTGATGACATAAATATGACTTTAGAGGTTGGCTCTATATTAGGCTCGATATAACCCATTAGAACTCATACATTCAACTTCAAGATACCCCTTGTCTATAGGTTTCTTCTTCATAATACTCCTCTACCCCTATGAGCACATTTCTCT
Organism: Flaveria ramosissima; assembly: GCA_025215565.1. Classification (NCBI taxonomy): domain Eukaryota; kingdom Viridiplantae; phylum Streptophyta; class Magnoliopsida; order Asterales; family Asteraceae; genus Flaveria; species Flaveria ramosissima. The sequence goes on from CM046036.1 coordinate 7,393,018, forward strand.
CATATCATGCATCATGCATGTATACAAGCTTAACCATCACATGTTAATGTTTTAGTTTAAGACCTTTAGTTATGGATCAACTTGAATTCACATGGATTTTGCTTCAAATACAACATTTATTCCAACATCATGATTCAAAATTGCAATCGAAATGTAGCAATCACTTGATAAATGAATAATATCATCCACTACATGTTACAGACCGATTGCAAATTAATCAAATTATTGCATCGCATCAAAGAACAAAGAACAAACTACACATACGCAAAACAATAATCAAACACAAGTCATGAATCAAATTAATCATCTCAATTCTCGAGAAGGATTCACAATTAAACCTAAATCTAAAAAAAATATGAATCAGACATCATAAACTCATAATCTCGAACGAATTAATCGATTTACGATGAGTACAAACCAGCTAATTCATCCAACGAATCGGAAGTGAGATTCAAATCGGAATTCTCAAGCATCCACAACAAGTGATCGAACAACACAACTTCACAATTGACGATCGATACCGCGTTATCGCCATCAACGGAGGTTGATTTCTCGATTAAAGCGTTAACGAGCGGATGACTCAAGTACTTAGAATCAATGACGTACCGTTTCCTCGTGCTTCCGACGAACACCGTCTCCTGAGGCTCATCTCCTCCGCCGTAGATCACGACGGCGCTGGTGTTCCACATTATGCCTCCGGCGACCGGCGGTTGATCGCGGTGGCGGCGATCGGTGGTCGATTTGGATCTGAGAGAGGTGTAGGAGGAGGTTCTGACGAGTTGTCGTGATAGCGTCTTGCATTTTCTGAGCATGTGGTTGATTTTCTTCATGATTTGTGTGGATTTGTTGCAGGTGATTAGGTTAAGATGGTGATATGATGATGATTATGATGATGATGATGATGGATGCTTGATATATACTCACGTAGAGAAGAAGGGTGGTGTGTGGAAATAGGGAAAATTCCAGGAATACCCATTTTCGTCCTTATATACTTCGAAACGTCTCTCAAATAATTTATTCTTAAAATCTCTTCCAGACAAGACGTTGACGCCTCTTTAGGCAGGGATGGACGTCTGTACAGTAGGCCACTCAAAATCATATACTTGTTCGTTTATGGTGTCAGGCGCCTCTAGAGCATGGGCGACGCCTCCACAAAAACGTGTATGATTTTGAGTAGGGCTGGCAAATCGTGTTTTATCGTGTTTAACAGGTTACAAACGACGCGGTTAGCACAAGTATCAAACATGAAAACGACACCTTTAACACTTAGATTTGATGGTTTGAGTGTGACAGTTATATGTTTTAGGTATTAAGAAGAAGAAATGATAAATTCAAGACTCCTAATTTTAATTATTTTAAAAAAATAAAGACTCCTAATTTTAATTATTTTCAAAAAATAAAAAAAATGCATAGTGCACTTTTTTGCTAAACATGTCTTATCGTGTCTAAACAGGTACCCATTTTGCCACCCTAATTTTGAGTGTCTAGGCGTTTGCGAGGTGTTGTCGTCTTGTCTGGAGAGGACATTTTGAGGTAAAAAAATCTTAGGGGATATTATAAGGAAATTTTAGGTTAAAAAGGATATTTTTGGAATTTTTTGTGGAAATTTGAAATGGAGGTGGGTGTTATGTGGATGGTTGTGGAAGATGAGGGGCCCGTTTGTATTAATTGAATTTATGTGATAATAACATCTTATCTTATTTTAACTATTAAACAACTATAACGGGTTACCTATATTTTTGTCTTCATTAGTACTTCACATTATAGTTTGATTAATTTGTTAATTATTATTTGTGTTTTAATAGATAAGACGTACAAGTGGGATTTTGATGCATGGATATCTTCTTTCCATTCCTTCATCCACTTGTGCATAAGAAATTTAGATGCGAGTATGAAATAATTAATTTATTTGCAAGGGTTTACAGACTTGTCACCTAACATTGTTCGACTATTGCTTCACGAACTTACTTTCTTAGAGATTGTATGTTTAATATCTTTTTTTCTCGTGTTCATCTCGTAGAGCCTAGGGTGTCTATTGCGGATCGTTTGTGGTCAAGAATATTACAACTTCTCTCTAACATACTTTCTTTTCTTCATTTCTCTTTCTTGTCTCTCTCTTTGTATGAGTTGATATACTTTTTATTATTAAATTTTTTAGTTTTCATTTGTTTTGATTTTATGTGTTTATATATGTTTCAAATATAATTATTTTTTGTTTACAATAAATTATATTATGATTCTGAAAAATGGAATTATAAATTCAAAGAACTGAATAAGCATTATATATAAATAATTACAGAAGAGAATTCATCATAAAAAGATGGGTTGGAAAAGTTTAGTAACCGGTTAAGAAGAAAGAGGTAGGAGCTAAATTATATTTATTCTAGTTTTAGGTGCTCCACTTTTCTAGTTATATATATATATATATATATATATATATATATATATATATATATATATATATATATATATATATATATATATATATATATATATATATATATATATATATCTTAAATCAACCTTTTTGGACATAAACTTTTAAAATTATAAAAAATCTTATTGAGCTTATTGTACATATAATATCAATAGGCTAACTCAAATATTATGATATCACACTATGTGATTAAGGGTCACCTAAAGTGTTCCTTTTGTTTTAATGATAACTGATAGAACCTATGATTTTATTATAAATTAAACTTAGTGTTTACTCTGCTTTTAGAGATTGTTACTAAAGAATATATAGTTATGTGATACGAAAAACATTGTCATGTCATTCTAAATTCCAAAATTTTCAAAAAGAAAATATAAAAATCTACGACTATGGGAAATGATTTTCATAGATGTGTGTCCGTCATTTTCTTAAAATTTCCCTTTTTTTTCTTGATATGTGGCATAGGTGCATAGCCATGTGTATAGAAAAGCTATATTCGTATTAGTTAAGCCTTGATTCCTTGAATATATAATGAATCAAGTAAAAGTTCATAATTGCTTGAATGTTTGAAGATGATAATAACCGAGTAATACGACATATGAACTTATGAACCAATGTTAGTTCACATGTGAATTAGTGTCACTTGTTACAAGAACACTTACTCTTTAAACATTTTATCAAACACATAGAATGCATACTAAGAAAAAGATGATGAACTTTACAATAATATCATAGAAGATTTAAATACAAGAAACTCGTTATCTATATTTTGAGCATTATTAAAATAAAAAAACTTTTATAGAGATTAATAAGATAAGATTTAATTTGATTTGCCAAATCTACAACTCTGGATGGCAAATCTACAAAGATACACCACTAATCCACTAATGAAGTAGCTATCTAAAAAATTAAATAATTAATTAATCGTTGACACATAAATACAACAATATAATTATACACAGACACCACCCCTCTCCTTCGGTTTCAATGTAGGGGTATGTTATAGATACACCCTATTTATTTCATCCTCTCTATATCTCTCTATACATACATGTATATATATACATGGAGAGAGATAGAGACAATAGGGTGTCTAAATAACAAAAAATGGTGTTTGTATAACACAACCCTTCAATTTATTGTATGGATTGAATCATAAAGATCAAGAAAGCTTGTGATAATTTAACGAATAAGTGGTATACGTGATCAATATAATTTATTTAGGGAATCATGACATGTCTAGCGATACTTTGACAAGGGCAACATCAATTGTTGCTAGACACCCTTTAGTTAGATTAAATAAAATTAAAATTAAGAAGAATAAAGAGCGGTGCTCTTGTTCTCTATTTTTTAAACTTCTATATGTATTACACTAAATGATATGGTTCAATTTGAGATCATACTAACATAATTAATAAAATTTAGAACTATAATAAAATAATTACAAAAGGGGATGTATTGGAATATTTATGGTAGGATTAATCCAATTTAATGAGGGATTATTAGAACTTATCCGGTATCAAATCATGAATCTCAACTTGGATTAAAAACACCAAATGATTATAAGTTTAGGGCGATGGGAAACCAACAATATAATTGTACTGCCTTTTGGGAGACACAAGAATATAAATAGATACTCATGTCTTATCTGTCCAATTATTTGTATTTTATTCACAAATGATACACGCAAGTTCATATCTAATCAAACATGTATACTGATTATATAAATTAAATAGAAAGATGAAGAATGAAGGTTGATTTTGGAACAAACACAAATCAATTGTCACATGGGTGTTCCTCTATTATTAGGGAATATAGTCTCACCTTTCATATTCTTCACTTCACCCATTATCAATTTTGTATTCATTCTCCAACCACACCACATAAATGTTTACTCTTTGCAGATAATCTTTAATGGTGCACCTAGTGAGAAACACCATAGGGTCGGGTAATACTATAGGAATGAGAATTCATGACGATAGAAACTTAATATACAACTAATTTAACTTTGATTTGTTGTGTCAAACCTTTATAATAAACACGCCACGTACATGTTTAATTTGTTTAGTTTTCATAATTGCCCTCAAACTTTACGCATTCAATTTCATTTTTGTTTGGCTGACACATTTAACTTGTCCAACGGTCCATTAGCACGTTTAAAGCTAGAATCTAAAATATAAACCGTCACGATCCATTCACAACCTCTTTATGACACATTTAGCATGCTTATAACTTGCAACCACATTTACAATTTGTTATTATTTGACACGTTTAATTAATGGGTTACAAAGGTAGTGTTCAACTTACACAATGTGAAGCATGTTAGAGATACGATTGATTTCTTCAACAAGAATATTACAACCCGTCAACATGTTAGCCTGATACAATTGTCACCCTAGGTAAATAATATATCTGAATGATGATGGTAAGTAAAAAACTAAGTTCTCCTAGTCACACACACACGCTCTCTATTTGCCCTTGATAACTTATTCACCTGAGCAAGCATCAATCTTAAGAGCCACAGTTATCCAAATCTGCCTAGAAGTAACAAATAATAAAACTTGTTTCATTGCTAGTATTCTTTTTCTGAATATATAGTAGGTTGATTAGCAAAAGAGTTGCGATTATTTAAGTTACTATTAGTTTGCAATCGTAATAGTGTCGCAATTCATTCAATTTAGATCTCTGTTTCTGTCAATATCCGTGAAACAAGGGCTGCCACATATATACTTGGCCATTTATACTACTGCCATATAGTACCACCAGAAATGGACAACACACCTTTCTTGATTTCACTTTTCGCCCGCATTCGTACAAAATAGACCCTTCATTTACCAAAAGCCGTTAATAACAAAGAAAAAAACAAAAGAAGATAAACCACGGAAGTTTCGAGGCATTGCCGATTTGCCCCCTTAGCGAGGTCCCGACCCAAGCAGGATCCAAGAGTTTAGGGGTGTCATACATGGTCATCCAAGAAATAAAGTACCAATTTAACCATGAGATACGCACTGCACTTAGAGTCGTTTATCTACTTTTACTCACATATTGAACCTTTATCACCACAATAACTTAAACTAATGCAATCAAATAAAAATATATACACTTACATGATGGCTGTATGGATGAAATAAAAATACTAAACAATTCATGTTTGACTTGTAGTGGTCAACATATAAGACAACTTTCGATCGAAATTTAGTTATAAAAAAAAAAAAAAAAAGATAGCTTCCTTGGACCAGTAAGTAGCCCAGGACCCCTAGGACCGTAATGTACAGGATATTGTCGGCAAAGTGTACCATAAGGTTATAAATACCTATCACCCACACCACACCCCCAATACGACCCACCACAAAGGTGGTGAAAAATAGGGACACAATAAATATACAAACAAGCTACTTAATTTCAACCTTTATAAAAGAATATGAAACAAAAAACATAATGTCCAATAATATTAAAATGTTAGAATAATGTTAGAATGGTATTTCTTCCTAAATGGTTGACGGTACAAGTCTTATTATAAATAGATGATGTAGATTTAAAATTAAGCTTAGTGGATGTTTGAGGTAATTAAAGCACATTATCTCTTTACACAAAAAAGATTTTAGTAGTAAATTGATGATTGACATATGTGGATGTTGGAAGCAAGACACAAAACATCCACATTAGCTACCTTCTAAGTCACAATGTATTTGATTAAAAGCAATAGCAATGTCCAATCAATCAAAACTATAATAATGGCAACAAACCACTACTAACAGTATATAAATGATGCCATCAACAACTTCAATCTATATGTATTGAAATCTTTAAATCAACCCTGCCCTCCAACATCATCATTTCTTCCTTGTCTATAAAAGAATACATCCGTCACACGTTCCTTGCTTTGTAATTTGATGATAAATCGTTTTTTTGAAAAGAAAATGAATAAATGTAGTTAAGTTCTGAAATACGGTCATTACTTCTTGTATCGTGTGAGTAGCTTACCTCAAGAAAATTGTATGTCGAATGACTTAATAACTGTGTGAGGCAAAATTTTATGGTTACATCATCAGACGTTAAACCGAAACAGCATAACATCACCTTCTTGTACAACATAATCTTTTCCCTCAGACCTCAACTGCATATATAAAGCATAGACCTTTGTAAGTGAAATTAGGACATAAAGTGAATATTGATTAACAGATTTCAAGTAGAATTGGCAAGATGGTGGTGTGGGTAGGTTGGGTAAGGGGTCATAACATGTTCGAGTTGAAACATGTCACACTTACTTCCAGATGGCACGGGCAGGGTTGGCTTAACACATTAAAACTTTGTGTTCATTTTTTGAAATTTTCATGAATAATTAATGTGATGTCATGATTATTAATATCACAAAGATGATTGGAGAATCAACTTACAAGTCCTTTCTCTCTTGCAGCTGACAATGAACCAGCAGCAACAAAATCGTCATATGCCACCTGATGATATTAAAAGAAAAACATAACTATAGAATAATTACAAAATAAGATTCATTTTGAAAAGTTATTCAAGTTATTCTCCAAAACACTCACCGTCTCTGCTCTAATGAAACCTTTCTCAAAATCGGAATGGATAACCCCTGCAGCTTGGGGTGCAGTCATTCCTAGCATATCAAATGACATAATTTGTTTAATTAGCTTTAGAAAGGACACCGATACAACGGAATGAAAGTGGAACAGGTCAAACAGGCTTAGTTTCCTAAAAAACATCATGTACGTATGTAACAAGAGTAAACGTAAACCTGCATGTATGGTCCATGCTTTAGTTTCCTGCAAATAGAATGAGAAAGATCCATTGATAAGTAAAATATCCAAAAAGTCACTAATTAAAAAAAGAAATTAGTTTCCCGAACCTTTTCTCCAGAAGTGAAGTATGTACGTAAGCCAAGAAGGTTATATGTCGCCCTAATAAGATTTCCAAGTCCACTCTCATCTACACCAAGAGATGTCAAAAATTCTACTCTTTCTTCTAAGGGGAGTTCAGTTAACTCTGACTCCACCTGCAAGTGCCCTTATTTTAGTTGCATCAATACTCACACAACTTTAGAAGAGAAAAAACTTAATATTAAAAATATGACATTCTAGATAGTTACTACTTCCATATTTGCAATACCTGTGCAGAGACGGTTACTATGCCAGACTTTAATTCAGAGGCAAGTTCCATCACATTTTTGACATAAGGATTATCTTCAGGTTTAGCTAAATCAGACTCTGCAACATTAGCCACAAATATTACAGGCTTCATTGTAAGTAAACACAGATGGTTTATAGATTCCTTTTCAAAATCTGTTAAAGCCACCGATCTTGCTGGTTTTCCATCCATTAGTGTTGCTTGTATTTTTTCTAGAGCTGACTTTTCTGCTTCTTCCTGAAATTTAGATAATTGCAAAGAGAAAACATTTAACATAAAGAAGGGTTGTTAATCAATGTGGATGAAAGAAATCAGTTTTACCTTGGCTTTGACTTGTGAATTGCTAGTTTTGCTCTTTTTGAGTTTCTCTAATCTTTTCTCAATCTGCATTTCTTGTAACAGTTCAACTTATTATAGAATGCTACAACTATATCATGTTGTCAAATACTTTGTACAGAATTTAACTCAATTTGGTAGAAAAGTAAAAACTGATTGTGATAGAATACCTGGTCCAAATCTGAGAAAGCTAGCTCTAGGTTGATGACATCAATATCTGACTTGGGGTCAACTTTCCCATTCACATGAACAATGTCATTATCCTCAAAACATCGTACAACCTGACATAAGAACGAATAAAGCTTCAAAATATAACAGATTAAGTAAGCAAACAATTTATTAATCAAGATATTCAAATAAGCAACAAACCTGAAGTATGGAATCCACTTCACGTATATGTGACAAAAATTTATTACCTAAGCCCTGTGACGATTATTGGTAAGCAGTAACATTAATAAATGAAAGCACTTATAATATTTAGAATAAATTTAAGAATTTATCTTGGAAAGTAAAAATAAAAAAATAAAAATTTCCAAACCTCTCCTTGACTGGCTCCTTTCACAAGACCAGCAATATCTACAAATTCTATAGATGCTGGAACCGACCGTTGAGATTTGCTGAGATTAGAGAGTACTTGGAGACGAGGATCAGGAACAGCAACAATTCCAACATTCGGTTCAATTGTACAAAATGGAAAATTAGCAGCCTGTGCTTTTCCGTTTTCAACCTATAAAGGATAGATTATATAAATTCTGATTCTTTAATTAAACTCAGATCAGAGATAATGGATGCACCAAAAGATAGAAACAACTGAGCTTACATATTAGTTAGGATGCAATATGGGACCAATGTAAACAACACAGACTTGTAATCTAGTATAGTATGTTATTACTAGTACACAGCTCTTTTGTATGAACAACAATTAAGAGTGTTAAAATTCTGAAGAGATGTTTGGGACTTTTAGGAAAAGAAATAAGGCAATTGATGATGACAATAGTTTATGTAAAACTCATTGCATTCATTTAACTAGAAACAAAGTTTACATTAGGACAATTAAACAACTAGAAAGTAGAAATAAGATTTAAGCAACCACAGGGCCTATGAATCCTTAATCATATAACTCATAAACATGGTACATGATCCTATTGTTAATCTGACTTCCAGCATTTTAATGGCAGATGACCTTTCGGTCCACAGACCACAATGCATACAAGTAGGAAAAACAAATTTTGTTCTCATTCATGCTAGAAGAATCAGAACCTGAGTTCTCTTACTGATATTGTAATATCCCGAAAATCTTATATAATATATTAGGTTATTATATTCGATATTATCAAAATTGATTTAATGGAAAGTTCATATTTTTATCTGTTTTTAAAATTTTGGACTTTAGAAAGTTTATGCATGTAGGACATGACTATGTGAATTCTAATTACATAGTCGTGCCACATATAAGGGGTAAACTTTGAGTTGGGAAATCAGCGGGACATGGCTATGTGACTTTTATCTACACAGCCACCACTTGTTGATGAGATGGGAAATTTTTTGGAAGAACATAGCACATGGCTATGTGATCCTCATGACCTCGTCTACTAGCCGTATCACACTTCGTTAATTCAAGGTAAGGAAGTCGGTTTTAAAGTACATGACTATGTGAAATCTTACTACATAACAGGGTGATACTCTTATCGTTCTAAACAGTGAGCATCAAAAGAAAAGAAAGCAAGTTAAGGGGCCATTTGCGCACTATTTTCAAAGTTAAATATGTGGAGAAATTTTGATTTTGGTCAAAGCTTGCAAAGCAAAGCCCGGGGACTTCTCTTACTCTTCTTCATACGGTTCAAGAGGAGATTGCACAAGGGGGGCAAGTTTCTATAAACTAAAGATAATGGATGGTTACAAAACATCATACAAGATTATTTAAGTTCTTAGGATGCATCTTATAAGTGTACTTCCTCACACCGTTGGTTGAAATGTGGTTTTAAACCCAACCATGGTAAACCGTAAAAGTGCTGCTAGACTCATTTAATCAATTTTAATAGTTTAGAAAGACTAAATAAATGCTGTTTAAATATTACATATATGTGGTTAAAATTGACTAGAATGGTTGAAAACAACCCCAAAAAAAATTAGAAATTAATCTGTAAACAACAACTTATTGTTTAATTATGTTTAATAACACTTTTATAAGTGTTAAAAAAGTTGAATCTTGTTTGAAATGGAAAAAATAAAAATGAGGTTGGATTGGATAACAAAACGAGGTTTTTTAAGGGTTAGGAGCAGTTAGCATAGATAAGATAAGAAATGAGAGATTGAGATGGCTAAGACATGTGAAGAAAATAGAAGCCATGACACTAGTTAGAGCGGTAGAAACCCCCACTGTGAAGGGATGAGAAGTAAAGAAAGGCCCAAACTGACTTGGGATGAGCGGTTTAGACAAGATTTGATAGAGTTGCATCTCTTTGAGGACATGATCCAGGACAGAAGTTCATGAAGACATAGGATTAAGGTTTAGGATTTTTAGGAGAGCGAGTAGATGTAGCTAAGCTTTGTGTTAGGGTTAGATTTACCTACACTTTGAATGAACTTTGCATGTTATTGTCTTATTGTATTTTATGTTTATGTGTTGCTAAGTTGCTTTATGATATTTAGTGCTAACTATCCTGTCACTATTGCTTTTGTTTTTGGGGAATTTTGATTTTATATGTTTAGTACTAGTTGTCCGTCCATTGTTTATTCTGGAACCGAGGGTCTCTCTCTAAAAACGGCCTCTCTTTCCCTAGAGATAGAGGTAAGGTTAGCTTAGGGTTCAACATTCCACACTCCTAAGACCTTACCAATAGCTTTCCAAAATTCAGCAACTAGATTATAATACCAAAATGACTACAGCATGAGAAAATCCAGCAGATCCGTTGACAATTCCTTAAACTAGCTGATGCAATTTGTCAACACAAAGGTTTCACAATAAAACCAATATCATTTAAAATGTGCTTCCATGAAAGAACCTAAAGTTCATCAACCAGATATTCTACTACCTACTCTCCCAAATAGAGGTAAACTTCAAATTCTAAGCTCAAATTAACTTCCATACAACAGAGTTCTTCGCAATGTTGGTCATCAGAATCTCCCAAAAACATAACATTACTGTTGTTATCAGATTGAGCTTAAAACTAATCAAATTTACTCCATTCAGAAGTTAATACAGCATCGTTTAACATTGCTAAGGTCACTACAGAATACCACATAACGCAGGTATAACTTACTGTGTAGCATTTATCTGTTTTCCTAAAATATACATTCATTGAATATATCAGACGCACTGTTTATGAAGTTCAGACCTAATTTCCTTTTCATCAACTGAAGTAAATAGCAGTAACGTATTTCAATAACAAAATACGTATACAAACAAGTATTCCAGCAGAAATTGAGATCGAAATTCAAATTCGATATAGCAGAAGTTATCAATGAATGTATAGGTGAGATGCTGAGACTTACAACGGCGTTGAATAAAGTGGATTTTCCGACATTAGGAAGACCGACGATTCCGGCTTTGAGGCTCATGCTGATCTTTGAAGAGAAACGGCGACGGACGGCGACGGAGAGAGAGGTTTCCGGCGAACATATTGACGGAGTCCTCGTTATGAAGGATGACTTCAATGGAAGTCCGACGATGTGGTGGTATGCTACCCTCGCCATTGCTGTAGAGTTGATGTGAGACAATAATGGTTTATCTGAAAATAGGAAGATATGAAAGGGAAGGTGTAAAAGGCTTTCGTTTCTAGAGTAGGGTTTTAGTTTGACCCCGTTTAAGAATCGGATCGGATAGTAAACCGGACGTTTTACTGGTTTGTTTTCAGAAAACTATTGAGATGTTTGTAGATTTTAGTTGATGAGAATAAAGGTTGGAAGCGTAAGAATAGAATATGAATTAGACAAATTACCAAACGTTGGTAGTTAAATACAAATCAGTAGACCTTCCATTGTGACGTAGACGTAAAAATATGAAGAAAAAGTCGAAACTTTGTAGTGTGTGTTGAAATGGTATTGATAATATATGTAATTTTATATATCTAATATAAACATCAAGAAAAAATAAACACACATGACTTACCCACCTGTTATTCTATTTATTGTCATTTTCTGTCATTGTATTAGAATGAGACATGAGTGTCATATGTAATTCTAAAAATCAATCAATTAGGTAAAATTTTCCCCACTTGATTGACCACTTTAAAAAATGTTTGAGTTACATATATGCATAGCTTATTTATAGCACGTTGCATGAGTTGATTCGTCTTCAAACCAATTTCAATTGTTGCTCATTCATTATTTACAAACATGCTAAATGAAGCATTCAACGTGATTCTTCCATTTTTAGCCCTAAAAATCATCGATTTTAACAAGAGCCATTTGCTTCTACAAAACACTATGATATTTACAGAAGGAGGATACGAATTTCTTACTTGATGACAGTTTCAATGTTTTAAGCTTTCTTGAACACACATTAAAATAACAAACTAGTCATTACATATATGCCACATAGTTAAAAAAGTAAAAAAAAAAAAAAAAAAAACCTTGAAATGAAATTCTTAAAATCAAAACTATCTTAGTCTTTTAGTTTAAGTCCTAAACAAAAAGTACAAACATATACGAATCTATTACACATATGAAAGTCACTAATTCACAATAAAAATCAAAGAAAATCGTTTCTTTGTAACACTTGCTGTTAGGATTAAAAATGATGTAGGTTTAAAATGAACAATTTAAACAAAAACCATACAATTTAAACGAACTTTCAGAAAAGAAATTAGATAATGATTATGGTAAATACATAAGCTCCATAAGAATAACCAAGAAGGGCCTCAAGTGTGATACTTATAGGCTATAGCTAGAGTTTGTTCAAGTCATGGTCAATTGGGCTTTTAAATCTATTTATGTGGGCTAAAGCCCGTTTCATCACGTGCGAACTCTACGGCCTGAGATAGAGGTGCCCAATTTCGGTTTTTTTTGTTACTAATCCATTTCAAGTCCAAACCGGTCCCGTTTGGGTCAACAACGGAAACCGGTACAGTTTGAAAGTTGAAACCGATTACTGAGAGAAAAACGATCGGTTAGGTTCAAGCTAGTTCTGTCTAAACCCTTTTTTTGTTTGGTTTTGATCGGTTTAAACAGATGAGTTTAAAGACCGATTTTAAATATACCGTTTTAATATGTCTACTAATATTAGGGATTTTGATACCCCGTACTGTATGCATTAATCTTTGATTAGGTGATTGTTCAGTGATTTTGATGCTAAAGTGCCTAATGGAACTAGTTCATTGTTGATTGAAACAAGAAGTTGAAGCAACAAAGTGAAATAAATTCCTCATCTTCTTAATAAGCATCAAATTTGTGTTGAAAAGAGTTTGTTTCAAATTCAAGTAACTTGTATAGAAGTTAAATTATTAATGCATCATTAAATTAGCAAATTTGGCAAACCTGGGCTCTAGATGATGGAGTAGAAGTAAATTTTTAAGTCACTTTGCACAAAGTTGCCATTATATGATTATGTTGTGACTGTTGTTACGCATAGCTGGATCGCAAGGCCGATCCTGAAGATTTTAGTACACTGAACGAGCCGCAAAAAAAAAATCCTTGACCTCACGAATTAAATTACGTAAACTTATATTTTTGAACGAAAACAAACGTTTTACAATAAACATAGCAAAATCATCTATTTTTTAGGCTACTCAATTGACCATCTAAATACTTAAACAAGTAATAATGGATCATGGCCTATGAGATTTAGGTATTTTGTTTTCTTAAAAAGGGCTTCTAATTGAGTTAACAAAATGGGGCCAAAAAATTAAATTTGGCTTAAAACATAATTTGGTTAAGTTTTTTATTGGATTATAATCTATAACTATTTTCTTGTAAAAATATATATAATATAGAAAAATAAAGAATTTGTGCCCCATGAGCGAATGACCCCTGAACGAGAGTCCATTCCGCCCCTCCTCAAGCCCGGCTTTGCTGGATCGGCTTCTAGCAGATACACCATCACCTTTCATTATGTGTTGGTTTGCCTTAAGGTATCTATAAAACACAGTCAACTGCACACTTTGTCATTGTTTGCATATATATTCTCAATGAATGCTTCAATAACTGAGCATATAGATTTCTTAAGAGAGATATTTATTCAAGTTTACATAAGTCTACTTCAATCCCTACATGTACCATCCTTTTCCATTATGTTTATCTTCACTGACAGATGTTTTTCACTTGCTGTATTGAATTTATGAGCTTTTTCCTTTCACACCTTGCAGATGAAAACTAGTGGAAGTCCTGCAGAATACTGATGGATTTTTGTACTAAAAATTTACATTTAGTCGGTATAAATTATTATCTTTTATGTGTCATCTATAAATTATTATATTTTATGTGTCATCTATAGATCTACTGAGTGTTGTAAATGACATTTATATTTGGAAGTAAAAAATGATAATCTTTATGTACCATCTAGATTCTGTTAATTTGACATCCGATCAACAACATTAAATCAAGGTGTCGTCCACAAGGAAACCATCGTTGATGAAGCAGTTTCGCGAACTCATGATGGATCCTGGCGAGGACATAGCATGAACCCATCGTAGTTACCTATATACAGTAAATTTTCGCTGATATATGGAGATGTATATACAAGTTTTTCGAGCGAAAACAATATTTTTTTATATGATGACTCCATTAGTTAATGTTTTTCTATAGTGACTCCGTTAGTTATAAAAAATATATAAATGCAAACCTTAAAAAAGTTAATAAATTAAATAGCTAACTAAGACCATTCCCACCAAATACCCAATACCTATAAAGCTCATGATTTAATTTTTTGAATAAGCTCATTCTCAATACCCACTAAATATTCTTTGTTTTTTACATTCTAATGATGATGTATTTTTATTGTTGTATCATATTTTTATTATATAACCAACCTGACCCGACCCGAATCAACCTGAAAATTTTTATGTCTGCTTTTATAAAATTTAATCTTCTAAAATAGCGACTCCATATAAATAAGTTCCTGGATCTTAGGGACGACAATTTCTAACACTTATGTTTCCGTCCAAAAGAATGTAAGAACCGGGCAACAAGGACACATACCAAACTGGAGTTCAGATGGGTTTTAAAAAGCCTAACCAAGATCTATGAAACAAACCAATGAGTTATGTGATAGTTCAATGATCCAATGGAGGTTTTTATGTATTTAAGCAGACATGCCATTCTAGATGTATTTGCATTTTGAACCAATTAATGTTTTAAGATAACGAATTTTCTTGTACGTTGTATTTAGCATTGTCCAAATCGCTCGATACTCAACGTTCCACTTGAAAAACGCTCAAAAATTAATGTTCAAAAATGGTCACTCAATCTTTCGCTCAGATGTAAACGAGCTGATCGGCTCGGTTCGGTTTGTAAACGAGCCAAGCACAAGCAAATGTTCGCTCAGTATGGCTCGGCTCGTGAACAACCGTATTTGTATCAGATGATATAATTTAGTGTTTTCATTTTTATTTTGTAATTAAGTAATTAAAGTATGTATTGTTCTATTCGAGTCATTAGGTGACATGAAACTAGTTGACTGACGTGAGTTGAAAGGGGGGGGGGGGGGGGGTTGAAAATCTCGAGACCCATCTCAAGAGAGGCCAGACGCAATACGTATAAAATTTTAAAATGAAATACATACAAATTTTTACTTTTGCACGAAAAAAAAGAAGACGTGTCCCCCTTAACCCCCAAGTATACTTCGCCTTTGTATATGCTCAACTTTTATACAGTGCTTGAGTGATTATTTACTGTTCTATACTCAAAATTTCCTCTTAGAAATCATGCAAAAATAAATAATTATTTATTGGTCTTTTTCATTTAACATTCTTTATCTACATGGGTATAGAGGTTGTTTAACAACCTTAAATTCATTATTCAGCAACCAAATCTACAGTAGATAAATTGTTGACCTATGTAACTATGTTTGTTGCCCAACTCCATCTTGTTGTTGCCAACAATTTGGGTTGATATGTTGGTAACTCACTAAATTCCTACCAAGGGCTACCTTCCTTCAAGAAATTGAATGCATTTTCTTTCTATTTATAACTCCATCATTTATACATTCATCCACAGATTTGATAAATCCTTAATTCTTAACAAATCACATTACTCAACATTAACCATGTCTTCCACCGGATACATTTGTGTGTTCCTCCTGACTTTTTCATTATTTACAAGCAATGAGATGTGTCACGCTTCACGTAACTTGTTGCAAGCTACTCCAACAATGCCACAGCCTCAGATACCAACCATTCCCACACTGCCACAACCTCAGATACCAACCATCCCGACACTGCCACAACCTCAGATGCCAACCATCCCGACACTACCACAACCACAGATGCCGACCATTCCAACTATCCCGACACTACCTAATATGCCTGGAGTTTCGTTGCCTCCAATGCCCTCGATGCCAACCATCCCGAACCTACCGACATTTCCCACGATCCCTTTCTTTGCTCCACCACCTTCCAAGAAGTAGACTTCAAACAAAGATATTGTGAAAGATCATTTGCACATGGATGGATTTTTATCTTCTAGTTGTTTAATTTGTCTTTTGGTACTCTTTTTACTTCTTTGCTGGTTGCCAGAAGTTGATTTATAGCATGTGACATTGGTTGCATGATTGACGCTTGTTTTATTGTGTTTGCATATATGTACTTACTGTGTGATTTAGTGTTATTATTATTATATTTTGTGTTGTCATATACGATATAATATCTTGTTTTCACATTTTGTTGTTTTATACAAAACTGGTCAATTATCAAAACTGATTTCAAAATCACCTTAAAATCATAAAATCATGCGCCTATATCGAGGAAATGAATTCCCCTTTGTAGTTTCTTGATATAAAATCCTATTATAAATGTTAGATATTTTAGTGTAATCAGATTGACTAGTTGATCAATGTGATCATAATATCCATCAAATAAGTCAGGAAGCGCGGAGTGCACATATTTATGCGTTTATTATGATTTTCGATATTAGAACCTCATTAGTGACGAATTTCTTAAGCAATAGGGGTTCCAAAGGGGCAACACCCTCTTAGTGGGGGTCCAGGAGCAACGCCCCTGGTAGGAGGGTCTAAGGGGCGGCAGCCCTAGCGAGGTCCAAGGGGCAGAGTGACATCAGTTTTCTCATAACAAATTGGGTTTATTTTGTTTTGCCTTTTGAATCAATTATATGCAACCACTAAACCAAAGTTATTATTCATTAACGTTAACAGAGTGAAAACAAAACAAACGGAGTGGAAATAAAAGCAATTCCTAGCAGGAGTTGCTTCTGACATGGGATTTTGAATTTGTGAAGGAATTACTCTTGAGAATGGCAGTATTACCATTAGTATCACCAAAACTTTCTAGTCAAATTACTGTTTTCCATTTCTTTCTTTCAAAATATACCATTTCAAAAAATAATTCTTGTTTTACCACCACGATGGCTGACCTCTATAGTATTAGTAGCATGTTTAAATCGGGTCTTCTTAAGTGCCAAAATAACACTAAACGGCCCCATAACCCTAATCAACTAATACGACACTGCCTCTTGACTCAAGATGGCAACCGTTTTAGTTGCAACCTGCATTTCGTCAAATCATTTTATCGTTTTCCCCATCTTATTCTCTTATAATTATGATCTATGAACGTCATGATGCCCTCGATTGATACACGAGCAAAACATCTCGTTTGATGAGTAGAAAGCGACCAAACAAGCCATTGCGAATCATCTTCAAGTTCGCTTTTCATCTATCATCACATAATTTGAATTTTTGTTTTGATCTGAATTTGCAGGAATAATCCAAGCCACAATTGATTGCATTGATCTATTCACCTCTCAATAATACGAATCGTATTGACAAAATTGGATTCAGTAACTTTGCGTTTGTTTTTATCAATAAGTTTGAAGTCATGATTCTAATTTGTGATGCGTTTTTGCTTTTTAGAGGGCTTGTTTTGTGGGTAAAAGTTAAATTTGTAAGATATATAAATAGCCTGTTTTATGAACAGGACTCAATATTTGTATGTTTCTTATTTTGTCAATTGCTTTGGTGTGACAACTTTCGTTATATTATCTCTTTTCAATTGAGTTGAATAGCATATAGTCATTGTTTTGTTGATGATGACTATCTTTCTAGGAAGATGATCACTCAAGTCCAAAACTCAAATCTCCAAATCAAATTTTGTAGCAATATTCGTTGGATAAACAAAGGAGTTGTGTGTGGTTTGTATTAAATTAAACATATTGACAAGTTAACCCGTTTAAATTTTAGGTTTTTGTGTTTCAGTCTTTAGTAGGTTGTTTAAAAGTTTTAGATATTTTTTACACCAACTTGTCCCTAATTTGTAAATTCTAGGTCATAACTCTATCGCTCTCTCAACCTCATCAACTAACTCCCTGACCAGCACGATAAGTATGCAACCTGACACACGAGTACTACGTTCACCTTTGACTCAAACGCGAGCACACTCCCCCACCTTGCCCTTCTTTCTTATATGCTTTTTCTTTTTGTTATGTATTTAATTGCTTACGATTTCATGCTTGTGAGTAGTTTTTCAAACTTGCTTGGGATTAAAGTAAAAAAAAATTATTTAAGATACATATTCTCTAAGTAGATAAAGAAATTATACGTTATCATACATTTTTAAACTAACTCACTCACACACGACACATCCTCAAACTTTTTCTAATTTCTTAAAATATACACATATTTTTCATTACGAGACTAAAATTCTCAAGTGATAATGCATATCTACTATACACCTCGATAAGACGCGCTTTTACTTGAAGCTTAGGCTGGGTGTTGTGTAATAAAACCTCATGTGAGGTTATCCTGTAATATTACGACATGTGACGCTGACTGGATGTTGACTGGACATTGAATAGAATCCATGATCAAGTAGTCTAAACCTGTTGTGGATCAAATGATCAATGACTCACTCACGCCCTTGCAACCTCCCTCACGCCCTCGCGATCGCGCCCGTTGATTTGGTATGCACAACCAGGATAGCTGGCCATGTGGTTTCGTGGTTCGTGGGTTCGGCAACACATAGCCTTAAGCTTAATATATGTAAATATATACTATTCCTTCAATAGAACAAAAGAACGTGCAATAGTATTAAGCTAGAGCCTATAACACTAGGGAATCTGGGAGTATAGCACTCTGCCTTTCCACATTTGATAAGGTCATCATTGTGCCCTTCCCACATTTGTAAGGGTATCATTTCTGTATAAAATTTAGCACAACTTTATATTTTTTATTGATATTCATTAGTTAATTACTTTTAAACTAATGGTTAAATAAAATTAATATACACTGTGCCCATAGTTTATATGCAGGATGGAACATTGAAGGAATCAACCTCAGTGTCTCACGGACCTCCAAATTCTGATACAAGTTTAAACTATGCTCCCTCTGAAATTGTAAACATTATTATTTTTACTTTGTGACCATCTTTATTGAACCATCTTATTTGTTAATTATATATTAGATTGAAAAACCTATAGATTGTTAGATGATATGCAAGTATATTATGATTGCAAGGATACTACACGTCATTTTGAGGCTTAAAACGAAGAAATATACTAGTACGGACAAAAACAAGTTGTTAGAACAGGCCAAACGAGTCACTAAAATAGTTCAACGTGTCGTTTATAGTACAATTTTACTATTTGTAAAACCTTGATAAACTATATTCAACTCACGAAAACTATAAAAATACAAATTAATTAAACTTCTTTTAATTGATTAAAGGGATTCTTTGAAGAGAAACTATACATTAACTATGAATTATGGTAGAGAATTGGGGCTTTTGTATATACACACCACACAACTACAATGTGATAAAGTGCAGTTAACCATAAATAACAAAAAAAAACAATTTTCTTTCCTGAAGTAATTTGAGGGCCCTATGCTAAAGTGTAAAAGATTATTGAATATAAGGTGTCCACCCATTACATTATAAAGGTACGTCAAACCCTTTATAATGGTACAAGTTTCAGGCAAGATGGTAAAGTTTTGATGAATAGGTATGTGTGTTGCGAGTCTTGCTTCTTGACCTGGCAAGGTGTCGCGTCCCCTTGACCCCTGCATTTTCTTTGATTTAAACATCATTGAAAATTCTGAAGCCTGTTTATTAAACACTGCAACAAAACCTATTAAAATATCACATGCACTGTGACCTAACATTTTTAACCAACTTATATCTTTCTCTTGTTTGATATATTGATAGCCAAAAGACCACCGATGTACGTCTTTATGTGACAATCATTGATCAACATCCCTCTATATTTGACTTCGATTAAACTCTTAAGTGAAAACCCAAAACATTTGAGGACCACAACTAAAATTAATTATAAAAAATCAGGGGTTGTGACATGATGGTATTAGGTGAACCTGCTTGATTATTGAACTCGTTTACCCACATGTATTAACAAAAGTCAATTTATATCCGACCTATTACCTTTAGTGTTTATAAAAAGGAAGTGAAGTATTGAAACTGATATTGTGGTAAATTACAATAACGAATGTCTTGAAAAGAAGCAATGCTCTCTTTAAAGTGTGTTAAAAGAAAGTTATGATACTTTTAACATGCCTAGGAAAAAAATAAAGTTTGATACTCTTTCTTTCTAAAGTTTCATAAAAAGAATATATATATTACACTTCTTATTTCTAAGAAATGAAACACACGATTCTTATTAAAAGTGCATAGAATAAATACAATGATATGGATACTAATGGATATATAATATAGAGAAAGTTGCATAAATAAGTCCTTATGATTTGATTAGATTGTATATTTGTTTTTCAAATTTTAAAAAATATAATGTTAGTCCAAACTTTTATGTAATCATTGCAAGTTTGGTCCTCAAATTTTAAAAAGAGTAAATTACATGGATGGTTCCTGTGGTTATGTTAAAATTTTAGATTTGATACTTAAAATTTAAAATCTTTGAATATAGTCTCTAACTTTTTATTCTCTTTCATGTATGGTCTCTAGGTGTGTTAGTCAACAATTAACGATGTTAAATATTATAAAAATTTTATCCTTTTATTTAATTTACCTTTTAAATTATAGTATTATTTTTATTTAAAAAAATTATATTTTTGTTTTTTAGATTTTTTAATATTAATTATTTATAAGATTAGTATTTATCAAAATACGTTTTAAATACACAAATAAAAAACATTTTAAAAACATGTTTTTCAAAATGTTCGATTTTTAAACCGTTTGTTTTTTTACATCATTCTAAAACTTTTTGATTTTTAAACTGGTCGATTTTCTAAAGTTTTTTTTAAACCACTCATTTTTTAAAACATCTTTTCTTAAATAAATTCTTAGTTTTTTTATTATTTTTTAAAAAGAATTTAGCTTTAAACTTCTATATAAAAAAGACATTTTTATAAAGGTTTAAAAAACCCGTGTATTGGTTTTAAAAATTTTATAAACCAAACATATAAAAGAAGATATTTTATAAAATATTTTTTATTAATGTATTAAATAATAAACATATTTATATTAAAAAATTATAATAAAATGAAATTACATTGATGATCCCTACAAGTAAAATAGTTATTTTGATAAATTTAACATCACTAATTGAACTAATAGTGTAGGGACCATTGATGAAAGATAACTATAACATTAAGGATTATATTTGCAATTTCAAAACTTTAAGGACCAGATCCAAAATTTTATCCAAATCATAGGGACCAACCGTGTAATTTACTCTTTTAAAAATTACAAAGTTAGTTTAAAGTATTATGTGAATGTTGCACGTTGTATGTACTTATATTTTCAGCTAAGGGTGTACAATATCAATGAAACACAAATGACAATGAATGGAAGGTACATCAAAACTTATCCATCAAATTTGATCTAGATGGGATATAGTCCATACTTACCCTTCAAGCAATAGTATTAACTTTATTTCGCAAAAAAATATTCCGGTCTTGTTAGATTATCCCCCCCTCCCCAAATATCTGGTATCAGAGCCATATCACGGCTCATGTTCTCCCTGTCTAAGATTGATGAATAGTTTGCTGTGACTGCCGACTTTGTGTGGATCTCTCAGATCAGAAAACCAACCTTACAAGGTTTTGACGCGTAGACTGATCCGACATACTAAAATTCTTATCGAGTCGTAGATAGCCTGTTGTGTGAGTAGTAAGTCGACAAGAGGTCGCCGTAAAGTCTCTTTTGGTATGGGCTAGAAAAACTATAATTCCCAGTTATCGTTGGAGCCGTGGTATGGTTCTGATATAAATTTGGGAAATATTATTTGAGAATTTAATATGTACTTCTAGCAGCAGACAAGATTGGGTCCTCCGACGAGATATTTTTGAGTAATTAGAAAGTTACAAAGTTTAAAATATTATTTTTTAGACACAGATTATACACTTCTAACAACACATGCATTCAATTTAATATTATGGTAATGAGAAAAGGATCTAACCTAAACACGGGGCGAGAGAATGCGATCACCGTCATTCTGTGCATGCCCCCTTACACTTGGTGTTAAATACTTAAATAAGTTGTGTTTGTGGGCTAATAGATTGAATCCGACATAAATCTAGACAACAAATATGTACTTGGGTATTGAAACAAACGATTTAATCTGAAAGTTTTGTGTATGGGAGAATTCCTAACATGTTCCTTTTTCCCCTTTGTTCTCTCAATATATTCCCTTCAAATTATTATCCATTGAAATGTTTCTACCAGACAATATGCGTACGCTTGTACAGTCAGAAACGGGTGCGTGAACAGCAAAACCAGTCACAAATGAACACGTGTCATAAGCAGACGCCTCTCAGACATCATTGTTGTGGCCGAGGGCGCGTGCTAAAATTTTATTCTTTATATGGTCAGTCCATCGTTCTGATATATAAACAATCCAAAGTCAATCTATGAGAGCATGCGCCTGTCTGCTCGGTACATGCACCCTCCTTTCTTATTTTCTATAGATAGGCGCTCACCTACGTAGGCACATGTTTCTATTTGTGACGGGTTAGGCTGTACAGACGCCCCGTCTTACCTGTACAGGTGTCAGCGCCTTATCCATTAGGGACATTTTGGGGGATTAATATTTCGAGAAGACACTTTGAAGGAAAAGACAGAAAAAATAGAGATTTTGAGAATTTTCTATTTGTATTTTATATTTTTTACAGGTTACATATTTATAACTTGAAATACATATAATCAATGTCGTTTAAACATAAAACTTGATGCTAGTTATTTATTTATCTTTAAGCACTCGTACAAAATACTTAATCATTTAAAGCTATGCATATAAACCATGTTTTTGAAAGTAAAAAAATGACACTTAGCAAGTCAACCAAACATAACTCATTTGATTAACAGTGTAAGCGAGTTCAACCCTACCGACTCAAATATGTTTTGACTATATTCCCGACTCATAAATTTCCTATCTCATTGGTACATATCAGAAAATTAACACCCATAACTATCATTCCCTTTTTCTACTCAAAATATGTTAAAACTCTGAAAATGTATTATTGTGTCGCGTTTACTGCCACAATGAATTATGACATTAAACTAAAGAAAACTAAAGAAATCAGGTGACATAAATATTGTGGCAACTATGAAATAAACCTGTAAATAAAAGCATCATTTGATAAACCAAAAATAAAAATAATAAACAATAAAAAATAAATAAAAAACTGAAAAGACAACATATCCATGTGGGAGAAGGGGAATTGAAATTAAATTGGCTTCAGATACTTCCAATGTACCTTCCTTTCCAACAAAAACACTATTTTTTTATTTTTTAATTTTCATCATTTTTTTATTTTACTCTCACTCTTTTGGACTTATTACGCACAAGCCTCTGAGCCACATCACCCCCACGCTGGCCCCACCCCCCTCCACCTCATCATCTTCCTTATTTATATCAATTCCCACTGCAAAACCCTAGATACCCACACTCAACTCCCACTTCAACATTCACATCACACATTGTTAATTCATTGATATTCTCTCACACCCTTTTCGATCTTTAACCGTTTTCCATTACAGGTATTAGTAGTTACCTTCAGTTTCAATGGCGTCCGCTTGCCTTAACACCATCGGATTATCGCCGGAGAGTCTGCCGGAATGCTCGCAGAAGTACTCTTCTTACCGGTGGCTCAGTTCTAGACTCTCGATCACCGGCGAAATGCATAAGAACAAGAGCATTTCTCCGGCGAAAAACGTCACAGATCCGCCGGAAGTTGCAGATCCGGCGACGGAGATAACAGATCCACCGGAGTTTGAATTCCGGCTTGAAGATTCAGCCACAATGCTCCCCGCTGATGAATTATTCTCCGACGGTAAGCTCCTCCCACTGCAATTCACATCAACGACAACTGTTTCATCATCTGGTGGCGATTCTCGCCGGAGAATCGACGATATCGTCGGTATCGGTGATACAGTCGCCGGAGATCCGTACATTTACTCCCCTAGAGCCCCGAGGTGCTCCAGCCGGTGGAAAGAGCTTCTAGGGTTCAAAAAGCTTCATCAAACGGTTCAAACCAACACCACCACCACAAAATCAGCATCAAACACCAAACAAACGTCATCATCATCATCTCAACCCACCACCGGAGCAACGAGATCAATCAGACACCTTCTTCACCGGAAATCTTTCTCCGATTCTCCGATCAACGTCCCATTACTCACCGGAGACACCGAATCTGCAACAATCTCTTCACGACCATCTCTCTCATCTTCATCTTCCGACGATCTCCCCCGTCTGTCACTCGATTCCGACCACCACACCACTCGCCGGAGAACAAGAATGTCAAAAACAACGACTAACACCACCACCATACGCGTCGGCCGGAGCTCACTCCGGCGATCATCAGACACCCAATTGATCACCACCCACCGTGGGTTCTCCGTCGACAGCCCTCGTATAAACTCATCGGGAAAGATCGTCTTCCACAGCTTAGAACGAAGCTCCAGCAGCCCCAGTACCCTAATCGGAGGCCCCAAACACAGAGCAATCGAGAGATCATACTCCGGCAACGTGAGAATAACGCCGGTGTTAAACGTTCCAGTGTGTTCTCTCAGAAGTTCTTCGAAATCCGGTGGTGTTTTTGGGTTTCCGATGTTCTCTTCACAGCAGAAACGTGAAGGTTCTTCAACCTGCAACAATGGCGGATCGAATCGGAGTCAACGGGTCAACGGTAGGTCTTGAGTGATGGATCGGTCAACGGCGTAGGATAGCATCGGGGGTGTAGTGTAGTGTAGTGTAGTGTAGTGTTGTCTATTTTTTATATAAAGTTTTTGTGTTTTTCAGTTGTGTATTTATTTTTGTTGATTTCTTTCCACTCTAATGTTAGAATCAGATTCTTCCGATCAGCGTATATTGTTTTTTTATTTTGTAAAAATGAAAATATGGTTTTTAAATATTATCTTGTCGGTTAAAGAATCTTATTAAGTTGTTAAATATGTGACAACCTTTTTTTGTTATAATTAAGAAGATTTTTGTAAGAGAATATTAACGTTATAACTTATATAATGGATTAACTTATGTTTGTAATGATATTATAATAATAAATAGGTTTTGGAGTATGTGAGATGATGGGGACAGTTTATACGAATATAAGCAGTTTCGAGGATAACGTGCCGGTGACCGGTGACAGCTTTTCATTGCTTTGCTGCGTTGTGAATAACTTCCATCAACACAAAAAACCAGTAAATGTGTTTGTCTAACGGACTATTTCACTAATTTTATTTTTATTTTATAAAAATCTCATTTCAAAGGATTTATTGTTTTATTTTAAAAATATGAATGCACGTTGATTGGGTCGTTGAAGGATTTTCATGTTAACGGTAAACGGATATTTTTTGTGCATATAAATATTGACGAAAAATTACTAATTTGATGTACTAACTATTAACCATTAATTCAACCGTTCAAAAAGAATATAGATTTTAACTCTAACATAAATATTTTTCTAATTAATGTCATTCATTGTTTATGTTTGTTATCTTGTTTCACAATTAACAAACGAGATAATGGTAGTGAATAAAGTTGTGTGGAATCGAAGAGTTTGAGAAAATAAAGATCATATTCCCATACTTAACATTCACACTTTCTAAATAAACTTTGTTTAGAATGTAAACATAAACATTTTTAGAAACACACGTACTATAACAAAACGAAGCTAATCCAATTATTGTAATATGTTACATTAAACTTTGGAAAAAGTTGCATTACGTGAAGTTCTATTAGATCAAAATCAATATTTTTGTTGCATAAGACAAACTTTTTATTAGCAAACATATTTTTTTATAAAGTTGCTTCAAATTACTGTATTGGGCTCATTTTCCTAGTAAAACGCTTAAATGAATTTCGACGATTAGTCATTGCTACCCACATTGGAAATCCATGACAAATTTCAAACTTCCAATGAATAACGACGTATATTAGCTTTAATTTCATTATGGGCCGTAATAGTACGTTATTGTATTGTTTTAGGTCAACAATGTCATGTTAGTAATTTTTGGCCTTAAGACACGTATCTATGGTTGATAGCCTTGATGAACGTTAACATGTGCTATTACGTTGTTTTAAGTTACACCAATTCTTTTAAAAACACAGATGACCGATGAATACAACATTTCCAATAAATGAATAACCATAAATATGCCTAATTGTTAAAAAGTATTGGTGTCAGCGACTTTTTATCAATTAAATAAATTTAAGCTTGTCGGTTGAGAAAAACATATGATATAATGTTGTTTTTCCCTAAAAAGTAAAGTTAATTCCATAGAATTTATAATATTTGCCACAAGTGGCATGAATAAGTGGCAAGGGTGGTGTTACTATCGATCAGGTGAGCGATAGGTGACAAAGAATGAAACATCAATAATATATTATTATATAATATGATTGTTTATATGATTATATCTTTTGGATCACATATAATTATATTTACTAATTTACACTAAGGACATTAACATCCTATCTTTATTTTCATTTATATAATTATATTAAAAATCATTACTTTTTATATCTCATTTTTAACAAAATAATATTTTTTATATATTTATCATTATTTTTTCTCTTTTCTCCACTCACAACCATTTAAAATATAATAATAAATTTATAGTGATTTCAACAGTGATTCCTCAAAATACAGATTGAACAGTAACATTGTATCTCTCTTTTACTTGCAATCACGTATACTCATACCATATAATATAGTGAATACACTCACATCTTTTTAGGGAACCGGATGTGAATGCTCTAATATATATCATACTGATATAACTTCATATATGTATATTGAGTTCATTGTGTCTTTGATTTTAGATGGTATCGTCCTAGTTTTGCCCACAATTTTTCAATGTATATTATGGATGGTACCAAAGAAACAACTGAATCCCGAGGAATTTTCACCGGGCCAAGGGGTAAAATTTCTCACCGGGAATGGGAGGGTGACGTTCCCACCCGAGGCCAGGTTTTCATAGTCCTTCCCCTATCACGATACCATCTATCCTTTGATTATTAAGAAAAAAAAACTAGACATTAGTTATTGAATTCAAGATATATGCGTATTAGTGCCTAGTAATATGTCACCTTAAGATTTAGTTTAACTTTTTTCTAGCTCAATAATAATCTTATTTGTGATAATAATTTAACTAGGAAAGTAGATAACTTTTTTACACAAAAAATAATAAAAACAGTAATCTAACATATACAATCACAGTAAACTTATTATATAAGATTTGTCCATGATACATATTCTTTTATATTACTAAATAAATTAGAGTTCTTATTTAGTTTTGATTTTGTTTCCAGTGTTTTAATAAAAGTAGTTTAACCTATATTAAAATATGATTAGAGCTTGGTTAAAAAAAGGGGTCTGTTATAGATACACCCAGAGTGATATCTGGACGCCCTCGATACGGCCCGTAAGAGCCTTCACGGTCCGTATTGGTCTGTAAATATCAAATAAGTCAATTCATGATTTTTTACGGCACGTATTGTCCATTACGGCTCGTAATGACAGGGCCGTAATGAGCCTTATGAACGTAAGTAAAATTCTGAAATTTTTTTATTTTTTGATATTTTTAACATTTTTCATTCATTTATGATTTATTAATTAATAATATTTTTTGAGTTTATTTTTCTCTTTTATAAAACACTTATTTATAAGTTATATAAATAAATGTTTTAGTTGGAGTATTCACATTTCGTTCTCTATAAATTTGTAAGTGTAGTTTTTATATTATATGAAATGTTTGTAAGTGAATTATAAAAAAAACATTAGTAATTTATGTTATTAGGACATCATTCTTTCTCTTTCTCTTTCTCTCTCTCTCTATATATATACGTGTGTGTGTATAGAGAGAGAAAAAAAGAATATATCAATAACCAATATATGTATTTATAATATATTCATATAAAAAATAATAGAATATCTCGATAACCAATAGGGACATGTTATATTTAAAAATTAATTATGTTATAAAATAAGGGTTGAATTATACAAACACTCAATTATATTATTGAGATGCCCTATTGTCTCTATCTCTCTCCATGTATCTATATGTATGTATAGAAAGATATAAAGAGGATAAAATAAATTGGGTGTATCAATAACATACCCCTATAATAATTTTAATTTAATTTTTTTACTTTTATATATACCTTAAAATTAAATTCAAATTCTTTATCTTTATTTTTTTTGCTTTTATAAAATACTTATTTATAAATTTATAAATTAATTTATAGTAAACTAAAAAGTACTATGACCTAACTAATTTTAAAATATTAAAAACATTTACTGAAAAAAATAAAAATTTAAAGCAAAAAATTAAAAAATAGGAAATTTTACTTACGGTCATAAGCTTTGTTACGGCCCCGTAAATTAAAGTCATTACGGGCCGTAACGATCAATACGGGCCGTAACATTTTATAAATTGATTGATTTGGTATTTTGCAAACCAATACCGCCCGTAAAGACCCTTACGGGCCGTGAAAAAAATTCAAATAGTGTCTGCATAACATCTGACAGGGTGTTTGTACATGCATCCCTAAAAAAATATAAAACATTGATTTGATGGATAACTGTTTATGTTCAGGCTGTGGTGACTCTTTGACCCTTGAAATCTGAAAAAGTATACCATCATTGCTTATAACAAAGTGTTGATTCTTTTGTCCTTTTTCCTTTCTCTTTTTATGTGAGACTTATGTTTATATAAGAAATCATATATATGCCGAAAAGTTTTTGATCTTGTGGTTAATGTGAGATTTTGTGTTTTTTGAATATTCAAGATTTAAACCTTGATAATTACGAATAATTACTAACTTGATAATACTAATAACTAATCATTAATTAAGGGTTTTCTTCTGAGGGGTTTTCTTTACAATGAGTTTCCTATTAAGCCGAGATGGTAGAGAGTGCGGTCCCGGCTGGAATATGAATATGAGGGATAGATTAAGATAAAAGACCATTAATCCATCGTTCAAAAAAAACCAAAAAATAAAATAAAATTATAGAACTTTTCTTTATAAATTTATCCATATTACTAAATAACTTTTATAAGGTTTGCAGCTGATCTCTTATTAAACTGAATTATTTATTGTCTTTAAGTTATTTCATCTAATTATATACTGGCAAGTAGTTAGACTTGTTGATGTATGTTGTGAAACTAGAGAGCAATAAACAGAAAAGAAGAAAGGATATTACCCTTTTTATTATTTTTACTTGTAACATCTTTTCAAAAATAATAATATTTTAAAATAAAAATAATAAATTCAACTAATTTGGTGTGTTCAGGAGGGAGCACAATGCAGGTTTTAAAAGTATGTTTAGCTAAACCCATTCATATTAGTTATAGTTAAATTGATATATTAGATGGTATAAGATATAAGTTTTTAAAATCATAATACGTCCAAAATAAATTGGATAATAGATAATGCATACATTAAATAAAAAATGTACCCCGCATTATTAGTATAAAAAATAAATATATAAATAAACTGAGTACGTACATGATCAATTTATATGGAATATATAAAAAAGAAATAGTTTAAAGAAAAACAAAGGATAACAAGTAACACAAGGTTACATTATTTTACCAACGGCAAAAAGCAGTTGCATAAAGTGTATGTTAAGAGGTAGAAATGTAGAATCACACTTTATTTCGCACAAGGCATACAACGTAACCATGTGTTGATCTTTAACGCCCTTTTTTTAATATCCAAACAAATGGTTTGTTTACTCAATCCATAAGAATGGAACATTTAATATGAAAAAGTTAAAATGTATTTTAAACAAATATTCTCTTCTTAAATCAAAACAAACTTATATAACTAACGTTATGTATATAATGGCCAAATTAAACATTACATTTCACACAAGATTTATCTCCCACATGTGAACTCGGTCTACAATATCTTTTTACACTCATATCCACCAAAATGTTACAAAATATTAAAGAAAAAGTCGTTAGAAAATATAAAAGTACAATTTACTCTTTCACAGTCACAACATATATTGTAAACAACAATTCACAGTCATTTTGATTGTTGAACTTGAAATAATCAGGGTTTTTGGAAAACGGCAATTTCATATCAACAAATATATGTCGATACATGTTAGAAATTGGTATCATAATTCAAACCTTTGAATGCATACATTATGTTCATATAATCGCAATTTGAGCATTCAATTAAATACAAGCTAATGTTCACGAAAATAAGTCGCGCAAGTTCACCAATTTACAATGACTGGGTGTGCATGACACGAGAAGAGCTTATGGACTGGGTGTAGAGCACAACACACGGTCTGTCAGCCTTGGATACATTATTGTCACATAGAGAATGAAGATGATCGTAGATGGATTCATCAACAAGGCTTATCTTATGTATGATCGTCGTGGTGTATACAAGCCAACACAAGAGTCAATCACACATTCAATGACAAAGAAAACCGGATGTCCATTTCAGCTTAATTATAGCAAAACACCACATACAACTTGAGATTTAACTGTCATCTTCACTTCTCAAACATGGCAAATCGATGAAACAATATCTTCTAAATTTAAAAACCGCCCCAGAAGACGTACGGAAAACTCTCTGATGGTGTTGAACCTCCAAACCGATGGATGATTCATGAGGTGATGATGGATTTGGTTGAAACTGAGCTTTTGATAAGCCTTTAACCAACATCAATTTGCTAACCTCTAACACACGCAAACACCGAAAAGGAGTTGTTTGACTTATTACTAAATATTTATCAAGATTCATATATGTTTCACCTAAGTCGATTCTCTTTAAAAAAAATTTAACATTTTTGCAAGATCAATAAAAGTTGTGTGGCTTTATTAGAAAAAAAAAAAAGAGATGATTTGTACATAATGCAGATTAGTTTGCAAACAACATTAGCATAATAGCAGGTTGTACAATGTGCATTAAATTGCTGTACAGAAGCACTTTATGATACATATAAATCAATTTCTTATATGAAAAACATTAGAAAAACTTTCAACTCCATTTAACATACGACATGTAATTCTATTTCTACAAGCAAAACCATACTAACAAATCCTCTATGAAATAAAGTTTTACAACTTTATATGTGAAACAAAAAGTAGTGGAAACACCACCTTGTCACATTGCATGTCATTGCACATGTTTACCTTCACTCTTTCTGCCCAGACACCAGCTTCTGCACACATATATGCATTAAGCAGAAGCTTGTCGATGCACACCAATGCTTTTGATACATTAGCTGGCAACATGGTTAACGTGCCCGTGTCGAAACGGGTCTGCCCGTAAATATATTGTTGTCTTTATTTTATAGGCAATCTTTGATTTTAAAAACTATGTTATACCCTAGTAGTAAGAAGCTTAAGACGTAAGGACTCGCCACTTGCCTCGAGGTAAAAGACTCTTAAATATCTTAATAATCGTGAAAACTAATATAAGTAGTTCATTCAATTTTAAATTTGTATACTTTTTATATATAGTTGTGTGTTATGTACATTAAAAATCATTAAAATAACATAAAATACCATCAAAGAATTGTTTTCATATTTTTTTAAAGGTTTATTTTTTGGTTATACATGTGCAGATAGTATAACCTATATAAAACATGTGTAGATTATATGTACATAAATGAAGTTTTATGGAGTGCAGGTTCAACCAGATTATTATTCTTTTTTTTTTTAATTTCAAAAGACACGAATAAACATTATATTTTATCATTTTTATAAGATATAAAAATTGTGCGGTTGATAGAGTTTTCACGTTTAAGATATTTCTAAGTGATAGTAACTCATAAAAACATATAATAAAAAATATAAAATAGGCTTAGAAAAAGAATATTACTCCACCTATATAACCGAAAGTCTACTAAGCATACCAATTGAGTCGTATCAACCAATGATTCTCAGCCCAAATGATTGAGGTGAGATATCTAAAACTTCATTAAAAGGAAGAAAATTTTGAGTTCAAGTCTCATATACCAACAAAAAAAAAGGTTCCTGGTTAGACCAAATGGTTTTCTCATCTACGGTGAGTTTTCTCTTGAGGGCAATCTCATGTTTGGAATTGATGGAGACAGACTGATATATGAGTTTTCCTTCAGAAACATGCCAGCTTAAAGCCCCAATGTTTCATACTCGAATAATGAAGATAATCAAATGAGTCAGTAGCCGGTTAGTGATTCCATTAAAAAAATTAAGCCATACCAAATATATTTTAGCAACCGGAAATACAGAATAGGCTTTTAGTAAATAAAAGGTAGCGGTCTATGAATCAATTTAGCATAACTGAAAGCAGAGTGTTAAAGTCTTAAAGACCATAGGCATCTATTGTGTATAAGAAAAAAAAGTGGAGACTTAAAAGTATGAATCTGCCGGACTTTTGCAAAGTACCGAATAAAGACAAGCCCACAAAGAAAAAAAGAAAAAGGAACGTTCATAAA
The DNA here is from genome assembly GCA_025215565.1 of Flaveria ramosissima. Taxonomy (NCBI): domain Eukaryota; kingdom Viridiplantae; phylum Streptophyta; class Magnoliopsida; order Asterales; family Asteraceae; genus Flaveria; species Flaveria ramosissima. The sequence continues at coordinate 7,425,960 of CM046036.1, forward strand.
GTAGATAAACGAAAAGAAATCCCAAAACAAAAGCCCAAAACTTACAAATCTAGTTAGAGTTTTTTAGGTCCTGAAGCTAAGGCATGAGACGAAAACTTTACGTTCGTAAGGTGTTGCTCTACGTACAACAAAATAAGCTTTATGTAAAACTTAAAGCTGCAAATCTCTCATCCCTTAACATATCATCCAAAGTAAACCACTCATAATTTCTCTAGCGTTTTGATCATTTTTACGTATCAACCTCTCCATACCTGATTTTGACCCATAATTTTGGTACTGTGCCGTGAGGCAACTCGTACCTCAAACGGTCCTGAGGTCCACTTTTAACCAAGGTCTGGCCTTAGCACCTAGAGGCGCGCAAACTCGTCTTTGACTACATAGTATGGTACAATGTATCTTTCAGTAAATAAAGCGGTATAAGAGGTTGCATTTGTTATAATTATATTTTTTATGATTTTTGTATCATTTGACCATGCCCAAAAGCCAAGCTCTTTTATCTAACCCTACAGAAATTAAAACATTATCCAAATTGAGCAATTAATAATTAAATAGATCATATATTCACATTTTTTAAAGTGTCTTAAGAGTAGTGGATAATTTGATTGTCTACCAACAAGATATGGATATATCATATGTGACACTAGACAATACAAGTCTTCTGTTGTGTATAACTGTATAAGTATTAGAATTGCCACTGAATCATAAGAGAATTACAAGATACAAATTTGTAAGTTTCAACTCAACAAATAGGAGATGATAGTAACCAATAATACTTATGTTTGACCAATTGACTATTGCTATAAACGACTTACTGTTTCAGAAAATATAGATGCAGCAGTAAATCCACTAAGGATTGCACCTTCAACATTTGGGCTCACACAAAAGTCCCCACAGATAGCCAATTTTCTTTGTCCATCCCATATGCATTTTTCATTTCTCGCTATGCTAGTTGCGGGGAAAGCACTACCCCTGCGTAACATGCAGATAAACATCTAAATGAAGAATGATAATATAAGTCAACAAGTCAATACTTGCAGATGTAAACTTGAAACTTAAGTTAAAATAAGCTGGAAATTGGTACACGAACCATCTATGAGCCTTCTTGAAAAATGGCAGAGAGATATCCAGTCCGGTTCTCTGAAATTCTTGAAATAGTTCTTCAGCAATTTCTGTTAATGCCGCATTCGAAGGCTTTTGAAGTCCAGCTTGACCGATTATACGTTCTGCATATTGTTGTGTTGAATGCAGTACCCAACGTTCACTGTGACAGCAATGAATAAAACAATGTAATTATTTACTTATTTATGTTTTTCAGAAAAGGTGAGAGGACATAGAGAAAGAAAGACCTGGAGGTTGAACGTCCCGGCTTACTGCTCTCACAAAATGCCCAGCTAAGTACTTCTGAATTCTCAAATGAGAAGCCTTTAAGCGGTATCTGAAGCAGAAGTAAAAAGATAAATGAACAAGAGTTATTGAAATTAAAAACTTATAGTAGGGGAAGCAGACAAGCATCAATGAATATCTTACCGAAGACAGAGGACTTTCAAATGCCAACATGAGAGCAAAACATGGTTTAACGGGTACATCTTTAACGATGTCAGCAAGCCCCGGAACTGAATTCAGGTCTAAATTTTAACAGTAAAATAGCACTAGGTCATGATATGGGGCATCTAGTCTATAAATCGATACATATATAAGATATCAAGATAAATGTGCACAAATGAAAACAAAAATTATGCAAGATCTTTCTTAAATTATGGCATCATGATTATACATTTCGACTATATCATGGTCAATGAACGTGTGCCTGTCATTTATGACTTAGGGACAGAACATATATAACTCGATGTTGTTCTTAAAGCATTCATGATGTTTCGCATATTGGTATAATCAACAAATGGTCATTTAAATGTCACATTAATTGGTTAAAACTGACTACAAAATTGCAACGTAAATGATACCAAGTGGAGGCGGTTTCCCAGTAACTTGAGTAAACCTTTGAGAAAACGTGCTTTTGTCTGATGTCACTACCCCGTTAAACTGACCAAGATCATGCCCGTCCTTATCTTTTACGGACCATAAGTCCTTATTCTCCAACCACTCCAAACTCCCAACCATGACCCCAAATTTACTTTCGATGCCTAGTCAAATAGGCAAGTGAGTCAGCATTCTATGTTTAAGCCCACACCTTGATAATACAACATAAACAAAGTACCAGGTTCTTGGCATAAAGCTCTGCATATAGAATTCATTCCTGGCATACCCACATATTTCTTGTTTAATCCTTCCTAAAAATTAACAACAATTTATCAAACATAGTCCTTAAGTAAATGCAGGGTAATACAACTTCTGGGCTTAAGCAGTTTAAATATGATTGGCTTTGTTTACTTCTATAAATATCATAAAAGCAAGCACTTTGGGCAAATATTCTATAATGCTAAACAAAACGAATAAAAGCTTATGTATGTTGCTTGTATCAATACACAATCATACGAGATTTGATGATAGAGCATGATCGGTACATATCCCTCTTGTATTTAATTATAATCAATCAAGGAACATGTCAACATGTAAATTTAGGGTATGTCATGTGGGAATAATTGCATTATAAAACTAATTAAAAAGTTGTCAAATTTATATGTATGTACAATGTATAGATGACAACAGATAGCACACATCATTCTTTCAAGCATGTGGATGTTATATATAAACAACAAAGAATAATTCAGACCTGCATAATGATGTATATAATACTTCAACCACCACCAGCTAATACACTGATTTAAAAACTCATAACATGATCTAAAAACCAAATTGGTGCCCAAGTTGCAACAATAAACTAGAGTAAACCTTTTCGAAATTGACAAATTGTTTAGTGATGAAATCAAAAGACCCAAAATTCTGTTTCCACTCAGCAACAAGACCTCTTGTTTCCCAAACCCTAATCATGTCCTCCACGTCGGTGTTAGTGGTGGAAAAACAAGGTGCCCCATGGTCAAAATGCAATTCTCTCCCATCTTCAGCAATTTCTCTACAAATTATGCACAAAACACACTCTTAATCCCACAATTAGAGTCTTGATTGTTGGTTTTAACGAACGAAACCCTAGATTTGAATGTAACGAATTGATTAATGTTAATGGTACCTTCTTCGGGACATTCGACCACCTGGGCCTCTAGCGGATTCGAAGATGGTGACGGAGATACCATTTTTGGCTAAATTGGAGGCGCATACGGCTCCTGAAACTGAATCATTATACTGGATTAGATCGAAAGAAGAAGATGTTGATCAAATGGGTTCATGATTGAAAGATGATTTTGCTTACTTCCGGCACCGATGATGGCGACATTGGTGGCGATGGGAATCATGGTGTATGGTTATGTTATGTGTGTTAACGATCTTCAATCAAATAGTCAATTTGGGCATATTGCTTTTTAACGAACAACTGATAAATTGAATTTTAGGGATAGCGTAATTGGTTCACGCGGAGATGGGTGGGTTGAACAAATGGTATACGACTCGTGTTTGGTTTAACTCTTAATTTCCGCAAGGATACGGGTGAACATGGTGCGGTTAAGGTGATTTTCAAAACCGAAACTACTAACCATACTTCGGTTAACTGTTGGTTATGGATTGATTACGGTTAATACGATTAATTAATTGAGATGTTTAGTATGTGCTTTTAAATCAAATTTTGTTAATTGTTTTTTTTGGGTTAAATTTAGACCAATTTAAATAGAAATGTGAACAAGATGATTTGATTTTAAGTTTTCACTGAAACGGAGATGTGTACAATGCAAGTCATTATAATATATCAAATAGCAAACTATTACTTGTGTTGATTTCTTTTATGCATGTTTCATTTTAGAATGTAACTAATTACATATTTATACATATTATTTTGTGTTTATAGTCAATAAAGATTTTTTATCCATATGTTAATGTTAGAATAATTATATTTTTATTATTTAAAAGAAATATTTAACGTGTTTCGGTGCGGTTCGGTTAATGCGTTCAATTCATGCATCAAAACCGGAACCGAACTGCAATGTGCGATTAATCACTAATGTCTTAACCGAATCATCGGTTTATTGTTCGATTTGGTTATGGTTTGGTTAGTTAGTTATTTGCTCACCCTAGTGTTGGATGAGATCATGATCTGGTGTATAAAGTATTACTCAACATATTGTGTAAGAGACTGTATTTTACGGCCTGGACTCATGATCATAAAGTAATAAACCAGTAACCTTATTAGTTGTTTTAAAGCCCGAACTTAATTCTTTACACATATACAAGTTATGGAAAAGTTTACCATAGAGAGTGAAATTTTCTTGTGAAGTGTACGAAATTACCACACATGAAAAAATAATACGAGTGAAATTATAACACATATATTAAAATTAATCACGCAGGGATGGACTTATCACGCAAATGTGAAATTGTCACGTAAGAAGATAATCTTACATAATAATTCCGTCCATGCGTGATAATATCACACAAGTATAAATCTTCTTGCGTAATTATTACTTGTTATTGCGTGATAATTCCACATCAAATTTCGTGTGCTTCGCTTAAAAAATGACCTTGTATAGTAACTTTTGCCTGTAAGTTATATTATTTGCATAAGTGTTAATATTATTATCTACGTATGTGTATGTTATACATGTAAAAAGCAATAAAACTAAATTGTTATATTTTTTAATTTAAAAAGTTATTGAATAAAATATAATAACCATTTTATTTATACAATTTTTTCTAGTATTTACAATAACTTAAAAAGCTAAGAATGTTTTTGTCACCGGCCTTTACTCCCCTCTACTATACATTTTGACAATTTCACACTCAACTCTTTTAAAATTTTTGTAAAATATCATTTTTACCTCCTCAAGTTTTTAAGTTCCGGGTCACCTCTATACAATTAATTTTATGTGTGTGTCGATATAAATCCATGTACGTCTACGAACGTAAGTTGTTCAGAAACGAGTCGGGTCATATAAAGCGTTTTCATGCTAATTTTATATACGTTTTAAGATGACATACATTTCAACGTTCGTCTACGTTTTTACATAAGTTTTGTTAAAAAAATGAACCGGTAAAATATAATACGCTTTCAGTTTGTCTACGATTCGACTTATGTGTTGTTTGGAAATGCATCGAGTCAAATATAATATATATTCATTTGACAATACAAATCCGAGCTACTCTACTTTATCACGTCGCATGCGGTGCCCACCGACCGTGTTTTCTATGTAAGTTTCGACACAAATTTGTTTGGAAAACAGTCGAGTCAAATATTAAACGTTTTCATTCAATAATATAGACTCGAGTTACTCTATGTTCGACGTAAATTTAGTTCGGAAACAAGACAGGTCAATTGTAACTTATACCTTATCACGTCATTTACGATGCAACCGCAACGCGCGGCGGGTTCAAACTAGTTTTAAATTATTTAACTTGTAAGAAAATAATAACATAAATAATTATTTTTTCATTTCTTTCACATAGTGATGAATGGTTCTATCTAGATCCCTTTCCGTGCGAGAAAGCACTTGTAAACAATTATTTTTATTAACTTTTTGTATTTGTTTTTTTATGAATGACTTTTAAAAAATTAATTGAAATACACATTTTATATTAGTAATCCCAAACACATATGCAATAAGATAATACTATAATATATAAATAGACATTCGGTCAAGAATGAACATACAAGTTTTAGTTGATGAAATAACCATAAAACTAAAGTTGACCTGTTAGATATATATTTAGTTAATGTTCTAACAAATGAACTTCAAGTTGAAAAAAATATATATAGTATAATCAACTTAAACATTCAACTGCAATGATTATAATGATATCATATTCATATCCTGCAAAAAGTAAACACAAGTTAATTTGTGACGAACATTCCGATTTGTTTTAAAAGAAAAACCTTAAAACTTTTCAAACGATAACCAATTTTTTTTAAAATATTATATCAAGTGATAGAGTATTTCGCTCTCTGAGCTCTTCAACTTTAGGTACGTCCGATTCACTACTACATGGTGCGAAAATATGCATGTTATGAAAATTATATATTCTGAAGTTTGTATCTTTATTAAAAAAGAAAAGCAAATTATGTGGCTTAACATATGTGATTTTATAATATGTTATGAGTAGAAATATAGTAGCAACATGATAAGATAGATTATTGAACCTAATAGGTCTATAGAGGAGGGATCCTAAGAAAACCACAAAGTTATGTGAAAACTAGAGAAAACCAATGAAATCGGTCACATAACTTATAAATTTTTTATCACTACCCCTTATATTTGTGTGTGCATATATATAAACAAGGGTATGGATCAAATGAAAAACCGTAGCATGGTTTTACACATACGTCACATATAGGTTACGTATACGTAACCATTTTTCATTCGACATAGTGTTACGTATACGTAAGACTCTTCATTCTCGTATTTATGTTCAACATATATGTAAAAAATGCTTAAATAACCTTTTAACAATTAAAATAACATAAAATTTATGAATTATGTAATTGTTTTCCTTGGTTTTCTTTGGTTTTCACATAATTATTGATTTTCTCAGGAACCATCCCCTAGGTCTATATATGTTAAACTAGATAATTAATCTATTTAAACAATAGAACGTACTCTTACCGAATATTAGTTAAAAAAAGTTTCATGACAGCGTATACATGGTGTTTTTTTGTGTTACTTGTACTAAAAATTACTAATGATGTAAGTTTTGTAATTATTATTTCAACTTGTAAACATACGGAACTGAATTCGTGTGCGTATTAGTTTGGGAGTTTGGATAATATTAACAAAATCTATATACGTATCGGTAGACAATAGAGATAACTGATGTATGTTGATATAAGTATCATATTCTTGTGAATCTTGGCTTGGGTGGACTCATGACCATTTGAAGACTAGTTTCTTAACTTCATCTACTATCTGTTTAACTGATTGTTAAAAGCTTTCTTGCTCGTTTTACATGAGGGGCGTACAAATAGCTTGAAGTCTTGAACCTTACTTAAAAAACACCTCTTGCAAAAAATGGAAATGAGTTTGCTTGAAACGTGATATGCTTGTAAATAAGCAAAGTCAAATATGTTCCTGACGCGACTCAACTTAACATGAAAACAACGGTATGTATAACCAATATCTCATTGCGTGATGATTATAATTTATGTAAGAACTTATTATATGTAGAAGAATGTAATGTTAAACAACAACGTGTAGAAGTGAAACATGAGATATAGACATAGTAAATTATTTTATGAAAGGTAGTTGGTGCATATTATAATTTTAAGTTTTAACAAGTCAACATACGGTATCAATTTGCTATAACAAACTTCTATTAAACGAAAAGCCCAAAAGCAATATCATATGAGACTTTTGACTTAAGAAAATAGAACTTTATTACTTAACCTCAAAATTATGCAATACAAATGATTAATTAGACCCAATTAGTACTTTAATAACAAAAAACAAACATACTCAAGCATACATCCATCATTCACATAAAGCACCGAATGTAATAGTCTCCCTCCACCCCCCCCCCCCCCCCCCCCCCCCCCCCCCCCCCCCCCCCCCAATCACACACACACACACACACACACACACACACACACACACACACACACAAACACATACACACACCCTCCTTTGTCCACAGTCTTGATTGAGTTCTCTTTCACGGACCCTCAAACCCCTTTTCATGCCCCTTCTCTTTCACGAGCATTGCCTGAAAAGTGCCCAAAAGCACTAGGGTTCCTTCACGGACCACACCCACCATTCAAGCTTCTTCCTTTTATCCATTTTCACCTTTGATCTGCTCAATAAATGCAACCCTCTTGAGTCTTGAGTCTTGATTTCATCTTTTTCTTTCAATTTATTCTTTCAAGATCCGACCACTGCACTCACCTATTGCCTATATGGGTCAACCAAACCACCCATCTACACAAGTACAAATCTTTCTCTCGTCTCATCACTAGCACAATTCAAGCATGACCCTCGTTGTTCACAGTGTTCAATTGAATAACCCATGATGGAAATGTGAGGGGGATGATAAATCAACAGGCTTGATGGAGGACATCGTGTTGGTTAAAGCAGGGTGGAAATGGGTGTTGTCGGAGAGCCATTGGTGGTCTGTGGTGAAGGCTGCTTGTGGGTTCAAGGACTCGGTGGCTCGGCATTGGCCCAGTGTTTGCTACGGGTGTTCGACACTGGCTAAGGTTTTGTGTTGTTTTGTGGTTCGGTGGAAGGATTGCTTTGTTCGTGGGTCTAGATCGCTGTTTGGGTTGGGTACTGCAGCGCTTCTTGTGATCATTTGGAGTTGTTTTCTGAGTTTGACATCAATGTCTTGCTTGATGTGTGTTCTTTTGTGTATGGTAAGGTTATAAAGGATGCCCTTTGCAAGATTTGATGAGTTGTTGCCTTAGATTTTATCTGATTCCAGTATTAGATGCAGATTCATCAAGAGAATATTATCTTGCAGATGATTATTTTTGGAAATTAGAAAGTGATTTGGATTTGGATTTGGATTGAATTGAATCTTTTTATTTTGTGAAGAATTTAATTCCTTAGGAATTTGATGCTGGTGTGATGAAGATTCATGGATATAAGTCATTAACAGTCTAATTCATTTAATCTTTGTAGGGTGCAGCTGCGTGTGCGATTCACTACTTGGGCCACACTCCTGGTGTGTTTATAGTAGGGTTGATTGCAATATTGGTCCTGTGGATGTATGGTAACTTTTGGATCACTGGCACATTATTTATTGTTGGAGGTAGGTCTTGTTTGTAGTTTAATCGCGTGTTTGGCATTGTGTATTGAAATTGATCTGATTGTTGTGTAGTTCTTATAGAAACTGATTCTGATTGATTGATTATTTAGGGGATGAGTAATTAGTTCAAGAGTAGCTGCAACAAAACTGATGGCTGATTATGATTAACTGATTTTTAACGGGTCATTTACTCATTTTACATGAAAACCAAATTCAGTCAAAGACTCAAACAACTGATTACATGATTATTACAACGTCAAACAACAGAAGCACATCGTTCAGCCCATTTGGTTGCAGTTGATTATTTGAGTCTGATTATTCCATATCACGGTCGCTTTCGAAGCACAATGTCAATGAGACTCTAATTTTTATTGGATTATTGTTGTTTTACTTGACAGAACTGTATTCTTGTTGCAGGTTACTTATTTTCCAGGAAACACGCAAGGTTGGTAGTTTTAGTTGCAACCGTATATGCTCTACATTGTGTAAACGTTCAAGTTGGGTGGTCTGGAATTTTGATATCGATTAATCTAGCTTTCGTATCTAATGATGCATTAAACTGCATCCTCCAGTGGTGTGACAATCTGAGTGAAAAAACACAATTTGAAGAGCCAAAATTTCCAGATTCATTTGTTGAAGAAGAATTTAGACCAGCGAGTGAGTTTTTTGTTCCTACTGATGAAACCGAGAAGGTTGATCCTGTTGATGAAACAGAGAAAGTGAAACCTACCGTTGAACCTGAAAAAGTGCAATCTTGTGAACCTTTAAACAAAAAACAAGATTCTACAACAATCGTTGTAAACAAACCAAAGGAATCAAATCCAGTTGCTGTGGTGAAAACCGATGTAAATGCAATTAATGAGATGAAAAGAATTACTGGATGTGTGGATCATTATGAAGTATTAGGTTTATCTCGATATAGGAAAATTGACCCTGTTTTGTTGAAGAAGGAATATAGGAAAAAGGTAGGCTTGTTTTGCTTCTGTTTCATGAATATTTTATAAACTTTGTTATGCCGTACGCACCCATTTCATTGTATTTGAGGTTTGTCTCAGGCCATGCTTGTGCACCCTGATAAAAATATGGGAAGCCCAATGGCAAGTGAATCTTTTAAAAAAGTTCAATGTGCATATGAGGTAACGTTCTTCTAGTTCATCGCAGGATCTGTTAAATGAGTTTCTTTTTTTCTTTTTAATCTAATGTCTACAACTGATATTATTATTATTATAATTATTATTATTAAATTTTGTTTACGATTTCAGGTTCTTTCTGATTCTTTGAAGAAAAGAGACTACGATGAACAGTTGAGAAAGAAAGAATCAAAGACGCTGTCTCACAAGTCTCCTGGTACTTCCCATCAGGTATAACACTACAAACATACAGGAACCATCAAAATGTTACAACTATATGTAGATTATGTAACTATATGTCGATTATTTTTGTCGGTTGGTTTAATGCAGGAGAATTCTGATTACTGCTCTGTGGAATCAAGACGTATACAGTGCACAAAATGCGGGCATTCACATATATGGATATGTACAAGTAGGAGTAAATCAAAGGCAAGATGGTGTCAGGTGGGAATTCTTGTTTGGAAAAATGAAAAAAGAAAATAAATTTAATTTGGTTAACGTAAAAATTAGCGAGACTTATATGTGTTTCAGGATTGCTGTCAATACCATCAAGCCAAAGATGGGGACGGGTGGGTGGAATACAAAGGCTCACTCAGCTTTGATCGTCCTAATAAGGTTTGGGCGCTTTCAAAAATTGAAATCTTGTCATTTGAAATATTACTGCTTTATCTTCAATATTTATGTTTAATGTTTAAAACAATTTGTTTTGTGCTTTTGTTTATATGTTTGGTGATTGTGGTATCGATTGATTTAGATGGAAATACCGCGTGCTTTTGTTTGCGCTGAGAGCAAAATATTTGATGTTTCAGAATGGGCCATTTGCCAGGTTGGTTCCAAGTATTTATATGCATTAAAAGTATTCAAAACATGTTGGTTTATATAACATTACAAGACTATGCAATCTTGCTATTATGTAACAATATGAGATATTATGTTTGGAATGGTACAGGGAATGGGTTGCAGGCCGAATACACATCGACCTACGTTTCATGTAAACATGGTTGGGTTAGAGAAACCCGAGAGGTCAAACTCGAGCAGATATCCTTGGGATTTGGATGCTAAAATGGCAGATGAAGAAGAGGAATTTGAGTTATGGCTTAAGCAAGCACTTGCTTCTGGTTTATTTAGTGAAACCTCGAAACGTAGAAAAAGCTGGGGACCCTTTAAGTTGCCTCAGAAGAAAGGATCAAAACATCGTATGTCTCGATGAAGAATCAAATCGGAATCGGAATCGAAACCGGAATGGAAATCGGAATGGGAACAGGAATGGGAATGGGAATGGGAATGGGAATGGGAATGGAAATGGGAATGGGAATGGGAATGGGAATGGGAATGGGAATGGAGTTGTAAATAGTGTTGTGCATTAGATTGATGTGAAGATCATGAATGTATGTTAATAAAGCTGTGTCATGGTACATTGAACATCACAACTCTTTTGCTCCAATTGTAATAGACACTTAATGCTCTCAGATATTTAATATTCAGTTTTGGTCCCCTTTTGTTTCATAAATGCTTCATTCATTATTTTCTGTAGTTATGAATATTAACATTCACCATTTCATATCCATTTGAGCTTAGAGCAAGAATCAAAGTTCAAATAATATATGTTGACTAGCTTTAGTGAACCCGTGTATTACACGGGTTGCATAAATAAAATATTAAATATAATAAAAAATTTATTAATTATTAAATAATATGTGATTTAAATTATGCATGAGTAAGTACTATATGTAATAAAACAATGGTTGAAACTTTTTAAAAATTTGGTTTTATACTTTCTTCGTTTTTACTAAAAAATAAATCAAACATTTCGTTTCAAAACAAAACACATTAAAAAATATCATTTTTTAAATATTTCATGTTTTAAAAAAAGTATGATGTACGTCCTAGAAAATTTTATAAAGATTTGTTTCTCTAGAAATAAACATTAATAAAAAGATCTATTTCTTAATTTTTTTAAAAATAGCTTATAATAAAAAAATATTAATATAATAAATTTATTAATTAAACAATGATATTCTAAGATATGATATGACTGAGATAAAAAACGGTAATATCAACTTTTTAAAATTTTGTTTTTAATTTTCTTTTATTCAAAATAAATATTTGTTTTAAAACAAACCGTATTAAAAATGTCATTTTTAAAAGTTTTCTTATTTCAACTCCCAAATTTGATAATTTAAAAATATCAATTTATTTAGATATAACCTTAATAAAAAGATTTCTTTCTTAATTTATTAATTATTAAAAATATTAAAATAATATTATTAGTAATTAAGGTAATTATTTAATAGGAGAGAGAGGCGGGAAAATTTTGATGAGGATGAATGTGGTGTTGACACGTGTCATCTCAATGATTGTGATGCTGACACGTGGCACCCCATTTACCCTTTTATTAGAGTAGGAAGATTTTCAAATTAATAAATTTGATGTTTCAACACCACTGGCTCCATTGACACCTTCAACGTCGGCCTTTGCCTATCAAGACTACAAATCGACATGAAAACGAATACATAGGATGAACCCATTATCATACTTGTTTTACTAAAAGGATCTGTTTCAACTGAGTGTAATTCTATCAGAATCCGAACCTAAACTCGGTTAGAATCCAAACCTAAACCTAGTTTGACCCGACTTCTTTTTGTACGACTCGACTGTTTTGTTATTGTTGGATTATACGTACTATAACATAATGGCATTGGTTTTAGAAGTACCATCCGGCTTTGTTGATATATAAAAAGAATTGTTGTACTGTAACATAACCTGTTATTAGAAGACAAGTTGGATTTTTAAAATCCAAACAATAACGCATTGATCAATATTAATGCATACTCAATTCCTAACTTTTACCTTAATTACTAAGTGTAATAACACCTGCATAATCATCATAGATTTAGGGGCTGTTTGACAATTTCCGAATGATTAAGTGATGAACCAATAAGAGGTCTGAACCACTAAGATAAGCTACTATATCGCTTAACTATTCAATGACAAATGACTGGCCAATTCAGATAAGAGGCCTTAACCATTCAACATTAGACCTCTTAACCATTCAGCATTAGTATAATGTTTTATCATTTATAGGCAAATATCTAAACCATTCCATTTGTTCGTGAAACAAACAGTCTGAACCATTAAATATTAAACCATTCAAACATTCGAACCACTCGATTACATCCACGATGATAATTACGAGCGGAATGGAAAACGTACCTTTCTTTTATACAAAGTCAATTGTTTACATGGGCCACTTTGAAATTTGTCCCACTCCCTTTTTAGAGAAAAAACAAACAAAATGGGCCCTCAAGTTAGGGTTAAAAGTGGGTGCATCACATGGGCTCGATCACTAAGTTTTGGGCCTGAATTAAAAAGTAAACAAGGGGGAGCTGGATTTGTAGTCTTGTACTTGTACCTATCGCCTATCGATCCAACATTTTTGACTGTTTGTGACTTTGTTTAATATTAAAAACTTCACAACTTCTTTTAATTTATTTTATTTGGATTCAAGATATTATTTAAATGTGATGAATCGATCAGGGAAGCATAGTGTACTTTGATTATTTTTAATTTATTTGGTTGAATAATTTAGATGATATGAGTAGGTAGTATTAACGTGCAAGTTAGTTGTTATTACGTTCAATATTGTAAAATTTAAGATTAAGACTCCTTTTATATGTATTTCTATTCAATCTAATAGATTATTACACGTAAGCTGATATAATAAGTTAATAACCGGAACAAGTGTCATTGTTTTGTTTAAAAAAGTATCTTTTTTTTCTTTTGCAAATTTCATAAGCTGATGTATTAGTCGATAAGATTGGCATGAAACAGTAGCGGATCGGAAATCTTCTTTTATGGTGTCAGTATTTATAGTTATTGGATTCTAATGACCCTATGTCATAGTTTTCCGGTCGGGCAAAAGTCAGGTCAGGTCACACAATGAAAGGACATAGTCAATAGAAAAAAAATACAATGTCCATTAAACTACAAGAAAATATCTTTTATAGTTGTTACATACGAGTTTTTATGTTTTGAAACCGATAAATCACATATGCAATAATAATTTTTGTAAGGAATTGTTTTTCAATATAGCAAATACAAGCAACATCCCTATACTTATCACATATTCAACTACGTAAATCCGTCTTCACATGCTTCATTGAATAAAAACATCTTTCTATACAACCAGTAAAACTTGTGTTAACTTCAATAAACGATAGACCCAACGGTATCCAATATGTTTATTTGCAAGCGATAAAAGTAATTAATAAATTAAAAGAAAATGGGGTTGACTAGTGATTTGAGTTTTTAATTTGAAGATAATTATTTATAATTTTTTTATATTACAAAAAAACTTATATAATTTTGTTAAACCGTTGCGCAGTGGGGGAAAAATTTATTTTCTTTCAGAAAACAGTGATGTCAATCGTAAAAAAAATATTAATTTCATTTGAAATTCATGTATTGTACATTATTCTTTGAATTGAAAAGAAAAAAGTATCAAACTGTTAGTTGATCCCCTACTCTCAAATATAGTTTAGTCTTCTTGTTCAATTGATGAATATGCATTCCAACTTGTTTTGCTTATTAGTTGTCAAAGATGAGGTAATGCAACGCAAATGGCGTATTTCACCAAAGGAAGTGTTGTTACTTGACATATAACCAACATTTTCGTCAATGCACCTATGGATTTTCTCAAGCAATCTATTTATTCTTCACTCATCTTTGTTTTTTTTAACATCATCACCACTTTTTATATATATTTTTTATAATCACATTATTTGTTATAATAAACAATTTAATGTTTATAGCGTGCACGTAAGTATAGTAAATCACAAATCACGTAAAAATATTACATAATTAAAAAAATAGAACATATTTAATTGTTACATACTTGGGGAAATTTAATATCAAAAGGTTAAAGTAATTCTTACTTTTAAGGATTTGAATTTAATAAAAGTTCATAAATTATTGAATTATATGGAGCATTAAGTTTTCTTAAACTTCTACAACATATCTAAAATTTTGTTCAAATTCATTCAAATATTCTTAAATGTTACTAGCATTAAAAGTTTATCAACACAACTCAATTAAAAAAACTAAATATAAAAAGTTGACTAAAATTTAAGAAGGGCCATCAACGTGTCCGACCACCCGATCTGGGTTTAACCCGGTAGCTCTCCAACCCGATTCAACCAATCGGTTCAAACTGGTTTGTCCCCTCCACAGCCAACCTGAGTTTAACCTGGTTTTTCCCAAACCGACCCAAACCTGACATGGTTTAAACCCGGTATAAACCCGATTTTTTTTCCATTTTGCCCTCTTGCAACTTTGGATCCGATCTGGAACCTGATCAACCCCGGTTTGAATATTTTTAACCATAATCCGAACGGAAATAAACCCAAACTGATTTTAAATTTCAACCCAGTTTCTGCACCTCTATCCGTGAGTCGTCAGTGCCAAAAATGTCCATGAAATGCTAAACATTCTTTTGTTGGGCTGAAGTCAAAAATGTTTTCCTGGGCAAATGAAATTGGGCCTGGCTAAGTCTTTATACTGGGCTTTATGAAACCCATTACAATATGATCTATAAAAATCACAACATGAAAAAAAAATCAAGGGCTTCAATTCATCAGTTGCACTTGCACATGAAAAAGGATCACCAATCGGTGGGGTTTTTTTCTTCCTAAAATGGATTTTAATAAAATTAACATCTGAATTATATTTCTTAGTGTGTTTGCTTTTTACAAAATTGGTAGTTATAACTGGAAATATTGAATTATGTTTTTATTGTATTGTATTTGGTCAAAAACAAATTTGTGAAAAATTCAATGGAATTTTTAACCACTTATAGTTGTTGAATCCGTCACTTCTTGTCACTGCACCACCCCTTGTTGATGCCACCGCCACCCAACAACCATTACGAGTGGTGGTTGTAACAACAGGTGGCGGGTGGCGGGGGAAAGTGGCAGCAAGTAGCGGTGGTCAATGGCATGCGGAGGCGATGGTGGCGGCGACTTAGAGATGGTGACAAGGGTGATAGATCCAATTCAATCTGTGATTGTTTTGTTATAAAAATGCATTACAAATTCAAAATATTTTGATAAATTCCAGTTATTACAAATTCCAAATCCTTTTAATAAATAAAAAAACCAAATTCAATTTCCTTAGTAAGTTTCAATTACTTAAAAAAACTTCATACAAAAAACACACCCTTAGGATTAACATATACCTTACATTTTTAAGTGTTACACTCTTTTGAGTCTTTTCAACTTATCATACAAGTGATATTCTCTTCTTTTCTATACAAGAAAAAACCCAAGGGTATATCGAAAATCAAAGGGATCATTCACCATTTACCTTCATCTTATTTCTTACTCACTTTGGAAATATAAACATTGATCAAAGAAAATAATTTATGAAATGTCACAATCTTATTACCAGTTACCTTCTTTTTGCTACTGACAACTTCAAGCAGCACAAGAAACCACTGCCACCACCACCCTCAAGTGAAAAGAAACACTAAAAGGACTATGAGAGAACACAAAGTTCCAATTATTATGGATAAACATCTATCTTTTTTGTTGTTCATTGTGTATTTAAGTAAATAAAATTGTAGAAAAACAAAAATAAAAGGACGAGAGATTCTCTTAAAATGGTGGAATTTGAACACGAGCATGTCACATCAACAAAGGCATGAAAATGCAAGAACCAAGGCAGCTTTTTAATGCTTGCACTCCAAATGAAGGAGAAAAGAAAAGGACATTGCACCATCATTTTACCACTTTTTCAAGATTATGTATATGTTACACAAAAACTTAAAAAAAAAACGAGAAAAACAAGATGACTGGCAATATGATTTCTGGTTAAAAAGTTTACCACAATATGTATATATATTGTGGTAAACTTTTTAACCAGAAATCACAGTGCCAGTCATCTTGTTTTTCTCTTTTTTTTAAAGTTTTGTGTAACATATTAGCGTCACATTATTTTTTATTATACATGATGTCGTACTAGTCTTTCCCTGTTCCCTCATTTTCCTCAATTTAGTTTTTTATTTGAAGGGGAAAAGGCCGATGAATCCCAATGAAAATTTACCTGGTAGAGGCACAAAAAAGAACCCTAGGTCCGGGGGCGTGGTGTTCCCATCCGACCCCATGATTTCCACAATACTTCACCGGTTCCACCATGTGTGGCCTTAGTCTAGTGACATCTAGCGTTTATTTTCATCAAATTGGTACAAGTTTGAGTTTCACAAAGCGTGTAATAAGTAGATTTATGAGTAAATTTAGGGGTAGTGTGTTTACCTTGCAAAAAAAAAAATCAGTAACGTAATGTGTAATAAATGTGTTATTGTGTTCACCATGTAAGCATAGGGAGCGATGTTGTTGTACAACTAGAGTGCTTGAGATCTAATAGTGTGTGAATGATGATGTGAAGTGGTGAGATAACGAGTGATCACAGATAAAGTTACAAATGAATGTTATTGCTGGTGTTACTAATTGATTGATTTAATTGATCGGTAACTAATGAATGAATCCGTAAAAAAGTTCAAGATATATACATGAAGCATATGATCATAAATGTACTCTCTCACTTTAATTTCACACCAACTATTCTCTCATGGATGGAATTTTTGAGTTTTGTACGAATGTTTATGAATCTTATAAAATGAATGAATTAAATGCGCCAGAAATAATGGATATTGAAGAGACGTATAATATTAATTAATTAAGGGTTTGAATATTAAGAGACCCGGTATTATAAATCGACACCCGTCTATATGTTTTGTATATCTTTATACGATGCGAATAAGGTAGAATACAGGAAACGAGAAAAAATCAAGGAGGTTGTCAGAGGGTTATATGTCTCATATATCCCTATATGATCTCATATACGACACATATAGATCTATACGACGGGTAAAATAAATTCGACACTAACTGCGAGATATTCAGTTGACTGTCAGAGGGGTTATACGCCTCATATAAAACTATACTACCCATCTATATGACGCAAAATAACTCTCGTATAAAAATCTGAGGTGTTGATTTATAGTTGAGTGGTGTCGACCCTTAACTAATGATATTTGATTGGATGAAGGAGTGGGCGTGTTGCATTTAAAGCTTTGCGTGTCTTTTGTGTACTATTTTGGAAAACTGTTCCACTTTGCCCTACACATTATCTATCATTAAAATATCCAAAAAGTAAATCAAACAACAATAATTTTTAACTGTTGTGCATGGCCAAGACGGTTTAACAAGATGCCCTTGACAAAATCACGAGAAGAAATACTATTTTTTAGTATTTTTATCACTCTAATAGTTATCTCTTCCATAAAAAACAATTTCATACTTATTAAGTCTTAAATTCTCGGACTAAAGAGATAGGAAGTATGAGTGAAATATTAAGTTTTTCTATAACAAGAATTGTATGTGTTATGCTAGCTATGTATGATGTGTGATATGTATTGAGAATGATAGACAGACGCATAAGAGAGTCATCGGATGCCTGTCACGAAATACTTATGTTACTATAACAAAATGAAGCTAATGCAACTTTAATACTATATTTTTTAATTATAATTATGTATGGAATAGAGTTAATTAGTTTGAGGGGTTTTGTGCTTATACGGTAATGATGAAGAATACACAAGATCTTGCTCAATATGCACGTATTGAAGAAGATTGAAAAAGAAAACGAAGGAGAGATGGGGAGGTCGACATATCTTGCACCCCTAGCAGCATAGCATAGGTTCATGCATTGCTGACGTAAAATAGTGGCTATTATGCGTATCGACCTTGGTGTAGCTTACAACCAAGGGGAGAAGCTTACACGGTTGCCGTGAGAGTTAGAGGTTTAAGGTGGTTTTGAATGGCTATTTTAGCAATCAAGCTAGGGTTTTGACTAGTATCCACTCTTGGGAGCTTCATATCATTGTCTATGTTGAGATATGTTGATAATTGTCTACTTGGGAGACTTGATTCTATGTGAACAAGATATAACATAGAAATATTGCTAATAAGTATAAAATTATAAATTAAGAAAATTAAAACCAAATATATGTTTAAATGTGATTTAAACACCATCCACACAAACGTGTGTTATTATTTGATGAAAAGTTATTATTATGTACAAAAAATATATTATTTATGCTAGATAGCATTTTACAACGATATATATACACACTTTTTCTTTAATCCCAATAGTTATCTAAGATGTTTAATTAGTTAGAGAATATTTGAATCTTGATTTATAAGAGACATTTAAAATGAATTAACATTAGATCATCTTGTGATTATTATTGACATGTTTATGTATTTAGAATGAAATCGGTTAATACATGATTTTGTGTTTGTATGTATGTATGTACGTAAACATATAGAAATGAGAGAATAAATGGTTTCATGTCAGTAATATTATGCACATATTTATTTTTTAATAGTGTGTAGATTTTCATGAAATGCTGATATTTAGGATATAGGACTATTTTTCACACCAATAAAGCCTTGTTACGGGTTCCATTGGATTGTAATTGCCAAATGCATTTTGCTTGAAAATTAGACAAGATATATGGTATTTTGAGGAGATCGACTAATTAACCGTTTAGAAGAAGGAAGGCCCCTTCGGTCGAATGGAACAAAATGGAACGTCATTTGCTACTTTATTCATGATTTGGGTCCTTCAAAGAAGATAATAGTAGGGTTCGATCCACTAGGTGCACAATGGGTGGTTAGTTTACAACGTTGATCGGTAGGCCCGACCTAGGTTATAGCATAATGTGATCGATCTTGGGCATAGATAATAGTTCGAACTCCATCCTTTAGGTCTGGGTGATATCATGAGTCGCTCCGATGGATTTTGTCGTCACAGACTGCTTAATGAGTCCGATCATACTTATTTCCAAATGGATTGGCTATGAAAGCTTTGGATGGAATCTAGTGACCATCTATCGCCAAACTCCTCCTTATCCATGCATCCACATCCGCTCTCAAGGTGCGTCTCCAGCTCCACGACTGATTTTGGAGATTTTAGATATGAAATATATAAATAGGTAGTCGTTACTAACTAACCAATCGTAAACCGGCTATTGAAAAAGCTATGTTGATCTTTATCAAAACGTTCATGATAGTTTTTAGTGACAATAATACAGCAAATCTATACACATGTGGTTGTTATTGCACCCATTTAATGAGAAGCAACATGTTTTTTGTTGCCTAACACCATGTCACCATATATGCTTGTGAAGGTTGGTCATAAAATCAATCATATTGTAGTTTACATAAATGATTACAAGTTATCATTTTTTTGGTATTTACTATTTAGTTACCCTGCCAATACAGCATGAACATTACTTGGCACCTCTACATTAAGTTAGATTACAAAATGCATATACGATTGTGTTCAGATTATTATCTGAATATGATATTAAGCTTTCAGAGTAGTCATGTTTATCACACTATCAACGTCTTAGAAGTTAGAAGGGGTTCATGTATCACCAAATTATTTTTTTAACAACAAAGAACAACCAAGATGTTTGCATAGATAAGGTTTGAAAATCACCAAATCAATACCTTTGGTTCGCGTGATACCAAGTTGTTTATCAAAGAGTACTACATCATAGAATGTCACAGTTAAGACTTATATGTGGATCTTTAGGCTTGTAAAAGATATATCGTTGCTAAAACATAGTTTAGACATATTATAAACTTAACATTGTAAGGTCAACTAAGAGCATCCACAACTCACGAAATCAGTCTGGCCGGAGAGCACCCTATGGACCGCAACAATCTTCTTCCAGCTTTCTATCTTCTTCCTCGCTCACAGAAAAATTGTAACTTCACAAACGGTTCACCCACGCAAACTTCCTTCTTGAAATTAAACCGTCTCTTCTCTCTATTCCACCTCACTAAAGAAACCTTCTCCTTGAATGCCGCCTCCTCTCTCTCTCTTTCACCTCACTCGAATAATGACTTCAACTATTATCCAACTTTATCTACCTATGCCAATCATGTTTATAACTAATTTATAGATTAGGATAAACTGGTTAATCATATTCTTTATCTTGTGTGTATACTCATACAGTCATACACAAATTAACATGCAAGTATACAAAAAAGCACATTGTTTTTGCAAAAATATATATAGATATTGTTGCACATTTTATAATACATCTAACTATGCAAGTGTGTGTGGGCACATCTATGTATGCATACTTTATCACTTCATCTTCCACACACACCCCTCCCCTTAACCTAAAAACATTCAGTTCTTCCTCCTTCAGGTGCTGCTGTTCTTCCACCCCTCCCAAATAGTCTCCTCAATTCACTGTTCTCATGGCAGATCTTCACCCTCAACATTTTAGGGTTTCTAATTTAGACCAATAACCTAGTTAATTAACCACCATCTTCAAGATCCACCAAGATACTATCTTTAAATGTTGGGCTCTTCATCATCATCTTCTTCACATCATCATGAAGATGTTCAGTTACAGTCAGATCTAGCAGCACCACCACCGCCACTCGCCGGAGATTCACACCACCACCACCAACACCACCAGCAGCACCACCAACAGCAGCAGCAGATGCCACCATCAATCTACTTACGTCAACTCCTGATAGCCTGTGCACGATCAATATCTCAATCTGACTTCGCCGGAGCCCACCGTATCGCCACCGTACTGTCATCAAACTCCTCCCCCACCGGCGACTCATCGGAAAGATTGATATATTCCTTCACCAGAGCTCTCTTCCTCCGCCTCCGTCGCCACCGCCCCCAACCACCGTCACTTTCAATCAATAATATTATTACAGACAGTTCTTCCACTCACCATGATCAATATGAATATGATGATGCAAACTTACAATCATCATATTTGACACTGAATCAAATCACCCCATTCATAAGATTCACTCAGCTCACTGCTAATCAAGCAATCTTAGAAGCCATTGATCACCAATCCCATCATCATCATCTTCAAGAACAAGATCATGATCAACATCCAATTGATGTTCATATACTCGATTTCGACATCATGCACGGTGTCCAATGGCCACCGTTGATGCAAGCAATCGCCGACCGCCGTCGTCCCACCGCCCTCCGCATCACCGCCACCGGAACAAACCTCGAAACTCTCCGGCGAACCGGCGATCGTCTCTCCAAATTCGCACATTCCCTCGGCCTCCGGTTCAGATTCTTCCCCCTTTTACTCCCTCACACCACCACCACCACCAACCACCACACCGTCGATGACGTCATCAACCACCTCTCCGCCGTGCTCCTCCTCCCCAACGAGATCCTCGCCGTCAACTTCGTCCTCTACCTCCACCGTCTGTTAACAGACCGCAGTAAACTAATATTATTATTGAAAAAGATCAAGTCCATGAACCCTAAAGTGGTCACTTTAGCTGAAACAGAAGCAAACCACAACCACCCAATGTTTCTTTCGAGATTTGAAGAAGCTTTAAGCTACTACACCGCCATCTTCGACTCGCTGGAGGTGACGCTGCCACCGAACAGCAGCGAGCGGATGGCGGTGGAGCAGCTGTGGTTCGGGCGAGAGATCGCCGATATCGTTACAGCGGAGGGGGAGAATCGGATTGCGAGACATGAGAGATTCGTATCGTGGGAGACGATGATGAAGATTGCAGGTTTTAGGAGTGTTGCTTTGAGCCCTTTTGCGCTTTCGCAAGCGAAACTGCTGTTGAGACTCCATTATCCATCTGAAGGGTATAATCTTGAGGTTGTGAATGATTCTTTCTTCTTGGGTTGGCATAATCAACCCCTTTTCTCTGTTTCTTCTTGGCACTGATGATTACTGATTATATGATATGATATGATATACGTATTGATCGATATGATCATCATTTATGACAATATATATGTTACATGCATGTATATAACACTGTATATGTCTTACATGCATATGAATTTACAAGGGGTTGATAATTAGGGTTATATATATGAGGAAACCCTAATTATCAAACCCTAGCTACCTCACTGTAGTACGTTTGTTTGCATGAAACACAGATATCAATCTTCTTTGTTCAGCATATGGTTTATGGGAGCTGAAAAGACATGAGTGTTTCACATATATGTTGATGTGCGTATGTATATGTCATACATATATACATATAGGAGGTAGTGAGTTATGAGTATATATGTAGATGTGTGTGTGTAGAGAGACACAGGCAGTAGGTGTTGTTAGTATTTATATAAGTATATGGAGGGGTTTAGTAAACCTAATCCACTGCTTGATCGTTTTCAACAAGCAAAAGAATGGGTTATATATATAAAAAGAGGGATGTAATCACTTGTACTTAATTAGTTCATAGTGGAGTAGGTTAGGGAATTAAGTAGTTAGAGTTGATGTATTTTAGAGTTTTAGTGGGCTCATTTAGTTTGATAAAAATCTCAATATGAAACCGAATTTTTACATCACAAACACTCATAGACTCAGTTTTTACACCAAACAAAAACTTTCGTGTGAAATTAACCCACCCACTATGATAGGAGTAGTCAAGTTTTGAACACCATTAGCCAACTCACTATCGTTCTTAACCACCATGCATCTTATGTCAACCACCAAAAGGATACTTACTCCTCTTCCCTAAAGCTTTTATTCTAGACATTGAACTCTAGTTTTTTTTTTTTTTAAAGTTTGCATCCCCTAAGTTGGGAGGGACTCCTTTACTACATCGTTTAACATATCTCCAAATAAAAAATGTGTCTCTCCTCGGCCACGTGATCACCAATGCTTCTGTTGTTGCCTCTGTTGTCGGTGATCTTACAACTAGTAAGACATTAATTTTCACTGATAGCCATTTGAACAACTATGCACTGATACCAAAATGATGCAGTTTTGGAAGTGATCAAATAGCTGACTAAACCACCAACTATGATTAATAAAAGACTACAAGTGAAACTAGGTTTTAAGAAACCAAGTTCTTATAGAATTAAGCTCTATGATAATCCACTACACAAGTTAAGATCTCCCGGACACAATTAAATGAAGGGTTCAACAAACCTATAGATCCATTTCAACTGTTCAAAGCCTTTGTAACTCGTAAATAATCTTCTTTGCTCACCTCCTCATCTTTAGGCCTCTGTAATTTGTAAAAAATCTTCTTTGCTCACCTCCTCATCTCTATAATCATTGTAACAAGAAGGTGATGGATAGGTACCACTACAACCTCTAGGATACTCCTCCTTACCACAATTCCCATCTACAATGAAATCCTTTGGGTTGGTTCCCTTAAACCTATAACCTTGTGAACTAAACAGGCTTGTTCGTGTGCATATCGATGGTTTGAAGATGGACATGATGATTCACTCCACAAACAACCATTTGAATCAACCAAAGCTCTAATAATAATACGATTTGAAAGCAATCAAATAGTTCAAGATATATTATGCTTAATCAAAGACTATATATAATAGCGACAAGAGTTCAAGAAACCAAGTTATTGTAAACTTAAACACAATTCACTAGACAAGAAAGGTCTTCCGAAGATAAAGAGATCTAAGAGTTAAAAACCAACAAGATAAATACTAACAAATATTCGAGAGATAATTAGATACTATTAATTAATAATAAATTAAGAAAGTTAACAAAGAGATAAAGTTATAATCTTTTAAAACTTCAAATGCCTAGTAGTTGGTTAACTTGGATATATAACTCTAACGATAATTTCCGACTTCATTTGGTGTTCCTTTGTCAACTAGCACACCAAGACAACCAAAGACAAATTAAGGAGACGAATAGAACGGTACCAAGATTCAAGAGGGTGATACTGTGTCGTGCGACACAACATACATTAAGGTGATGGGCTATGACATTACTAATGGTTGCTTCAGAACCACTCCCCTCTCCCTTAGTCCTATTGATTTGTGTAGAGCACAAACTACATACTAGGATTAGATACTAGCAAGGGATGTCTCCAAAAAATAAATCACCTAATGGGATCATCCTTGATTCCACATATTCCTAAGTGGCATCCTTTTGCAGAAATTTCCTATCTCATGGCTCCGTTTGTAAGGTACTCTTGATGTACGTTGTGTTTGTACCCACAAATGCCCAATGGCGATTATCGACAAATCCTTCTAATGAACGTTATTTTTATTTTATTTACGTTTCGAGAATGATAAATAAATGTTTATATATTATTATATCTTTGTTAAACAAATATTTAAACTTACTAACTTAATTAGTAACTCTAAGAAGTTATATATTATGAAACTTATATAAGAGAAACTCATTGTAAATTTTTTTATAAGGTTTAGAAATTCACACAATTTAAAATATATCAACTTATTCAACTTTTAAAACATTTGATAATTATCATACATTTTAATAATTTGTAAAGAATAAAAAATGATTTTATAATAAATATACCAACTTGGGGCCGTTTGATTGATAAAATTTAATAAAATTAGAATTGAAATTAAAAAACATTCCATCTGAAATCATATTGATTTTGTAAATGAATTGAATTTTTTTCCAATAAATTCATTTAGGGGGTGTTTGATTTCGGCTGACCCGGTTGACTAGCTGACTCGGTCAGCCGGTCAGCCTGTTTGATGCGTAAAACCCGAGCTGGCCGGGTCAAAACATCTGACCCGGACCTGAAATTTCAAGATGCTGACCCACCCAACACCCCTGCACTTGAGCTGACTGGCTTCTCCTCCACCCCTGCACTCGAGGTAACGGCCGGTGATTTTGCTGCGGTGACGGTGAGAGGGCGGCGGTGGAGGTGGGTGGGTGGGAGGGGTTTGGTGGTGGTGGTGGTGGAGTGGTGGTTTTACGGTGGTGATTGGCGAGGGTGATGAGGGGGCCGTAGGTGGATTTGAGGGTTTTGAGGGTGGGTTCGAGATGAGGGAGGCAGGTGGTGAGGAGGAGGAGGGTGGAGGAGAGGAGGGAGGGGCCTGGTGGCAGCGGCGGTGTGTTTTGCGGTGGCGATGGCGTAGGAGTTGGTGGAGGACGACAGCGATGCAGACGGAGACGATAGTGATGAACCAGAGCTCCATTGATGGTGGTGATGATGAAGATAATGATAGTGGTGAGTGTTTGGGGAGATATTACTGAATCGATTTGGTTCTAGTCAGATACTGAATTAAACAGTCAAGTTTCAGTCAGATACAGATCCAGTCATAACTTTTAACTGGGTCAGCTTCTGACTCAGTCAGATCTTACTGAGTCAGTGTAATCAAACAACCCTTAATCCTAAGAAGCATGAAATCATTCCCCTTCCTTAATTATAGAATTATAAACATTTCAATTGGATGCTTAAAAATTACAATACTAGCCATCTTTATTTTTCATCAGCCATCTTGAAATCTTTCCTTATAAAATGGTTTGATAGAACACAAAATCGATCATTAACATATCTTTACTAAATCATAATCATCTTATAGTGAACAACATTATCAAAACCCATAATTGGCTAAAGCCAAAACGTAACATCTAACCTTCAAAATCAAAATTATAAATTTTGCCTTTGAATTCTATGAACCTAGTCACCTAGAGCCTAAAACCTTAACTCTAAAATCAGAACCCACAAACTGTAACTCCAAAACCTGATACGTAAAAATAGCGACAGAGATGAAGAATGATTTTAGAACTGCAAAAATCTGACTTACAAACAAGATTGAAGAAAGAAATTTGGAATGATGGTGAAGACAATTACAGAACTACAAAGCCGATTGTAATGACGGATTGATATGCAACTTGGAATGGTATAGAGTAGCTAAGGATGAAGAACGGGGGCAATTTTGTCATTTTGATTTTTTAACATTCTAATTTCACTAAGAGCATTCACAAACGGTTCTCTATATTTATGTGAGTGTATTCCTTATATTATATGATATGATTATAAGTGGTTGTGAGTGAAGGATATGAAAAATTTACTGTTCAATCTGTATTTTTGAGAATCATTGTTCAAAACCCTATAATGGTTTTAATATATTTAAGTGGTTATAAGTGGAGGAGAAAAAAAGTAATGATAAAGTTGAAAAGTAGAGAGGAAAAGTTATGATTTTTAATATAATTATATGAATAAAGATTAAGAATGAATTGTAAATGCTCTAATAAGATTACCAACCATACAATGCACTCCAATGTTTTAATGGGTAAAAACGTTTATATATATATATATATATATATATATATATATATATATATATATATATATATATATATATATATATATATAATATCTATAAAACTTTTTACATTTTACAAATGGTTTCTGTTTGCACGTAAGCGTGAATTGTAAAAGAAGATACATAATCTTAATATTTGTTGAAGTTATAAATTACATAATCCATATGTACTGCTTGCACGTGTGTATATTATTATTAGCAACTTGAGAAATTATATAGGCAAATATATTCATCCCGTAAACATAAGTAACCTTGCAACCATCATTTTTAAATGTCACAAATTTATCTTTACGTAAAAGAAATATGCCCCAATTTATTAATTATTCGATCTTTTCCTTTAGTATTTCAGAAACTATGAAATAACATACGCAGAACTTTAATGGTACGCAATATTGGAGATATGAATTTTGATGTCTGTGTTTTAATATAATTAAAATATCTTTTTTGACAATCAAATAATTATATCAAACGTACTCCCTGTAGGAATATTGTTACTTCTAAACTACTTTTTTTTAGTGTTCAAATATTAATCCATTAATGACAGTATTCTAAAATTTATAATCATATCTACTTTGACACCGGAACATGAAAAGGATATACAGTGTAAAAAATCAATTATACTGAAGTAAAAACTAAAAAACCCGTGCATAATGTATAGTGCATGTTCCTTATAAAATACTTTTGTAGTTATTAATTTATTAGAACGGCGGTTTTAGTTATTAATAGAATAGTGTCGTTTGTGTAATCTAATAAATGTGAGGATTAATAATAATAATAATAATTAATTAACTACCCCAAGTAGTTGAATGTTGGGTTGTCGATATCCTAAAATTATGCTTGTTGTCTGCTAAACAAGGGTATGAAAATTGAGGCTTGTTTGCTTTGCTCCCCGTTGTCCCTTTCCTCTTATGATACTTCGCCAAGGGATCTCTCTAGTGTCTCGTAATTATTACTTATTCTTTATAGTTAAACTAAATATAATATTTAACTAACTAAACCTATATATAAAAATGTATGCATTCTAAATTTGCAAATCTATCTTTTCAAAACAACCGAATTTTAATTTTCCAGGACCAACATGAAATAAATAGCGTTCGACTTTTATAATGAAGAGAATATATATGTATTATTCGATTACTTGAAAAGAACATCTGTATTAACACTACAAAGGTGACAGATTTTAGTAAAAGATGATCCGTTAGAAGTCCCTTGATGTAAGATCCTGATGATCCATGCATTAGTAGTCCCCTGATGAAAGTGGGATCCGTTTGTGATATTCCTTCAGGAAACAAGCCGTAGATAATGAGCATACCAACAATTTTACAAGGCGATTACTAACGGAGGGTATTATGCTATCATGATGTAACTCATAAGCTCTGACATCGGAAAAAGATGTATGCAATTTGCTATACCTATATACTAAGGATACCAGTTTGCCTACG
Organism: Flaveria ramosissima; assembly: GCA_025215565.1. NCBI lineage: Eukaryota > Viridiplantae > Streptophyta > Magnoliopsida > Asterales > Asteraceae > Flaveria > Flaveria ramosissima. The sequence continues at coordinate 7,454,485 of CM046036.1, forward strand.
AATTATCGATCCTCTTGGATAAATTTTCGATGGCTCATTTGGTCATTTAATTACCAACTTACCCATTGGAAATGCGTAGGAAGTTTTGATGTTTAAAAAACCAATATGATTATGCCAATTTACTTGAAATAAGAATATGTTATAATTTCTAAAACTTACATTGATCTTTGTAAGTAAATACATAACAATGACAATCAATTCATGTGGATGGAGTTGGGCTGAAATGTTTCATTCCTTTCATTTTGTTTCACTTCACATTCATATTAACTTTAATTTATATCAACGTAACAAATGGAACCATCTATGCTTTTGGGGGCAAAGTGTACCTATCTCCATGGGCAAAGTCGTCGATAACATGTCAATAATATAACTATGTCAATTACTGACATGTTATATGTATCTTCCGCAATATTGAAATTTGAGGTGTTTTTATTGAAGCATTACCAGTTACAAAAGTACAAACAAATCGTTGTCAAACTCTAATGCTAGAAAAGACGTATGCTTTACATACAGATTAATGATGCTAGTTTTGCCAGTGGATTAGTGACCACCCTCTTGGACAAATTTCAAATTGCTCATTTGGCAGTTACAGATAAAACTGCCATCGTAAACCCGCTCAATATGTATTACATAATAACATATAAGTACTACGACCGTTTTAAAGTTTCACTTTTTCTTAAAAAACGTTTGCCACTTACTTGTTATCGTTTTCTAAATTATTTCAAACCAACAAAGGCGATTGTTCAAACTGATTGATATTTGGTTGCTAATTTCATGACTGTCTTTTCAATCAGAATGTTAATATTACTAGCTATTGTTTTTCCATCGTAAAATTCAATTATTAATACTCATGTTTGTAGCAATGTTATAATAATAAGCTCATATTGTTTTTCCATCGTAAAATTCATTTATTAATAACATGCACTAATAATAATAAGCTCATATTGTTTTATACGAGACAATCACCGATACCATTTATTAACGTTGATAATAATTTTTAACTAATTAACTCATTCATCCATAATAGATTCTACAAACATGGTACACAAAGTTATTAGCCAACCTAAAGAAAATAAGAATCTAAATGGTCCCAATGGTAAGATTTATTTACAACTTTGGTATCTAAATGTCATTTATTACAAGTTTTCATATTAAAGTTATAACAAATTAACTCAAGAATGTTATGAAATCAATGGTGGCTACGTTGGATGGGCAACAAGCCAACAATAGTATTTCTTATCGGCAGACGATTTGTTAGGGACTAAACCTGCAAACAAGCATTAGCTTAGGGACCATTTCTGTTATTAACTCAAGAACTTGTGTGTGTATTTGACCATTCATATTAGTTTTTTTATATTTATCTAAGTGTGCAAATGATTAAAAGTATTTTTGAGTGGAAGATAAGAAGAATTTACTGTTCATCTGTATATTTAAGAAATTATTATTTAACATTTATAATTTTTTTAATATTTTTAAAAGTGGTTTTGAGTATATAAAAGAGAAAGAATAATGGTAAAAATATTAAAAAATATTATTTAATTGAAAGAAAAAATAATAATTTTTAATGTAATTATAATAATAAAATTAAAGAATCTAATATGAATGCTTTTAGGATATATATATTTGTATGATTTTTTTTGAACGGCCAACAAATAATTATTAAGCCCGGTCACCCGGGTAAACCTATTGGCGAAAGGCCGCCCACGCCCGCGAACACAGACAACGCTGGTGACTCTGGCTCGCCCACCATTCCAAGGGAAACCCACCACCCAAAGATCTACTGTGGTGAACCCTTTGTTCACTTGAAACATATTGTACCAAGTAAGACTCTAACCCATAACATCCACTTTGGAAAATCATAGAGTGTCTCTTACTAAACCAGTTTATCTAAAACTCATCGTCATATATTTGTATGATTATCTAATCAATTTTGGAGAAGAGTGGGGGATAACAGTAGTTGCTGACAAATGATAAGATGGTTTACTAGCTTATGTATTATATGTAACATCCCCCACGCAACACACTGTCATGCACGTGCTTCCCTCACAAACACATTACACACCCATGTGTCTTTTCTCCATCCATCCAATCACTTATTATTTCCACTTGTTTATAAATACCATAACCATTGGGCCTCCCATTATCCATCCTTAAGTTAGTAGCCCAACGTCAAGAAAACACAAGTGAATCAATTTATCAAAGATCATCATCAACTTGGGCCTCAATGATTTCAACGACTTTTACTCTCACTTTTCAGGTAATAATTGACATGTGTTATCTTAATCGGGTCTATCTATTTGTTTTTTAGTCGGATCGCACCCCCAACCCCCTCATACGTTCAATCCAATGCAAACCAAAATTCATGCACAACAAGTTTAACAAGTTTCAATCATTAGTCTCGGTTGCGATTACTAGATGATCATACGAACATTCTGCGTTAAGTTTTCGGTCTTCAATTATATGCTATATGTTTTCTTGTGATATGAGTGAGTATTTCTTAAATTGGTTCCTACACAAACTTCTGTTTTAAAGTGTCAAGTCCACAGTTCACACTCACTCCTCCTCATAAAATACATTTTGTTTTAAACGCTTTAAAAGAATGATTGTATGTTAAAGACTCTAAAATACATTTTCACGTTTAAACCCCAACCTGTGATCTCTTTTTATATCATGATAACACTACATAAGTGAACTTTTATCTTGAGTCTCTTTCCTAGCACTTTCTCTCGAATTTTGCATCTCACCATCTCTTCTTTATAAAGATACTATCAATAAAATATGTTCTTGTTTTTTTAATAACACGTAGAACTTTATAAGAATCGAATAATTACATATTACATCCTTGATACTATAACCCATAATATTTTTAGTTGTGAAGTAAATCACTTAATATTAGATAACTTCACGACTTTCTTGTTGGGTATGATTTATATACGAGGAAGGTTACTTCTATTAAGTTATTAAAATATCTGACTAAATTACAGATCATATATAAACCAGTCAACGTATTTTTAAAACTTATTAAATAATCTAAACACGCTTTACCTCCGATTGATTCAGAAGTAAACTTTTAATACATTCATTAAAAAGCTAACAAAAGTTGTGAGGTTGATGGTTGAAAATATAAACTTTTAAAGTAAAACTCCGAGCCCATTTCGTCACTAACAAAACCTCCGTCGGCAAAAACACAATCGATCTCTAGCGACACTCAAACATTCGTCACAAACACCACCACCACCACCACCACCACCACCACCACCACCACCACCACCACCACCACCACCACCACCACCACCACCACCACCACCACCAATGGCGTCATCCAGCAGCGGTTTAACCTTCAAGCTTCACCCACTCGTCATCGTCAACATATCGGACCACCACACTCGCGTCAAATCACAGTCTCAACCCCCCGTCGCCAACGGCGGTGACGCCACCACCTCCTCCAATTCTAGGGTTTTCGGTTGCGTCATTGGAGTCCAAAGTGGACGCACTGTTGAGATCTTTAACAGTTTTGAACTTCTATACGATCCCTCAACTCACTCACTCGATCGATCGTTCCTCGAGAAGAAACAAGAACTATGTGAGTTTGCTTTTATGGATTTTGAATGCAATCGGATTCTAGGGTTTTGCGTTCACATTAAGCTACCACCACCACTTCGTTATGCTAATCGATGAGAAGGGTTTGTGTTTTTTGAATGTGGAACAGATAAGAAAGTGTTTCCCAATTTCTATGTACTTGGATGGTATTCTACAGGCGCTGATGCTGATGAATCGGATATGCATATACACAAAGCTGTGAGCATTGTTCTTTATTTTGTTCATAAGGGTTGATTGTAGAATGTGTGCGATGATCTTTCTGTTTGCAAGATACCTAGGGACCGAATCGTTCATTTTTTGGCCTGCAATTTGAATAAAAGGAACTGAATTTAGTGTATTGATAAGACTTTCTATTGATTAAATTGTTCAAAAGGGTTGATTATGGAATGTGTGCAATGATCTTTCCGTTTGCAAAACACCAAGGGACCGAATCATTCGTTTTCGGCCTGCAATGTGAATAACAGCAACCGAAAGTAATATATTGATCGATTATTTTTTTTCTAACTCTGCTAGTAAAAGTTCTTATTCTCGACGTGATATTGTTTTTCATAAGTTACAACTGCAATTGCGTTGATTGCAACACAATGCGCATCTTGAGCTCAACATGTTATTTATTTATTTATCAAGTCAAAACCACGGTCTCTTGACATGGAAAAAAGTCTTAATGACAAATTTCTCATATAATGCATGTAGAATCGACTCACACCTCACGTAACAGGAGTATTTTATAGGCAAGCTGTAGCAAAGTTGGTTAAAAAGAATCTTTTGTTTGTCAAATTGCCTAATGATGATGATTTTTTTTTCACAGTTGATGGATATCAATGAAAGCCCAGTGTATGTGCTTCTGAATCCGTTGATCAATCATGCACAAAAGGATCTCCCGGTAACCATTTTTGAAAGTGGTATGTTGCCTATAATTGTAGCTCTTTAATGTCAATGTGATTATTTGTGGATTCTGTTCTGATGATATTATCACATTTTACTGTCATTGCTCTTATGTTAATATACTGCAAATGACTCACTTGAAAGAAGATGACTTGACGATGAGTAGGTTAAGGTGCTAAGCGTATATGTATAATGGTACTTGTGAATCTGTGGTATTGGTTTAATCCCATCATTTTTTGATAGTCAGCTTTTTAGTTAAAAGACGGTTGAATGAGCATATGGCTTGTGTGAACTGATGATGATTTTAAGTTGCGTTACTATACTTTGAAGTGAAATTATGATTGGTGAAACGAAGAAAAAAATTTGTGTGTGATTGGCTGATAGTTTATGGAGCTCAAACAGCTTCAAGGAATCATGGGTCAATCTGCTATTTTAGACACCTTGGCATGGACCCCTTGAAGGCTTGAACATAATTAATAGTTTAATACCCTTCACCCATTATATCCATATATTATGATACACACTTCAAGTGAGTAGGACAGTAGGATGCTTAATTAAAATGCTTCACTGATTGGTGTGGCTTATGCTTCTAAAAGTTATCTGCATTTTAATTTTTTTATCTGTAGATATGCGTTGGATTCAGCTAAAACATGACATAAACGTGTCGAACTTCTTGGCCAGATTATCTAATTTATCATTTGTTTATGGGGATTGGGGTGTCAATCTCACTTTGACCAACACTTGATGATAATAATATGCATTTTTGTGAGCTTCTAAATTGGCTTCATGTGTGCAACTAGTTGTATCTAGAGATAAAGAGCTAGTATCATTCATTGTTTGCCTAGATGGTGGTATAGTTATTGTCAATGATCGAGTTTGTAGATATATAGGGATAATAGATTTGTCTGTCATGGAAGGTAAATGTGGTTTAGATATGCCTTTAGAGAGAATGGGGGAAAGTTCTAGGGCCTGAGGAAATTAGTAGTTTAAGTTATTAAAAGGAGACAACTGTGAACTTCATATTATGTAAACTTGTTCGTAGATGAAGTTATACATTAAACAAATGAGGGTAAAATCAAAATCAACATGGTTGGGAAAGGACATGAAGTTGGTCGGAGGGCGCCTGCTTCAATGCAAACCTAAAATAATTATGATAAAACAAACGTAAAAGAGAAGGGAATAGTAATTGGAGTTTTTGAACAACTGGAATAGTTACCCTTCAATTTTTGTAGATATATATGTTAGGAATCAAAGTATTATTAAACCCGTTGAGTGTTATACAGACGATGTTCATGCTAGTCAATTCATGTTAAGGAAAGTTTAGCCAAAAGTCGGGTGTTTGGATTAAAATTAGAGATGTGCATTTTGAAAGCATTGTGAGCGATATTTGTTGCATATCAATCTAGAACTTTCACTGACACTTGATCCTTTTCTGATCATATTACAACTCAAGAGATGCATGTCATTGATGGAATTCCACAGCTTATATTTGTACGCTCAAGCTACACCATAGAGGTCTGCCCTCAATACTTGTATTCAAAAATTTTGAAGAATTATAACTTATAATTATAACCTGAAAAAATGCTTTTCTAATTATGTTCTTATATTTCTCCAGACAGTAGAAGCTGAAAGAATATCCGTTGACCATGTTGCTCACCTTAAACCCTCTGATGGAGGTTCAGCTGCTACTCAATGTGAGTCCTTATTTCATGTAGTTATGACTTTAAATACATCTTTTATTTAGGCATTTTCAGTTCTTGCTTTAGCAATGTGAACATCACTGATTCTTATGTATACATTCTGTAGTGGCTGCTCATTTGACGGGCATACATAGTGCCATCAAGATGCTCAACAGCAGAATCCGAGTGCTCCATCACTATCTTAATGCTATGCAAAAAGGTAACGTTTCTATCCTAAGTCATAAATATTTTTTTAAAACATGACATAAAGAAGACACTAAGAATGTTTTTGTGTGATATGCAGGTGAAATTCCTTGTGAGAATTCTTTGCTAAGACAGGTATCTAGCCTCTTGAGGAGATTACCCGCTATAGAATCAGAGAAATTTCAAGATGATTTCTTAATGGTGAGAGCTTTTATAAGTTTAATCTCGGTGAAATGTCACTTTTATATCTTTTTTTCCCCGTATAAATGCATCATTATTTGTTTTTTAGGAATACAATGATACACTATTAATTAGCTATCTGGCCATGTTCACCAATTGCTCAAGGTATGCTTGTCAATACATTTTCATTTAATATATAGTAACTTAATATACTACTCACATAATCTCCATATTTAGATGTAAGCTGACGCCTTATGTTACGTTTCTTGCAGCACAATGAACGATCTAGTTGATAAAATCAACATTGCATATGACAGGCATAGCCGGAGGGGAGGACGGACCGCCTTCATTTAAAAACGCACTCAAATCAATTACTGGATTCATGGCTTTTGTTTTCTTTAGTTATAGCAAATTTAGTTTATATGACAGTAATTACATATATGCAAATGAAGAATGGTGGATTAAACTGCAGGCCATAATAGTTTAGGTGTAACTGTGTTGTTTTTCGGGCGTTGTCACGCGTTTGGAAACTATTAATGTCTTCATGTTGACGCGATCGGAAGAAATTGGAACATGAAAAAGAAATTAATGAAAATGACATTATAGACAGCGTGTTGATTAAGATATGTTGCTTGCTTTATATGCTTATGGCACGTTAGAGAATCGTAAGGCACATGGTATGTAATGTGCATTTATGGTTTTGACAGAAAACTAACCAAGTTTCCACATTGATTTGTTTTCGTGAAATATGTGTTATAATGTGGTAAGTGACTAGAGCAGAAAAAGGGTATGTCTTTTTTAATTTTCCTTCGTTACAAGTGAAGATGAAAGTCACAAAACTAGTATTTTTCAGGTATGTTATATTAATATAATCATCATGTGAAAATAACATTACACTTTTAGTCACATGACATGTGACACTTTGGTTGCGTCTTGCTAATAATAATGATCACGAGTAGAGAATAGATTATCTAAGGTGGATACATAAAAAGTTAGTATGGTGTGAATATATATAAATGTAACACAATAAAAATATGAAAACCTAAACATGCTCAAAAAACTTGTTGAGTTATGCGTGTCACTGTTAATACGTGTCACTGTTAATACGTGTCATTGTTACTTCTTCACAAACATTGTTTAAACAATATGTTCATCTTAAAACATATTTATCTTTTTCACATCATCATCACACTTCACATTTATTTAAAAAACTTGTTGAGTTATGCGTGTCACTGTTAATACGTGTCATTGTTACTTCTTCACAAACATTGTTTAAACAATGTGTTCATCTTAAAACATGTTTATCTTTTTCACATCATCACACTTCACATTTATTTTTCATGACCAATTTATCTATTAGATTATTCAGCACGGTTACCTTGTTAAGACTCCACTTGAGTGACTAACCTTGTTTTCAGGGTATCTCTTCTTTTTCAAATTTTTATTATTATTTTTTTTTGTAATTATACGAATTTTATGGACCGTTACCAATTTTATGAAGTTTTATACAATTTCTCAAATTTTACTAATTCTTGAAAAAATTACAAATCATGCACATTTTTATAGTGCACCTTACATTTTTTTTAAAAATTAATAGTTACTAAAACAAATACTTAACTTATTTTACAACTGTAAAAGGTATAGTGAAAACTCTTAAAACTTTATGTAAAAGTAAGTAATACATACTTTTAATATGGTAAAATTGTATTTACCTCAACCATTATGTCTTCTTTCATGTGGCAAAATTGAAATTTTTATACACTTTCTCTTATATCAGATAGTGGCTTTTTTTAATACTTATATGTTTTTATTTCTATTTCTAAATAAATATATAACAAAATGTATTGCTTTTAAACAATATATATATATATATATATACACACACAACTATTATTGACGTTAGAGTTTCGCTTTTCATAAATAAACGTATGTTATAAGCGGCTTCAACGTTCTTTTTAGTTAGCAGATTCTCGACAACATTCGGTTTATTATATAAACTTATGTAAGTTATGAACGGTTTTAACTTCCTCCTCAACACGCAAATTCACAACAATATGTTGGTGTTCAATTTTTTATTTATATATCTATGGTTTTACATCCTTTCAACATGCGGGTCTGCGACTACGCTTTGATATCAGTTTTACGTCATTTTACGCCCTCACCGCAATGCAAGGTCATAATAATAAGAAAGAAAAAAAAACCTCTACTTTCCCACCTCACCCGTTCGTCGCCGACTCGACTAATGTGTCTTCCCCGTTGGTATATCAAATTTATATTTAGTAATATAAATAGATAGACTCGAATAAGATATCAGATATTATTCGAGCCGAAGTTATACACTGTTAAAAAAGTTTTATATTTAGTAACATAGATATCACACATGCACGTGAAAAGAAAAACCGAAAACGGCGGAATGGAAAGAAGCGGCCCAATGATTCTCGTCTTTCATACCTTTTCTGCACATCTTTCTTTATTTATTTATATATTTATATTATATTATCATTATTAGTGTTGATCTATATTATTTAATGATGTCGTCTATGAGTAAGGGTGCTCGGGTCACCTTCGGGTAGGTCGTGTCCAATGGCAACACCGTCGCTGCCCCTCCGGTTTCCCGTTTCGGGTTCTACTACCAGAGCATAAGTCCAATCCTTTTGACGTTGTTATCATGTGAAGTGGTGGCAGGGGCGGACCTAGAAAATTTTTTTTCCGGGTCGGTTTTTCTTAGTTTTCAAATAGACGTGTATATCTCAACTCAATGCTAGAAATTTTGGTTTAGGTCGTCGGGTTACACAAAACAAATTACAATCACATTATAAGACATTTGATAAAGATACGATTTCATTAGAAAGTAAAACATATTACATGTTATAGTTATTGTTTATGTGTCTTTATCTCTTGAAAAATGTTAACAACATCATCAATCGAAACCTTCTTAAAAACGTCTTTCTCAATGTAGCAAATGCAAGTATTTTTAAGGTATTCTTCTAAAAAAATTTAGAGATAATTAAGGAATGTTAATAGATTAGTGAGAATGTGTAAGGTGTTTAGTTAAATACAAGGTTAGAGATTTTATACAAAATAAACCTATTGGTGATTATTCTGATATTAATTTTTTTAACTAAGTGAGCTATTATTTACATTTTTAGTGGGGTAAAAATTACAATAAAAATAGGGTTTAGGGGTCGTAAAATTTTTTATAGGAGTCGGTATTAAAAAATACACGGGGTCAATCAAAAACCGTCAATACACGTTACATATAGGGAAAAATCTGCGGGGTCGGTTGACCCCTCCCCACCCTTCTTAAGTCCGCCCATGAGTGGTGGTGGGTAGTTTGAGTTGTACTCCTGTCAATTTGGATAGTTTTAAGTAGATTGGTAGTCAACTATTGGTTGATCTGATTTGGGTAGTTTAAGTACTTCGGGTGTTATTTCTCACAATCATTCGGATGGCTCCGCAATGTGTATACGTAGTCTTACTTTACATTTTGTGTAGAATGGTAATCTCACAATATGTACCCATGAAACAAAAATCTTATTAGTTGCTCCAAGATCCGTTCAATCATAGAGAAACAAATTTTATTACATATATGTTTTTTTCATGTAATTTAGTTTTCTAAAGTAGAAAAAAATAATTCGTATTAGTTGTCTCATTATTTTGAATATATAAAAAGTAGCAAGGCCCATTAAACTACCATCATCTTCAAGTATCAAATTAACATTATGTTTCGATTAATCTACCCATCTCATGAGACATATATTACTTGATGCTAGATAAAAAGTTTACAAATAAACTTTTAGAGTGGATTTATAATAAAGTCACTTGTCTGTAATCACCAACTATTGTATATATACACTTGACACTTTTTACCCCTAAATTTTTTATAAAAGTTTGAGAAATGTCACTTTCACCCTCTTAAGTTTTTAACGTTCAGGATTTACTTCTGTAAAATATAAATTCGAGTCCATCATCATTAGGACCTAATCAGATGTGACTCGACTTAACTATTTTTCGACAAACGCCTACGTTTTGATGTAAATTTTGTTCAGATATTAGTTGAGTTAAATTTAAACGTTTCGACGTAAGTTTTGTTTGGGAACGCGTCGGATCAAATATAATATATTTTTGTTTACTCTACGTTTCGACGTAAACTTAATTCGGACACGAGTCAAATATAAATGTTTCAACATATGTTATGTTTGGAAAAAAGTCGGGTATAATATAATATGTTTTCATTCAACGGTATAAATTCGAGTCACTCTACATATTGGCGTAAATATAGTTCGAAAACGAATCAGGTCGATTGTAATTTATACATTATCACGCAACGTACGGTGTCGCGACAACACGCGACGGGTAAAAATGCTAGTTTCTCTTATGATATATTTCGCTAAACCCATGTTTAAAATTGTGTTTTAAGGGTCAAAAGGTCCTATGGACACTAGATCCGAAAGTGTGTGGTTTGTTTTGGATCGTTGAAAATAATTGGATGTTCCAGGATTTCTAGTCGTCAGAAACATTTTGACATTAGCCTTCAAACTCTATGTTCAACCAAGCTTTCGTAACTCGTGTATTATACAGGTTGAACAAATAAAATAAAATTTTAGTAAATATAAGATGATGTATTAAGATAAGATATGATTGAAAGTACATATGAGTACGATATCAACTTTTTAAAACTTTTTTGTTTAAAGAAAACTAAACATTTTGTTTCAAAACAAAGCATTTTAAAAAAATTCTGTTATTATAACTCCCAATTTTAATTATTTTTATTTATAATATTTTACTTTTTAAAAGCATCAATTTTAAAAAAATTCTGTAATTAAAATTCGGTAATCAATTTTAATGTTTTAGAAAAAAGTTTTATTTATAAGAAAACTATTTCTTTACATATAACATTAATAAAAAGAGTTATTTTTAATTTATTAACAATTTTTGTAGTCTATAAAAAATTAAATAATATTATTCGTAGTTATAGTATCTATTAAATAAGAGAGATAAGCATGAAAAATTTAATAATAAAATTAAATAATGTGATACTGTTATGTGTTCTTATTAATTATTTTTATATTAGAGTATAAAGATAAAAATAAACATGCAAATTGTTGGAATTTGAGGTGTGTGTTTTATAGTCAAAACACGAGTGATGAGTTTCCAAATAAGAAAAAACGCGTTCTTTAAAATATTTTTATTGAAGTTCACGGTTAAATATATATTTTTCTAAAATGAAATACACGATTTCATGCAAGTGAAGTAAAGAAGCGTCTGCAGATGATTTATTGTACCCCACAAATTATTCAATATTCTTTGATGACTAAAACAATAAAATAATGTGTACGGATTTGAATTCCAATATAATTGTTGTTTTATAAAATGTTTCAAGCAAGTTGTGATCGTAATCATAGTTGATTTTACAAGTTGTTGCAACTATTTAAAGGAGTCTTACGTTAATATTAAACTAATGATTATATCTTTTTTATTTAAAAATTACAAAAATATCCTTCAATTGTATTTTTTTAAATATGTCATTTTAACCATTTACTCTAATAAAATGTTTTTGCCAATACAAATGCTAACGCCTGTATGAATAGGCTTAACCACCTCGACTTTAACTAAAATCCAACACGTGTCGAACAAAGGCAATATTGCCTTTACTTTTTCTAATAACGACTATGTTGAACAGGGGCGGTTGACCCTTCTCTCACACCAGTCACAAGCGACGACAACTATGTTGATCTTTCGAAAAAATGTTTTTTAAATAATAAAAGAAGTCGAACAACTGCGAAAGCATTTGCCAAGGATGTTTTCATTAATCAAGAACGAAAGTTGGGGGCTCGAATACAATTAGATATCGTACCAGTCTAAACCATAAACGATGTCGAACAGGGTTCAGCGGATGTTGCTTTTATGACTTAACTGACACCTTATGAGAAATCAAAATTTTTGGGTTCCGGGGGGAGTATTGTCGCAACCTGAAACTTAAAGAAATTGACGGAAAGGCACCAACAGGAGTGGAGCATGCGGCTTGATTTGACTCAACATATGGAAACTTATCAGGTCCAGACATAGTAAGGATTGAAAGACTGGGAGCCCTTTTTTGATTCTATGGGTAGTGTTGCATGGTCGTGCTTAGTTGGTTGAGCGATTTGTCTGGTTACTTTCGTTAAAGAACGAGACCTCAGCCTGCTAACTAGCTATGTGGAGGTATCCTCCCACAACCAGCTTCTTAGATGGACTATAGCCTTTTAGGCCACAGAAGTTTGAGTTAATAGCATATTTGTGATGTCCTTAGATGTACTAGGCCGCATGCTCGCTACACTAATGTATTCATTGAGTATATAGCCTTGGTCGACAGGCCTGAGAAATCTTTGAAATTTCATCGTGATAGGGATAGATCATTGCAATTGTTGGTCTTAAACGAGAATTCTTAGTAAGCGCGAGTCATCAGCTCGCGTTGACTACGTCCCTGCCCTTTGTACACACCGCCTGTCGCTCCTATCGATTGAATTGTCTGGTGTAAATCTTCCACCGGTGTATCTAATCGTCATCATTAATTTCAGTTTTTTATCTTTCCAACGCGTACCATATTTATATATTTTTTAAAAAATATCTTCCATCCGTTATTTATCAATATGTAAATCTGGTTATACATATATGTAATATCTTATTTACAAATATGTAATTATGATATTACACATATGTAAAATGAATTTCATGGAAAAATAAAATTTTTTATTCTTTACAAATATTTTTATTTTTTTATCAAGGAGGGAAATGACGGAAACAATTCTGTTTTAATTTTTTAATTTTTATGTTATTTTTCGTTTCATATTTTTTTATTTTATTTTTATTAATTACCATTTTTCCATTGAAAATAATAGTTTACATTGGTTCGTAGAGTTCTCACAGAAAAATAAAATTCTTATTTGAACTCTCCCCTATATATATACACACACACCCTATATATATAAAGATAGAGAGAGAGAGACCCTGTCAAAGAAAACGATAGTTTGATTTTCTTCCCTTGATATAAAAAAAAATCAATTTTTTTCAATTTAATTGTATCATCTTAAAAATAGAGATGGTTTGCGCATGTCAAATAGAGACAGAAGACGATGCCGATTAGAGTCCTCAAGGCCTTTTCGATAGACGGATGGAGTAGTAAAGACAGATCCAAACTGACTTAGAAGTAAAGGATTAAACATGATTTGTTAGAGTTGCACCTTTCTAAAAACATAGTTTAATATATGAGTATTTGGAGAGTATTATTATGGTGGATGGACATTTAGAGGAAGTTCGGAGATGTTTATAAAATGTCATAAGTAGGTCTTAGGGGATTGCTTTGGTTCTACCATCTTTTTTGGTAGCCTTTGCATGCTAACACTCTGCTTGATATCACCAGAAAACATTTTGTCACTATATGTTGTTTCTTGATCATTGTACATGATATATAGATGAGTGATAAAATATGTGGATATGTTCTTAATGTGTACTTGTGTATGGATGACATATGATTTCATGTTTATCATTGTTCACTATGTGTTTTATGTCACGTAATGTATACAATTCACGCACTAAGTATTGATTGTTTGCTCATGGTCATTGTCTGCTACTTATCTATATGATGGTACTTGATTTTGCTTATAATGATATTATATATGGTGATTGTACATTGTATATTTATTCTTCTTTTATTGCTTGGGAGCCAGATGTTTTTTTAGAAAGAGCCTCTCTACCTATTGTGATAGAGGTAAGGTTTGCTTACATCTCATCCTTTCAAACTTTGTTAATGGCTAGGTTATTGATGGAATTTACTGGGTTAATTATGGTTATAGTTATGATTGTAGTTATGGTGTCTTAGAAATTATTAGTAATAATCAAAATTGTGATAGAAAATTATTAACGATAACCAAACGTAGATCACATAGGAAAGCGAATATGCTCTTTATAACACCACTACAACAACCATATTTCACTCAATGTGACGTCTTTAATGAAGCCAGAATTATAGGTAACATTGATACTGAAGACTTTATCACCCGTTTAAAGATTTAGTATTAGGGTTTAATGTAACATAAAACATAACTTTATTGATTATAATATTTTGTGGTGGTAATATACGTATGTTATTAATTAGTTATGTTAAATTTATTATACTTGTTATTGTAGTATATTTATGTTATTGATTCATAACTCTTAATAACAATAGTAACATAAATTAATGTCCAATGAAATAAACCAATAATCATTCAAATATTAAAACAAACATATGAATTCTAATTATCACTTAAAGAGGTTTAATAGTTTGTGAAGATCCAAGTGAGTATCCAAACCATCATAAATGGCCCTAGAAGGATGATCAAATGGTGTTGTTGCAGGAGCATGCAAAAAGAATGAAATCTCTCCTCTAATAGAAAACGAGATGTTAACATCAAGTTATACGTAGGGATTGAAGTCATTTCTTAAAGGACCCTTACAAATAAACATGACCTAACATGTCATTAATAAAAAAGCTATTAACTTTTGGTTGAAGACGTTGGCGAACTTGCATATCTTTGTGTTCATGTCCTTCTACTTTGACTTAATGGTTATATAGTCTGTAAAGAGTCGTTGGGCGCACACAGTCTTCAGGAGCACAAGCCGCAAACCCCTTTTTGTGTCGGTACTAAACACCATGGGGTGGTCTTATTGAACGAGAGCAATATTCGAAGCATTCGAGGGTGGTACGGTTTGATCTCAAGGGGTGGTTGGAGGAGATCATTATCTTTTGATCTTTATATTTATCTTTTTAATTGTTTGAGTTGACAAGTATTGGTTTCTAGATAAAGTTTGTTTAGTTTGAATTATAAGATAACTTAAACTTTAAGTTTGGTTATTATATAAGCCTTTGTATTCTCTTTATTTTTCAATCAAATGAGAATTAAGTTAGTGTTATGTTCTCTTAAATTGTTTTTTAGGGTATCATACCTTCTGCAAAAAACAACTTATAGTTCTTTGGTTAATACACAGCTTGTGTTTGTCATGTTGGTTTCTGGTTTAACAAGTCTTCCCGCTATGCATCAAGTTGTACCTAGCTTTCCAATAAGATCGACAACTCTGTTTAACCTATTATTTATTTAAAAAAATATGTATTTGTTCATTTAATTGTCTTAAGCATCATGTCCCCCCTAATATAAAATTTAATCAAGAAAACAAATGCATGTGTCTACATGAAAAACCTTCCAAACCGACTTTGAGGTGAGGGGAGCTTGGGCTCAAATTGTGTTAAACGGGCAGAGGAGCGGTGTGCAATGCAACATGCCAAGATCGAGATACCATTGATATATAGTCTACTAGGTTACAATTCCGTATAATACACAGACTAAATAAATTTATTGTTACATGGTTTATAATATAAAAAATTATATCTTAAATATTGTGTATTATACGGATTGAATAAACCCATGCATTACACATTTGAAAATTGGAAGTTAACATATTTAAAATTTTAATTATGGATAGTTATTAATTAATAAATAGCTATTATAACATTTATAATTATGAGAAGAAAGAAGCGGAAAAACCAATTATTAGATGTCTTACATGATGACAAGTGTCCGGATTTAATTTTATTTATTACTATAGATTTATTAGTATAGATTTTCTATTGAATATAATCTAAACTAAAACACAACAAAATAAAAATATCAATGTCAAGTAACACTGTAACAGACATTGATTGGTTATTTTTGTTACTTTTAACTCCCACACATTTTATCATATACATACACCTTAATGTTTAGATCATTTAAATCCAATTTCTTTAACAAAATAATCTTTTTCTACACAATATACATTGTTGTTAGGACCGGATCGGACCGGCCGGTCCGACCGGGGATCGGCTAGGTGGCCGGTCCGGTTCACTATGGATCGTTTTGGCTGGTCGAACCGGCGATTCGTCCCGAACCGGTGGTCGGACCGGGAAACCGGACCGGTTCGAACCGGATTTTGATATTTTTTTATTTTTTTATTTTAATGGGTAAAAACGGGGTGTTGAACCATAAATTAGTGTGTTGGATATACAAATATAGTTAAGTTTTATATATAACTATAAAATACATATATAAATTACTTATATTTAACTATATATATAACTACATATATAATATATATACTATATATATAATTATGACGTCATTCGGTTCTATAAACCTGATCCGACCGGTCTGACTACCAAATTAATAAGGTATCCTGTTCGACGTCCGATCCGATTCTAAAAAAATTGATAATATATGTTTTAGAAATATGCGTGTTTTGAATGTCAACATCGAGAGGTAAAGGTCCAAGGGTGGAGAACTGTCACTTGTAAATCGGTACGAGGCAAAGGGCATATCCGACATTTCACACCAGCCATGATCAAAATCACCAATAAAGTGGTAAAATACGAAGAAAATAATAATAATAATAACAATAATAATAATAATAATAATGCGTTGTAGGGCAGGTATAAGATTAGACAGCTTTGTAGAGTCCCCATAACACCTTTCTCTCTCTAAAACACACATTCTTTCTCTATCTCTCTCTCTCACACACTCTTCACACGCATTCACGTATGGAGATGAATCAGTGGTACAACTTTGCTTTTTGGTTGAGAGATGAACACGATACCTCCTTTTCATCTGCTGCTTGATCTTGCTATTTTTTCTATATTTGCATCTCTCTTTGCTTCCATTTTTGACAAGCTTCATGTACATCAAGACTCAAGAGGTTTGAACGATTGTGTTCTTCAATTTGTTTGAATTCGTTGTTAATTAATTGTTACTATCTTGATTAATCTTTCATGGGTTTGTTTTCTTTGTTCAGAAGATGCAAGTTTTCATCGTCAAGATTTCGTCTTTATGTTTTTAGAAACTTGAGTTTAAGTTCAAGCTTTTTGTGTTTATGATTTTATGATCTTTCACCATGATTCTTGGGGTTTTTCATCAAGTGATTTGCACTGTTTTAATCATAGATTTACTGTTTAGTGTTTATGCTTTTTGATGGTTTTATATTGTTGTGTTCTACTGTACACTAACATGACCCAAAAGATCGGTAAATCTGGCTTTAATTTCGTTCTATTTCTTGATTTCTTTCCCATCACATCTAATTGAAATCTTATCTTGATTTTATTATTTTTTGGGTAACCAGATTGTATCAGATTCTTGAAAGAAGTTCGATCTTTAAACCTTCATCAGACCCCCAAATCTTGATTTGAGTTATCGATTTCGTGTGTTTTGTTTTGGGATGATGTTGACGCTAATGGGTTTTGATTATTAAGGTTTATTTGTTCGATCTGTGGGTCTAATTTTTCTGCTAAAAACCCGGAACACCCACATAAAATAACAGTTTTTGAAGTTGTTTTTCATCTTAAAGTTCAGTTTCACTTGGGGATTCTGGATTATTCTCAAATATTCTGGTTCTTTTCTTGTTCTATCAGACTTACATAAATACATAACAACAGTCTTTCTGTTTTTGCTTCAAGATCACATAAAATATGGTCTTATCTAGAAAGATCTAGAGTTTACTGCTTGTACTTTTGGTAATTAATCACAACTCACACACCTATATCTCTAATCTTCTTCATGTTCTTCACATGTTTTGCAGGCTCTACATGATGACAAAATTGGACCTCTAACTTGGAGTTGATTGTTTGATGATCATCTAACGCTAAGCATGCTGTTAATCAGGTAATTAGGATGCTTAATTTGACGTTTTAGATAGTGAAAGAGGGAGGAGAGTTCTTGTGACTGTTAATACAGCACAAGAAGACAGAAGATTGACTGTAGCAGATGATATCCATTGATGAACATCCACCACCAGATCCTTCATCATCTAATAATCACAATCACCATCATCATCATCAACAACAACAACAAGTTTCTCATGAAGCTTTTCCTTCTGTTTCTGACATAGATCTGCTCAAGCCTACTGATGCTAATGATCTTCATGACACCAACTACACACTCCCCAAATTCTCAATAAGGTGAAGAACAAATTGATTATATATCATTAGTGTTTGACCACTTTCATGATCACTCTAAGTTATATCAAGACATCTTTTTACTGTATCAGATCTTTGTTGATTGGTGATCTGTGTGATTCAGGCTTTCTTTGACCAGTAGCTCGAGTTTCTTGAAAAAAATTGAATTTTTAATTATCAGTTTGTCCTTTGATTTTATTCCAATCAAGATTAGATTTCTTTCTTAATTGCCCACCTCATGTTAGAGGGTCAATATATTTTTTGATCATCCACCTATATAGATGTGATTTTATGCCCTACCATGGTAAACTTTATTCTTGATTTCATGATAATTTTTTTCTCAAAATTTATCATTGTATTCTGCTTCTTGTAGCCTGCATATGATATAGTACTGTTCATTTATTTATGTTTACGATGGTTTACTCATGACATATGTTATTGGATTATGATTTTGATAATGATTATTTTGCTGAAAACCCTGCAGAGATTATGTTTTTGACTCAAGATGCAAGGATATAGCGCGTAATTGGCCGTTTTCTGATAAAAGTTTGCAACTTTGCTTGACTTATGGTGTGAAAAATCTCTTGCCACCTTTCCAGTCTCTTGATTCAGTGAGGAATTATTCATCTGTTAGCATATGCGCGGTTGAAAATCATTTGCCAAATGAAGAAACCGTAAGCAATTTTGATAGTAAAAGAAGTGATAATTCTCAACGTCATCTTGAAGAAGACTTACCTCATAAAAGGTCAAATAGTCAACCTACAGTTAAGAAGTGCAAGTTAGTTATGAAACTGAATTTGGGTGTTGAACCGATTGAGGAGCTTGTGGCTTCTAAAGTTTGCCCGGTTTGCAAGACTTTTTCATCATCTTCAAACACTACCTTAAACGCGCACATTGACAGCTGTCTGTCTGAGGAATCCAGCATGAAATGGACTGCAAATCTTAAGTTGAAAACAGTTAAAAATAGGATTAAACCAAGGAAAAAGAGGTTAATGGTGGACATATATAAAGCGGCTCCTCAATGTACGATTGAAGAGCTTGATAGAAGAAATGGTACAAACTGGGCTACTAATTCAAGTTTTCCTGATCAAGAACTTGTGTTTCAAGCAGAAGAGAAGAAAAAGGAGCCACAAGAACCGACTTTTATTCCTGAGGTTGCTGATCATGAAGGAGCTGTTTATATTGACAAGAATGGCAAAAAAGTCCGGATCTTGTCGATGCTAAAATCCAGTAATTTAGATGATGAAGAAGCTCGTGTCGTACAGAAAGGAAGAAAAGGTAGTAAACTTGTCATTAAGAAGAAGAAAAAGAAAGCTCACGGGCAGAAAAATGGCAGTAAAGTCTTGAATCTTAATCTTAACAGCAAAAAGTTAAGCAAAAAGGTATGATTCTTTTGTCTTATAATTTTTCTACATCTAAAGTTAGTTGAAATTTGACATTTGGATTGTTGATAAACAGACTGAAAGTGGGCAAAAAGAAAATGTTGCCATTAAAGAAACTTGCAAGAAAGAAGATGGAGGTGTGAAACCAATGAAAGCTCAAGTTAATAAGCAGATGGATGATTTAGCCATCACAAGGCCACCATGGGCCTGTTCTAAGAGAACAGGTGTTGCAAAGAAGCGGTTCCTGGTGTCTACAAAACGAAAAGAAGGCACACGTATGGATGATAGTAGTGAGAATCCTATTAAGTCAAAGGGGAACACATTCTCATGTTTGAAAAAGAGTTTATCAATGCCAGCAAGCCGGGAACATAATGCTGGATCAAAGTTGATTAATTTGAAAAGAAAGTTTTCAGCTCTCGAGAAATCTCAAGATTCGTTGAAACAAAAATCAAGAACGGATGAAGATACAAGCAAGAAAATGTCCTTTGAGACGGTAAATGTTTTGGAAGTCAAAAAGATGAAATCCATCACTTCCAAGGGTTCAAATGACGATTCTTCTTCTCGAGGACTTGAGATTACTTCAGAATCTGATGGAACTGAAGATTGCATTGGTATAGAGCCAAGTTTGATGGGTAATTTCATGAAGAACTCATTGGATAATGAGTTTTCAAAGATGATAAGTCAAATGGATAACAAGTTTGACTCGCAGCATCACGCTCTTGATGACATTATTATGGAGCATAACACTGAAAAGCAAGGAAATTGCTTTGATGAGGTGGATCCAATACCTATTCCTGGGCCACCTGGGTCCTTCTTGCCACCTAGCCCCGGTGCAGATATGGGTTCTGAAGAAGAACCGCAAGGCAATTCGTCATTGACCACCATGAGTAGAGTTCAATCAAGCGAAGACCACCGTCATCACGATATCATGAACCAAGACTTCATTTCTGGCTCATCAATTTCAACAGTCTCAAGTCCCAGCTTTGCAAGAAGTGCTGAGAAGTTATCTGCAGGATTTGATAAAAACTCTGTGAATAATAATAATACAAGTGATTTGAGATCAGTTGATGCAATCTTTAACGAAAAGGTTCCGACTCCTTGTTGTTGCTCTAGAAAGGAAGGCGCTTTCTTTAAAAATGTTGCTTCATATCCCCAAGAATCAGCTGTTTCAATGGAACGAGCTACTGAGTCAAACGGGTTAAGGACCGAGTTGGTTCCTCTGGCTAAGCACCTGATATTACCACCACCTGAGATGGTGAAATCACCTGCTGCTAGTCCTACTACACTTAGGCTGATGGGGAAAAACTTGACTGTGGTCAACACTAATGACGAACAAGTCAAACCTCCTAGCTCGAGTCCCACGGGTCAATATCAACAGAACCACGATCCATTCTTCTACGGTCACCCTCCACAGAATCACATTATCTTCAGCCATAGTCAAAATGGCTCAATGAATCAACATATTAATCTCCACCAACCAAATTACTCAAGAAGTCAATATGATACAAGGCCTGCAAACATGGATCTTAATGCCACGAAGGAGATAATCGTCATTGATGATTCATCTGAAAACGAAGGCGATGATCATCATCATCATTATCATCATATGTTTAAGGAGCCCATGATAAGATCAAACCATGCATTTAGCTTTTCTAACCCTTATGGCAATGGTAGCCTGCAAACTTCATCATCTTTGCGAGAGGTAGCGAACGATGGGAATCTTGGCAGGTGGGTTTCGCCTGCATACTATCCTCGTAGCTTTTCTTGAGCAACAAGTCAAAGAGAAGGTGGATGGAGCTTGAAGTTTACAGATGAGTTTTTTGGATCTTTATATGGTTTTGTTTGTTAGTTCAAAAGTTAGTGCATGTGAATTGGTTACAAGACTTTGACTAATTTTTAGGCTTCAAGTCCATGCAAAAAGACAGTCTTTACTTACACCTATATGAAGTAAGAAACAACTATCTTTCATGTTCTTTTTTCAAGCTTATATATGCATACATATATACATACATACACACATAAAAACAAAACAAATTGTATCCAATAAAATCTCACTAATAGCAAGCTATAAGTAAGGTTTGAGAATGGTAGGATGAAGACGAACATTTCATCTATTTCATAGTATAAAAAAAAGTTTCTTTTGTTGAGACCCCGGTTTAAAAAATCAACTCTTGACAAGTTTGGTATGCAAATAGTACGATAAGGGATGACATATAACACATACAAGAAAACACACACATATATATTATGCTTTTAGAATTAGAATATTGGTTGATATTTCAATTTATTTTGAAAGTTACCTACTTTCTAAATATAGATATTGTGGTACTAATGCTCGCATTTATTTCTGTACCAAATGTAGGAGCAAATTAACAAAATCATATAGAATTTGGGATAAAATTTTAGATTTTTTATTATATTTTTAGGAATTTTATTTGGTGAAATATAATATTAAAATAATATGAAAGAAATACATGTGTGGCAGCCGGGCTGCCGTTGATTTTTGTCTACTTTAAAAAAAGAATATCATTAATTTTATGATATAAAATATAATTATATGGGGCCCTTTTGTTTGGTAGATGGGAATTGGTTGAACCGAGTGGATTGAATACTTTGGTGGTTTCTCCCTTTACGATATTCTCCAGCATCCCAAGTCTCCCATACAACTTTTTATACACAAAAAAAAGATATCGATAACATTTAGTAATTATATAAAAGTTTAAGATAGTTGTATACTACTTATTACTACAAGATTACTTCTTCAACATGAGTTATCTAATATATCCTTAAAGCAGATTTGCTATCACCTAAAATCACACATTGTGTGTAAATTGTGTGCAAGATGTTCCATAACGAGACGCTTTTCATGATACAATGAAATGACATGCGTAGAATCCCTTATCAATATTGTGTTTCGTGGTGATAAGCCGATTAAACTACAAGGTCATCATTCATCAAGGAGTTTTAGGTTACTAAATATTTATGTTCGATCAAATCCTAACATGTATGTAAGATAATTAAAACGAGCTTTTGAGTAAAAGGTTTACTCGTGAAGTGACAACAACCAACTTGATGACCAAAGTCCAAAACATTGGTTTTGTTTACACAAGTAATTGCTTGAAGTCCCGTTGAATTTTGATTAGTGATTGCATTTGATGATATATATTTATATCAAGAGATTATATAATTATCAACTTTCTTATGGCTCTTTTTATTGAAGAATGTAAGAAGGTTAACCAACTATATCACCACTTCTTTGTTATATTTTGTAAAAAATAATATTTGCGTCAAATAGTCTAATTACCATGTTAATTAAGTTGTGATATTAAAATAATGTATGATTCTTGAGGGTGACTGCGGAGCTGCCTGAGGCAGCCATTGATTTTGTGTACTTTAAAAAAGAATATTTATTAATTCATGAATATAAAATTACTAGGGTAGTATCCCGTGTAACACACGTGTTTAATAAATAAAATATTAAATAGTTAGTAATGAAAAATTATTATTTATAAAATCATATTTTGAGATAAGAGATGATTAAAAATACCTAAAAGTAATGACTATAAGTAATAAACCAATAATATAATTTCCTTTAAACTTTTGTACTTTAGATTCTTTTATTAAAAAATTGAAACATTTTGTTCTAAATCAAACCATTTTAAGAAGTGTCATTTTATAAAAAAATTATTATTATAACTCCGAATTTTAATTATTATGGTTCATGAAAATTTATTTTCTAAAACACTGCTTTTAAAATATTTTGTATTTTTAAAAAAAGTTTGATATTTTAGAAAAATTACTTATGTTATGCAAAAAAAATGTTTCTTTAGATATTGCATTTATAAAAAGACATTTTTCTTAATTTATTAAAAAACTATTTTAATCTAATAAAGAATTAAATAATATAATTGGTAGTTAATGTAATATTTAATAGGAGAGAGAAGCGGAAAAAATAAGTTTAGTATGTCTAAAATTATGACAAGTGACAACTCAAAATATTCTTTTATTATAATACATAGATTATAACTTCATGAGTCAAAGGAGTCATTGGCTTGAGTTATTACAAACGAATGGATTAAATAAGTTATTTCAAACGAGTCAAAGGAGTTGATTGAAAATTTTATTTCCCTTTAGCAGATAAAATTTATG
This sequence comes from Flaveria ramosissima, assembly GCA_025215565.1. Classification (NCBI taxonomy): domain Eukaryota; kingdom Viridiplantae; phylum Streptophyta; class Magnoliopsida; order Asterales; family Asteraceae; genus Flaveria; species Flaveria ramosissima. Next base: position 7,478,562 of record CM046036.1, read on the forward strand.
TTATAAAAAGTTAGCTTAACTTAAACTAGTTAAAATATAAAGTAAGTAAACAAATAAACTTACTACATTGGCTTGAGTCGAATGAGTGACTTAAAATATAGATATTCACTTTCATCAAATTAAAGAACTTTAGGGGTTTGGTTTGGGTTAAAAACACTATAAAACCGATGAATCCAAACCCAAACCAATAAAACAGATAGTATAAAACATTGTATTGACATCACTATATCTGTCATAGTCCTATCAAAACACAAACGTTACAACTTTATGACAAATGATCGATCATATTTTACATCAATAATCAGCAAAAGTGATCCTAACTTAGTAAACGGCCTTCCAAATCATCTAAACCAAATTCAAGCTAACGAACGTCTAAAAAACGCGGGAAATTTAGGCGCGAGTGAACGTAGTGGCGGATGCCTTTGACCATCTCCCCACAACGCATACGCCTCTTCACCATGAACCGCATCATCCCCAATTTCTAGATCGTCTTCATGCATCTTCAACTCAACAAACCAACTCACAAACACACATATAAGACTCGTAACAACCACATTCCACGAAGCAATAAACACTGCACCCGCGATCTGGTAACCCATTTGAATGAACCCGTCATGGGCATGAACAACCTCGTTGGCGTTGATTATGCTGTATAATAAGCCTGGACCTTGCTTTGAAGTTCTGGGATCGTAGAACAAGTTTACGAGGTTCGGTTTGGCTAAGATGCCTGATGACAAGCCTCCTAAAAGACCCGCGACTGCGTGGGTGTGGAACACGCCTAATGTGTCGTCGACGCGTTGTAAAAAGGTTAGTTTTTTGTGTAGAACCATCATGGTGTACCATGGGATTGAGCCAGCTAATACTCCCATTAACATTGCTGCCCAAGTATCAACAATTCCTGCATGTGTTTAAGGTTTAGAATTGTTTGAAACACATTATATATGTAGTGAACATATGCTGCATTTGATACAATTAGTTTACATATATAACTTTGGTGAACTGTTTATTACAAGTATGTTACATAACATGTATGTTACATATGATAAATAGGAAAAACTAGTATTAAGTCCCGCGCCTTGTAGCGGGAGGCGTAAACCGTACCAAGTAGTATCAATGGCACACCACGTCTAGTGATCACCAACACCAAGAAAGCTCGTATCAAAAAATAAAAATAAATAAACCAAACAAAAAGCAGACGTAAAAACGTTGAACCACACAGACAAAACGTAAAGCATATAAAATAATAAGTCGGTCGATCTAGAACTAGCGCGTTGCGACGGGGCCGTTAAACGGGGAAAATAAGCGTAAAACGTTGAACCACACACGCAAGTTACGACGTGTTAACTCGTAAAATTTAGACCGGAACGTAAAACGAACAATTTGTAAAATTTGAAAAGTATTGGGTACTAAAGTTGAAAGTTAAACAATATTGGGGCTAAATTGCAAAAGATATAAAGTATTGGGTTAAAACAAAATTGTTTAGGATTAATAAAATAAAAAACAAAAGGTAAGTACAATCAATATAGCATATAGTACAACCTTTTATGCATATTAAAATTGATAATTAGTATATATATAATGTTATATTTTATTTGGTTAACCGTTTGCTCTTTCAGTAGAACAAGTTTTTAAACCCGCACGATACAGCGGACTTTTACTCTCAGACTAAAATTTAAAGCGAAACATAGCCAGTGCGTACCGACGTGATACGCAACAACAGGTTTTGCGAACTTCGTTACGCGCTTTGCCGTGGTGCATTACACATTGGAGCTTCAAACATAAATAGAAAACGATATTATGCATCGCACGTTGCGGCGTAATAATTTTTAAAAAGAACTTTAGTGAGGAAAATATATAAAAAAGCCAAAAAGCTAAGAGAAAAAAATAGATGCTAGCCTAAAGGTTTGAACTCAAAGTATCAAACTCAATCCACATGACTCAAACCACTTAAACTACACAGAAATTTGTGTTTGGTGTAGAAACATACAATATATGTATACATGTAATAAATATAGAAAAAAAAACACCGACATTAATAAATGAGTACTTATAATTTTTCTTGACGTGCGAGTAGTATGGAAGAACCCTGTAAAAAAAATTAACATTGAAACATTGATGCAAACCCGCACAGTGAAGGGACCGTTGATAATAAACGTAAATTAAATGTAAAAAATATTTTATTTGCGTTACCAAACCATAATAAAGTGAAATATTCTTATGGGATAGTATTACAAACCCCCAAGTTACTACGTCTTAAATTGATAAACAATCCACTTTTTTTATTATTAAGAATATATGTGTACTCACGTGTCATACAAATACGTTAAATCAAAATTTTTGATGTATTGTACTGAAAAGCCAAACCTATACGAAAAATTTCAAAACGTTGACCTATAGTTTTTTTAATCAATTGACACGCGAATTCATATGCACGTTACGATGATGGCATTAACGTGATTAAGCATGTAAAAGAAACACATGAAGTTATGTCGTCACTGTTTTAGAGTCCAAAACATAAACACAAACCAGTATTATATCTAGCCCATTACGATTTAGTAATTAAAAAAAGATAATTTACATTGAAAAAAGTATAAGAGAAATGTAAAAAAAAATAAGCCAAAAACCCAAAAATAAAAGAAATGTAAATAGCAAAACTCGAACCTGCAACATACGGTTAAAAAGCCGTAGGCTTTAACCATCTGAGCCAACGACATCTTTATGTTACAAATGAGTTTATAGTGAGGCAAAGTCGGGGGTTTTTATTAATGATATTTATACGGAAAAAGATAAAGAGGAAAATGGTACAAATTTGATAAATTATGCTACTAGTATTTTAATACTTGATATTAAGCCGAAAGTCTACTTGAGTAGTTAAAATCCAACTGTATTACGTGGAGTTGATTTAAATATTTTTCGAGCCAATCTTAAGTTAGCCACAAAAGACGGATAAGTTGCATCCCAAATAAAAAAGAGTGAAAATTTGTTAAAGTGATCCGATCATGATACACGTTAGTAATCTGTCAATGAACCTTAATAAACGATGAATGCTTATCGACGGGTTATACTTTCATTGAGGACTACCGACATATGTATCTGTCGTTTAAGGTCATATGATTTGTACTGCGCCACTCTGTTACATCTAGCGGATCTAGCGGTTGCATGATAAATCTAAATGATGATGTTGTTTAGGTGGTTCGAAATCATCAATAAGATTTTTACGTGGTTTTTAACAACTGCTTTTGTTTCTGGGTGATCCATTCTCTCAACTAGAGATGTGAAGAACGCAATTTTTTATGGATTAGCTAGTCGAACTAACGGATGTAAACGATACAAATTCATTATAAAGTTGAATGATATGAATATTGTTCATAGATAAGCATTTTCAATTCTTGAAGTAATAGTTAATCTCACAATAAAAAGTTTAAGAGTTAAATCACAACGTGCAAGTTATAATGTATTTAAACTACTAATTTAAGAATTGTTGTTCAAAAAATAAGCCTTGAAAACATATAATTACCGTTAACATTCTATATAAATTGTTACTTCTTAGTTAGCAATATTTTTATTTATAATAATATTATTCTTACGTATTATAAACATGTTATGTAAATGATTATATTTTTTTATATTTGTACAATAAATTTACAACTACTTCAAATGTCATGACAATCTACAAATTAAATTGTTAGAATAACATACAAGTAACACGAAATCTCACCTGCAGCCGGAGTGATGCACACAAGGCCGGTCATCATGCCTTGAACCGCGCCGACGACCGAGCTTTTCGCGAAGAAGATCAAGTCCAAGACCATCCAAACCAACACACTAGTCGCGGTACAAAGATGAGTGTTTAAAACCGCAAGGGAAGTTATCTCGTTAGCCGCTAGCGGCGATCCACCGTTGAATCCACTCCAACCCATCCAGAGGAACCCGGCTCCCGCCATCATGTGTATGATGTTGTTCGGAGGGAAATGATCCCTGTCGTGATCGTTCCGAGGCCCAACCTACATCAAGTACAAGAAAATAACATTTCTACTTAAATGATAATGTTAACAGCAAGTTGTTGTCATGTGATCTGAAGGTCAAGTTATAAAAACATACTAACGTAGAAATACATCAAGCCCAAGAGGCTTGACATCCCCTAGATTCTTGTGCATGTTGAAGCATCATGCACTAGGTTTGCTCTATGAATGATAATGTGTATAAAACATAAGAAATTACCCAATAAGCGGCGGTGAAACCAGCAACTCCTGATGACAGATGAATAACATAACCACCAGAGAAGTCGATAATATGCTTAGAGAGAAATCCCTCGTCCCAGATCGTATACGCGCCAACGGTGTATGAGAAAGTGAGCCACAAAGGCACAAAAACCATCCAAGCATAGAAGTTCATCCTCCCTAGCAAAGAACCACCAAGCAATATAACAGTTATTGCCGCGAAAGCAAATTGATAAAACACATAATCGGCTTTCGGGATCATCTTATCGTGTAGTTGTTCAAGCAAGTACTTTTGAGTAACCGATGCCATATTCGGTTTGCCCATGATTCCCATGGGCTTTTCGCCAAAGGAGAGTTGGTGTGCCCACATGACCCAACATATTAAGACCGCGGCAAAGGCATATAACGCCATAAAGGCCGAATTCACCGCCCATTTTTTCTTCACCATGCTGCCATAAAGGATCACAAGGCCCGGGACACTTTGGAGGCCGACCAAAGCGGCCGCCGTGAGCTGCCACGCGTTGTCACCCTTGTTTAGCCACTCGGGCGAGGCCTCGTCTGGTTGAAGGCCCGATGGGAGGGAAGTGATCGTTTCGGTCATGAGTGAAGATGAAAAATGAGTTGAGTGAAACTTTTTAGGAAGTGAGGGGGTGATGGGTATATAAAGTAAAGTTGAGGGGATTCATGTTTGAGTCATTGGTATCATCTATTTGATGCATTGGTTGCATCTTTAGAATATACAAATAGTTGGCATTTGTCATCAAGATTCATCAGACAATGCTAAAAACAACATTTATTTATGGTACTTGATCGAATAAATGAACTTTAAGATATTGACATATTGTCTTTTAAAACAAATTTGGGTGCATCAAATGATTTTAGAAAACGTAAGCAACTTTGTCAAGGACTCGACTTTATAACAACATATCATCTTTAAAATAATGAACACTTCGAAATTCTTGTGTTTGTGAGAGTAAAAGGTGAATCATAAACTACACGTACTATTTTATTAGTGCTTAGAGTTGTTTTTTAAGAAGATTATCTGAGTATAACGATTAAATAATACAAGTTTATGAAAAATCGTATCTGATGGACGGTTTGAAATCAGTTTTATTACATTGATTACAATATTAAAACACCCATATATAAATCATCAGCATTCATTAAAATAATGCATCACACTTGTTATACTGCTATGTATTTACTGCATACATAGCATTAATAATGAATCAAAATCAAGATTGATAACAGTAATAGTAATATTTTACCAAATTTTAATCATCATAATAAACAAAAAAAATATGTATAATTAATGCTGTAACCCTAGGTGGAGATGGTGATCTTATTTCTTTAAGAATTAAGAGTATCTTCTGTTTTTTAAGGGTTATGTTTTTGTCCTGACTTTGTCATTATTTCTTCATTCAATTTTGCAAATTCTAAAAACATTGATTTTATCGTTAATACATTTGTATATTTAGCCTGGCATTAGGACAAACGTCATTGTAATTATATATTTAAATGATGTCATGTTATGATAGAAAAATGATTCAAACCTCTAAAAATAATACTGTGGTAGTGAAGAGGTATTGAAACTTATGAACAAAAATAATAACATTACAATTTGGGGAAAAACTGATCTACTGATCAATGTACAAAAGTTGATCAAGATTCACATATTAATTTTTACACCTCAATCTAACCAACTTAGACAAAGTTTCTTGAGCAGCTAAAGTTTGAGCATGATTATGCCCAAGCATCACTGTTCTGATACTGATACAGATTCTACAAAGCTCTTCGCCATGATCGAAATAACCACCTCGCAACAGCAGTATAGCTCTCGTCTCTAGCAATGTCGCCTTTAACAGTGTCACATCTTGCCATACATACTCATCCATTCTCGGGTCAACGTTTGAGTTTTTCTTCTTCTTCCAGCATAAAGATCCATGGGAACAATCTTGTACCTGAGTTGCAAACGATTTCTCTACTTCTTCGAGCACATTTGTGCAAGTTTTCAACAGGTCCAGTGCTGAATTGCATCTGGAAAACGTTGTGAATGCTGCGAGTGCTAACGGGAGAGCTGTTTTTTTGATGAATTGGACTGTTTGAAGAGGCTCAAGTTGGACTACTGGTGGGGTGGATTTGAACCCGAATACTAAGAATATAGAAGCCCAAAGATGGTTTGAGTTCAAGATTGGGTTTGCTATCTTTCTTGTGCTGTGGATTGTTGCTTGTGCTGCAAGTAACCCGCCTTTTCGTTTGGAAAAAAGTTGGGTTATAGGGTGAAACATGATGCAACATCCTGGTTGAGTGGTGCATCTTCTTGCAAGTCCTAGCCTGACCAGAACAAGAGCCGACTCGTGTTCTGTTTTCCATGATTTGCTGTCTATGAAACCAGAATGACAAAAGAAAGTTAAGTTCGCGTTTTTGGCCCATTTCTTGAACCTGTTTGTTTGTGGGCTCATGTGGCTAGCTGCTGCTGCTAGTAAAGTTGATGAAATGGGCGATGGAGCGAACCAAACGCCCGATAAAAGCATCCTCAATGCAAGGTGATTTTTGGTTCCATTTAAAAGATTAACGCAAAAGATCAAAACTTTGAGGAGAAAACGATTGTTTTCCCAAAATGGTTCATCAAACTGCAATGTAGTTTCGTCTACAAGTATCTGGTTGATGGTTTGAAAGAGATCAGAGGGCGATATAGTAAGTGCGCATAGCAAAGAACCAACTACCCATAACCCGAAACTTGATCTGCCCAATCTCTCATCAAATTTCTTCAGAATTTCAACCTCTTGAGGCGGGTATTCTTTCTTTCGTCTCACTGTTGTTAACATCATTGCATCAGATAGCGGTAATGGTTGAAGTTGCATCATTTCAAAACTCATTACTTTATGAAGTCTAGTTGTTATAATAACATGGGTCGACCCGGTGTTTCTTGGTATCAAATCATGAAAATCCTTCCCTTCCCACCATTCCTTTTCTGTTTCAAGATTATCTATGATTAACAAATATGGCATATCGCGAAACAACTCATGTTTTATCCTCTTAAACGCGTCTGTTTCTTGTTCATCAAAGCTCCTGATCCTACCTCTATCTTTCTCAGCATCAGCACTCACATCTATCCCAAGATTTAACGACGAATTCAGTAAATTCTGTCTTAAATACCGACCTTCTCCGCCTACCCATATCACCATCTTGTACCTCTGCGAATATCTGTAAGCAAATTCCAATGCTACCTCTGTCTTCCCCATTCCAGATCCACCATTGATGCACAGAACACTACTCTTCACTTTCTTGAATTTAGACCTTTTCACCAGCCCTTCAATCGCGCTTTCATCTTCTTGAAGATCCACTGATCCGAAGAAAACCGCTTCAATTTCCGCAAGTTCTTCTTCCCTACCAATGAAAAATCTATTCCTACAAAATGGGATTTCATCAAGATCTTCATTTTCTTTATCTGCACCACTCTTTCTCCCAAGTTTCCCCCTCAAGATCCCTGCAGCTTTAATAACACACCTTCTCCAATTTCCCCCAATTGCTTCCAGTTTAAACTCATTACATTTCGCCAACCATTCGATCGCCTCTTTGCAATCTTTACCATCTGTTATCCGATCAACAACATCAGTAACTTCATTCAAACTGGTTTCAAAGAACACAGGGATCAGATTCTTCTTTTGAGCAAAAACCCTAATTTCCTCACTAGTAAGATAATTCAAAACACTGTATTTTGTCACAATCACAATCCCAAATGTGACAGAACAAATCACACGATCAGCAACCTCGTGGCTTTGAGAATCAGCGTATTTTGATCTGTCTGCAACAAAGCAAGAAACACCCTGAAGTTCAAGCTCCGATTTGACCCATTTGCAGAACCGAATCAAGTTCGGATCTTGACCGTGAAACCCTATGTAAACATCACAGCTCCGTAGTTTGACACTCGTCGCCGGCGAAACAGACCCTTTTGTGACGGAGATCCGAGGAACAGGAAACGAGAATGAGATACGAGGTACTGTGAGCATTGTGGTGTCGGAAAAATCGTATTTTTCCGATGGGGGTGTGTGGGAAGTGGTCGGAATGTCGTCGGAGTGAGGGGATAGTGTGGTGGGTGTGGTGGTGGTGGTGGTGGCGGAGGATGGTGGATTTGGGTCATCTCCGGTGGCTCTTGGAGATATGTATGGAGACTGTAGTGCAGAATAAAAGGTTGCAGATGATGGAGAGTTGTTAAAGGTTTCATTTTTAGGGTTATGTGTTGAATTTGATATCTTGATGGTGAGGTTCACCATTGAATCAACGGTTGAGATCCCATTACAACTGATCTTAGATGAGTTTTGTGATTGTTGTTCTTCATTCATGTTCACAGATGAACATCAAACTGAACAAGTTTTATAAAAAGTATAAAGATTTGAAGCTGTTTTTGTGATTGAAATTTGAAACTGAATCAGTGGCATGATGGGCATGAAGAAAGATGTTTAGATACATGTGAACAATGCATCATGGTGGTCCATTCTTCAGTCAGAAATACTGCAATACAACACCATACTTTTCACTGTTCACTGATCTGCAGGAATCAACAGTTTCTTGACATCACATACATGTAAGTTTATCAGGTGGCAAGAAGTTGAGATTATTAGAGTACTACCTGACAAGCTGAAGGTACAACTCAATCTTGAACAATCTTGTGTTCATGTACATCAAAGAATCATCACCTTTGAATCAATTCAGATCTCTTTCTCTCTCTCTCTTTGAACATGGTTGCATATGAGTATGTGGGGATAGATCCAAAAAGGTTTTAATATAGAATATAGATATAGAAGTGGCATAAAAACAGCTGCAATGGTGTTGCAAAACATAAACTATTGATGCAGGATATTATTTTCTTTGTGATGAGACGATCTGTTTTGTTTGGTTTACTTTTTATACGTTTTAAAAGAGTGTTATTATACGTACACCACCTCTATTGTCATGTAATTCGTATAACTTTTGTTGGCGGTATGCACTGTAAATTTAAAGAATTTGAACATACAATATCTTAGATTTTGTGAATTGAATGAAATTAAAGATTGGGTCTGGGTTTCCTTTGCATTGAATGGCTATAGCCATCAAGATGGTGTGAAATGTAAGTTATAGGAAGGGCTAGCTTGATGGTTTTGGGCACACATATATTAATGGTAATTAATGGAAAAGTGATTGTGTTTTTGAGTTATTGTATTTTTTTGTTTTTCTTTCTTTCAAAATATATGAAAACTAGTATTAAGTCATCGGCGTTGCAGCGAGTAACGTAAAACCGTGTCAAGTATTACAAATGATACATCACCGTCAGTGACCACCTACACCGAAAAAGCTCGTATTAAAAAGAAATAAAAAATGAAAAAATATAACCGAATGAAAAGTAAACATAAAAATGTTAAATCACATATGCGAAACGTAAAACATATAAAACAATAAGTCTATCTAGGACCAATGCGTTGCGACCGTACCGTTGAACGGAGAAAAAATGAACTTAAAAACGTTGAACCACAAACGCACGATGTGATGTGTTAACTTGCAAATTTTATACCGAAACGTAAAAGGGAAATATGTAAAAATATAAAAAGTATAGGACACCAAAGTTGAAAGTAAAAAAAATATTGAGATTAAATTGTTAAATGTGTTAAAAATACAAAAGGTGGGTACAACCCAACTAAGCACAATGTACAACCCATGATGCATAACTAACTTGGTAATTAGTATATATTAAATTTATATAAGCTGTAAACAATTAAACAGTTTTTAAAAACAAATAGATAAACTATATAAAAAAAACTACAATTGTTTAAGAGTTTTTGTTCTAGCATACTATAGTTTTTTTCTGAAATGTTAATATGTATAATAACTTAAAAGGGCAATCTTGAGAATATTTTATTCTAAAGTGTTGTTTTTGTAGCAAAATGTTTGTGGTCTGCGGATCACATCTGCAAACATCTGCAGGAGAACAGGTGGACCAAACCTCTGCAGTGTGTAACAACAAGAGTGTCTGTTTTTTAACGTCTGCAGACTACTAAAATCAACTGGTGGTGGTGGACGGTGGTGGTGGTGGTGGACGATGGGTGGTAGTGGTGACGGACAGTGGGTGACTGGGTGGAGGCGGACGGGGGTGGTGGACGGTGGACGGTGGTGGTGGTGGACATGGATGGTGGTGGGTGATGGTGTTTAATCCTCTGTAGAATTTAAAAGACTTTAGAAATGTTGTGTCAAGTCTGCACCATGCAGACCTCGCGCAAACCTTTTTAATAAAAAGCATTTTGAAAAACAAACACTTTGTAGACCTCAATGTCTGCGCATGATCGCGATGCAGATAAAAGAGGTTAGGAAAAGTTTTTCTGAAAAAACAAACACCCCTAACATGGTGGTCACTATTTACAAAAAATACATACAAATGATTTCGAAAAAGATAAAAATAAAAATCATGTCAAACTGATTAGACCTTATATAGGGGTACCTTCTACATAATATTTACGAACATTTGATGTGTAAGAAAATTGTGTAGACAAGTTCTGTGTGGACCTATTTGGAATAATGATAAGAGCAACAATGTTTTTTAGTAGTAATATGCAGACATGTTCTTTCAATAATGATATGATTATCCGCATCTGGAAAGAAGATAGTCTCCCCACTTTACATGTTTATTGATCTTTTGTATAAAGACAAATTGTAATTATGGTCACTCTAGCACAATAGTAAATTTTCAAATGAGTTGTTACGAAACAAACGGAAAAACTCAACCCAAAAAACTAGTTTGATGGATGAGGTAACATATTTGACTATAAACCTCACATCAACTGCCTATAAGACCGATGTGAGGACAAGTTTCATACCTTGCAATGATTTCAGTCCATAACATCGAAGAAGCGTTCCAAAGTCATGATGATCGGATGCGTATGGTTTTGTTGATAATGGATATTCAACTAATTTTAGTAGCCATGACAAAACACCATCTAAACAATATGGTATAAAAGGATCCTAACAGTTTTACGTGTTGAAAGCAATAAAAGACCATTTATACAAATCAATGAAACATGGTAAAACAAAAGATATAACATAAAGTAACATTTGTTAAACCGGTAAAAAAAATCATAGTATTAGAAAGTTAGAAAACAACAATGGGAATTTATGTGTTACATATTTCATGAAATTTAACAGATATGTGATAAGCTTTTGATAGTATGTTTCAAGTAGGAAAACAAACTAGAGAGAGCTTGTTCTTAATGAATTGGACCATAGTATGAAGAGAGTCATCTAGATTCTTTGTTTTTTTCCTTAATTTTTCCACTAATAAATAAACCAAAATGTTCACCTTATTGTCACGCTAAAAGAAAAATAACATATTTGATTTAGATTTTAACTACATTCAAATGATTATATTTTGATGAGAATAAACTAAATGCATGAGGACAATTTTTTTAATATAACTAGTTAGACTTTAGTGATCCACATCACCTAACTAAACAACAGTATTAGTCGAGACCATTTGTGCTCTAAGTAAACAACACTGATGTTCAATAATATTCAGGCTCATTGAACATTACTGTCCAGGTTTTTTATTCTGTAAAATCCAATTGATCGACAACGCATTAGCTGAAAAGATAGTTTGTTAGAGCAAAACCTCGGCATGACACCCCAATGTCACTGACGGTCACCATTTCATGCCTGGCGGCGTTATCTCCCAACGTGTTATCACCGTGGCCTGCTTTCAAAATCTGATCCTTTCAACGGCTAGTTTTGCATGATGTGGTGTGACATGAGTGTTCCCTTCAAATATGAGTGTATGATTTAATGTGATATCATAATAAGTTACTATTGACATGTCACGTGACATCCAGCATGACGGTTATCCTCTGTGCGCTGGCGCACCACACCACCGCTGTAACCACTCCACATCCAATTATTATTATTATTTATTTATTCACAATAACTACTCACATTTTCTTTTTTCTGTTCTTCCAAGAAATTTTCATGGCTACAAGTTGCATATCCACACGCAATTTAGGGTTCAAGTTCTTCCAATTCGATCTCCATGAGTCAACATCAATTTCCCCAAATTAACATCCACTCATCTCATTATGGATTATAAGGTACCTTCAATTCTCCCACTTTCAATCTACACTTCATCTGTAATTCAATTAGTGCTCATTCGAATTGGGTCAATACCAATTTCCAATTCGATGTTTAATCTCCATAATTCGATTTGAAAGAGAGATCATTGTTGTTTTTGTATAGATTTTAGTCCGAATTTGTCATCCGTCAATTAGGGTTTTCGGTGATATTTGTTGTTCGTATCGATTTGTGCATAAACAGTAGAATTGATTAATTTAGTGATTTGGGTTTAGCAAGTGAGTTTTCTGTACTGCAATCAATGGGTGATAACCAAGGAGAAAGTGGAACTAAATTGAATATTAATGGAGAGTATCGTGTTAAAGATGGTGATGGTAAGTTACTTGATGAAATTAATACTGAGGGCACTGCAGTTGTTTCATCTTCTGTAACTGTGGTGTCTGTTGAAGCCAATGGATCGTCAGTTCCTGCTGTTGATAAAAGACGGGGGTTGAGAAAATGGCGAAGGATACCGAGGGAAGTTGCTATGAAAACGCGAGGTTTCAGATCTTCTGCTGCGGGTAGTGATTCGAGAATGCGTAATGAATTGAGTGATTTGAATGGGGAGAGTTCGGTTTTAGTTGATGATCATCAGAGAAATGGTGGAATTGGACCGGGGAAGAAGGCTCGGGGGGTTGTAATCGAGGAGGAAAACTTGAATTCTGCCATGGGGATAATGGGATCTGACTCTCGAAGGTCCGACTTTGTGTTTGTGCAGGGTGGTGACACTGCAGCGAGCGAAGGTAGAGAGAGTGGCACGTTTGCAAGACACGAAGAAGAATCTAGTGATGATAAAGATTTGAACGAAGAAGCACAAGTTACATTCGTTAGAAGTGATGCTGAATCTGTTGATGTTTCACTAGCAGCTGATAACATTCGGAAAGATGAAGGATCAGTGGAACATGATCCTCTTGTAGAATCTATTAAAGAACTCCATTTTGCTCAAGAGGAATTTGAGAAAGGTAGCTTCTTGACCCCTGTGTTTTACTTCAGTAATTCAGTTTATGTGTTAATTTTATCTGTTTGTAATCTGCAGAAGTGCAGAAATGGAGGGATGTTGGGAAAGACGATCCATTAATCTTTAATAATCCGATGCATGAAGTTCTTGAACTCAAGGATGCAAAGATTTTGGAACTGGAAAGAGTTGTAAGTTCTGCAGGCATCACCACTGAGCTTGAGGATTGCTTGATGAAAATAATCCAAGCTGATGTGGAACATGTAGTTATAACTACAACAACTAAAAGATTAACCGAAGGACCATTACGCGAAGTCAAACATAATTTACAACACAAGAACGTATCATCGCAAGACTTGCAGGCGACAAAGATGCAAGATTGGAGTTTGGAGACAGGTGAAAATATAAAGAAACTGCAGAATAGAGTTTGTAGATTTACTTCATGTTTTATAATCCAGTTGATATTATTGCTTGTAACCCTTTACCTGAAATTCTCCCCTCAAACTCTGGAGGTTGTTCCCACTTAAGTTATAACCACTGCCCTATTGTAAATTCAACATGCTATTGTGTTTATTATTTTACTTATGTGTAATTTGAGGTAAAAAGTGAAACTTTGAACAATTGCGAAGAATCAGATGTTTATCAATGCATCGTCCTTTCACATATACCAGTAAAAAGTCTAGAAATAAGACTCACCGCTATCCGCTAGAGACTAGCAGTGGGTGGAGTATTACATTGACGTAACTCGTAAGGAAGTTCATGAACTTGAAATTACACCATGTGACCGTCTTGAGTGAGCTAAATTTTGTACTAAAAGTCTTTATCGAAATGGAAAACTTATAGTGCCTTCAAAGAAAATTCATTAGCAGGAAAAACACTTACAATTCTTAACGGTCTTCTTTGAGGCTCATAATTTTCCTTTAAGAGACTTATAGTACCAGATGGGGTTCTTATTTTTAACAAAAAAAAACTAATAGAAATACCATTTTACACTAATTAGACTTTTTGGATTTCACGTTATTTACATATTTGTCACCTGTCTTTTTCTTCCATAGATAAAGTGAGATCAACAAAAGTGAGTAAATGAGTAATTCATACGGTTTTCATGTTTTTCAGCTTTCTATTGGACTCTAATATATATATATAGGATCGGATCAAATAAAGAGTGTATTTTTTCTAAAAAGCATATTCTAAGACTTTGATCAAATCAATTCAATGGTTAAGACTAATACAATCGTAATTTAATAATTTATTGGAAGTGATTAATGGGCTTATACAAAGTTATTTATGTGAATGAATCGTATGGCCTTGTATCCCATATGGGATACACTTGTATGTTATAGCGAGGGTGCACGTCAACACGTGTTGATAAAATTAAAAACGCTTTTAGACGTATCGTTTTAATGGTTTGAATACACCATTAGGGTGAACAGAGTGTAACCATCTCTCTTGTTGAGAAGCACCTTCCCGCCACCATCCCTAACAAGTCGGAATGGTGTTCCCGTATCAATATCCACAACATCTAACCCGCAACATTTTCCCTTCAATGTTTTTTATTCAATTCGATGAAGACAACGCATACCTAAATTCACAGGGGATGGGGCGGTGTTCCCACGAATTTTTCATCCACTTTTCATGCAATCTGCTACACATATGACCACGTAGTTTGGATATGTGTCATTCTTGAACAATTTTATTATTCTTTTGTAACTAGTTTAAACACACCATTGTAACTAATTTAATCCATCGTCTAATTGGTTTAAATGCATCCTAGTAACAAGTTTAGACATATAACTTGTTTAGACACACAATAGTATATAAAAGTTCAATTTGAGTTTAAAAAGTGGATGTAACAAATTTAAGCCAAAAGATCAACATTATTGTTTCATTTATTTTTAACTTTTCTAGTACTTACAACCATGCCATTACTTGAATCTTAAGCATTAAGATATATAGCGTGATTAATAGTTAAAAACACATAACATAATACTCATGGAAAATCCACTTTCTATTCAATTCTTGCTATGTATATTGATTGGACGTATACGTTACTTTTATAAGTGGTTAACTATGTGGATCGTTGAATTGGAGTACTATCCCGTAAATCTCTTCAATTGATAATGGGTATGCTTTTTTTTTTAACTTTAATAGAAGATATGGATAGTGGAGACCTTTGTAATCAACATGTCATCATACTATTAAGTTCCAAAAAGGTAACCTATGATTCTTTTTTAACAAATTAATAATTTGAGACCAAATCAACCCGTCATTTTGTAAATGTCTTGTGTAAAAAATACTAAAAAGATTTCTTGGACTATTTGTTAAAAGAATTTATTTGATTAGAGAATTTTGATATAATCATTTCTTTAAGGTTTGAGTATTGCAAGAATAAATCATCAATTTTAGAGTGATTCTCTAACCCATAGACTCATGGGTGATGTTCTTAATCTCAAAGTCATGACTCATGTTAAAACAAGCTTTTCTTTCAAGTTGGGAAAAGTGGAAAACATGAGGTCACTTTTGTAATTTGCTCTAGCACACAAGAAGAATGACTTTTTTGCTTTGACTTTTTCCAAATCAAGACTTCTTCCACTGTCACTACCCCACCCCCACCCCACCTTTTGGGTTAGTTACCTCACAACTTCCAACTAGATTTCCTACTTACATTCACCAATTATTTATTATTATCTACCTTTCAACAATATTATTATATTAAACTTCACTTGTTCATTTATCATCTTAAACAAGTTCAAATTCCAATCTTTTAACATTATACTAGCATATGACAAAACGAGTGTTTGTTAAACGTACACTCGTTTTCACACACCATTTATAAGCTATCTCGCTAAAAAGTTACCCAAATATCCCTCTTACCCAACCGTTCAAACTTTAATACTAAAAACACATTGATCATCATAAAACGTTTGACTAAACGGTATCTTGATACCTCAGTTTCTTAATGTGTAATAGATGTTTTTATATAAATGAAACAAATTGATCATCACAAAATCTTTGCTTGCAGAAGGTTGTAATCAAAATCACAGAACCTCAGACAGCTATTGATTGATTGATTTGAGAAAAACACAGATGAACTGCAATATATTCCTAGTACATATGCATGTACATCACATATGACCCCTGCTTACATCATCTCATATCACCACCACCACCCATAAAAACCAACAAAAAGGGCATTTTGGAACTTTTCCAATCACCCATGTCAAGACTCATGCATGTCATCACCACCATCATCATCATCAACTTTACCAAGAACAAAATTCAACACAAAAACACCATCCACAAGGTAAACAGTTCAACAAAAAACAGAGATTAATTGTCTAATTGTAATCAAAAAGCTTGTAAAATCACCAAAAGAAGCTAATTAACTAACCCATGTTTGAGTTGTATGATGAAGAAGCATACCCATATACATCTTCAACTTCATCTTCTTCCATCATCATCGGAGGAACCTCATTCAGGTCAAAGTCAAGAACTTTCCGGCCACTTTCCGCCGGACTACCGTCTTCTCCGGTGATCTGACTCGCCGGAGCATTTGCTCCGGTGGGTCCACTCCAATGACACCTCTTGTGACCACCTAAAGCTTGACCTGTTGCAAAACTCTTGTCGCAAATCTTGCATTGATGTACACTACTGTTGTTACTACTACTTGCACCTTCAAATTCACAATCTTTCACCGAATTCTCACCGGATTGATTCATTAATAAGCTCTCGTAATCATCTGATGAAACTTTTGATTTGTTGTGGCTTGATCTGTGCCCACCGAGTGCTTGATGAGTTGTGAAGCTTTTGTTGCAGATGTTGCATTTGTATTTACACTCAGTTACAGGTGGTTGTTCTAACTCCATCATCAGCTTCATCTTCTTCCTCCTCTTGACCTTCTTACATCTGTAACTGATCAACAACTGTTCATCTGTGATCACACGTTCATCGATTTTATTATCTGTAATCGTCACTGAATCACTGTAATCTGATCCCTCAGTCACCTCCACTTTCAACTGCGGTGGTGTAACGCCGGACTCCGCCGTGGAACCACCGCCGTTAGCTAAACTCATGAGCGCCTCCAACAAACCCTTATCATCATCATCATCATCATTAACAGGTTTCTTTAACGCTTTTCGCCCTCTATGATCAGTAACCGACCACCCACGTAAGAACTTCGTCAAATCCACCGCCTGATCGCCACCATCATCCGCCACCGTACGACGGCGTACGGTGGCGGAGACGGTGGTGATGGGGGTGTTCGGTGGTGGTAGAATCCCCCGCCAAACACGTTCAGGGTGACATCTCATATGCCCAAATAACGATTTCATCGATGGGAAAGATTTCCCACATTGAGAGCATGTGGGTTTACCTTCATCGTTCACACTGTTCATATAATAGGGCACTTTTCTTTGCTGTTTCTCACCATTGTTAAAGCTCATCCCTTTTGCAGGTTTCAGAAACCTAGGGTTTTTGTTAGCAGATTGAACATGAACCCTCATGTGACCACCCAAAGCTTTCTTTGAGCTGAACTCCTTCCCACATTCCAAACAAACCCTCTTTTCCTCTTCCACTGATCTTCCGATCACCTCCTCCGGCGAGCTTCCACCTTGCACCGCCGCAGGCGGCGGCGGGAGCTGCGGAATCTTGAGTTTAATCACCATCTTACCCTCGATCGACGGCGATCCGATGATCATGTTATTGATCATATCCCTTTCGTCATCCCACTCATCCCCAACAGTTTTCTCCATCGATCTATCGATTGATTGATGAATCAAGAAGTGATCAACAAACAGTGGTCAGGTGTAGAGACGTTACAAAGAAGATTGAGTTGGATTGAATTGAATAAACCCTAAAGAAGAAACAAAAGTGTGATGTGTGATGGTGGGAGCTTGAAGAATCAGCTGAAATAAAGATTTGGGGAAGAAGATATTAAGAAAGCTTAAGAAGGTATGTTGAATAGAGTATCACGATCGCACTCCTACGGTTTCTTACGATTTATCAGCGACTCTATATCTATATATCTCTCACACGCAGTTACACCCACAAACAACACTTTTATCTCTCTATATAACGAGGAGATATATATACATGATGATATTTATTATTATTAATATTATTTATTATTGTTGTTATTATTATTTTTTTATTATTTAAAATATAATGGCTTGACCTACAAGCTTGAAAGACCAAAATATAAGCATTTTAGTTTGAGTTTTAGCCCCTTGAAACTTGTCCTTGTAGGGATTTAGCTACTTTTAAATTTTGAAGTGGTAAGTTTCAAGACTACAATCTAAATTTTCACATTTGTTGGCCATTAGTGGGTCTATCTTTTCCTTCAAAGATGGAGTGGTTTATCTTTTTCTAACAAAAGTAAATGTGATCTTTGACTAATTTTAATTCTAGTGTTTTTACGACCGGTCAGACTCGGATTGGAAGCGGGTGCCTAACCGGCCAGGTTATATGTGTTTAAGTCGTGTCTATTTTAACCAGTAGAATCGATGAACTGGGAACAAGATTATTTTTTTGTTTTCTCATTCAAAATTTTATTGATTCGTAGATTAATTTGGTCTTCATATTTGCTTATTTAAATTTTAAAATTACACATCCATGTCAAACATAAGCTATTTTTAGTTTATTTTAATTAGATGTGTAGAGCTTACGTTTTTATAATTATTATGATATTATCTGTTTTAGATCAGGTCCGACTAGTGGAACTGTAAAACGATTGACATTTAATCTTGTTCTGAAAACATTATATAATGAGATAAAAAAAACTCAATAACAATAAATGTGTTATATGATATTATTAAGAGAAAAGTAGCGCATGACATATGTCCAAAAAGAGGAACGACCCTCAACAAAGGACACGTGTGCATGAAACCGACATGTAATTTGATTGAGTATAGCCAATAATCTTGTGATCTAATGGTTTAAGGGGAGGTGAGAAGCTTTGCTTCTTTTGAAAGTCGTGGGTTTAATACCTGACATGAACGAATAATTACTAACTTGGTATTAATAATATACTAACCACTAACTTGCCCTTCAAAAGATAATAATAATAGAGTATAACTAAGAGCACAAAACATGTCTCTAAGGTAGTCGAGGAAACGATCATGTAGATTCAAAAGGGGTTCTTCCTCACAAAGAGGCTAATATGCGACGATCAAGATTGGGTGTTTGTTTACCAAAAATACAAGTATATGCTAAGTAATAAGACCATGTATGAAGGTTTACATCCATCAATGCCGAAAGGTCAAAAAAGTTAGCAACCTAATGATGATAGGGGAGTTTCGAGCCAAAGCCCATGAAAGGCGGTCTTAGTTATAACGATCCTAAGGTAACAAAATTATTTGTGAGCTAAGTTTCGATCCACACGAAAGACGTAGGAGGTGCAACGACTCAAAAAGAGGCTCAATGGAATTAACTTGAAGGTTACTAAAGATTGTATTCTTATAACAATTTGCTTATTCGGATTTGTATATACTCTTTAAATATAAATGATACATAATCGAAGAAGTAGTTATAGTTACCTAAAATTTCGGACTCTTGTTGTAAATTTGTAATTGACGCGGGATTATGTAGAATGGTTTTAATTTCGGTCAAGATTCTTTACCCTTGAAGTCAAACTTCCAATGAAATTCAAGTTCATTTTTAATAGTTATCTCAAGATAATATCTCAAGATCAATGATTCAAAACTATTTTTGATCTATTCTTTTCTTCGTTTTTCATAGTTTCATATTTTATTTTAATTTAATTTAATTTAGTTTAGTGTAATGAAATTTTTACAGTGAGTTTAAGAAAAAGAAGCTAGTTATGTCGAAAATATATATTCTTTTAATTCTATATGTTAATCTTTTGTTATGAAAGTTTATTGAACCAAAAATTGTATTCCTTTTCTATAATCGAGTTTTGTAGTTGTGATTTCTAATCCTACTCCAATGCTTAGCCTAATTAACCGACTCAACAACTTGTAAACATTAGATATTTAAATAATACAAGACTCATAATTCGACTAAAAACCTCCTTAAAAACCTCCTAAGATCTGCCCAAATTTTCTAATGTTTTCCCAACCAAATCTTTCACATGTGAACCCAATTAGGATTAATCCCTTCATATATTCAAGTTTTATTAGTACGTTTATAAATTACTTGTAAGGTCATTACGTTCAAGTGAAAAAGATGCCAAGAAACAATGGGACTTGCAAAAATATGGCCAGTAGAAATTCTAGTGAAGACAATTAATAGTATATATAAAAAGTTTAGAGTAAAAATTAATGTTATATCTTTAAAATTGATTTCTTTTTTGTTTCAGCAATACAGAAACTCCTTTAAATCTACTTTTTAATTCCCATATCGTCTACTTTGTGAGACTTGTATCCCTATCATTTTGGTGATGATAAACACCGGGTGCATGCAGAATTTATTCAACTATACTTTTTCTATTGAACACTTATGGCATATTCATACCTCTATCAAAAAAATGTAAATCATCCAAAATAGGAGCTTGGTTGCAAAGGAGATCAATGATGATTCCTGTGTAGCTAAAGAAATTCTAATAGGTTGGAACTGGTTAATTCGTTTGAAGGGCTCGTAATCAGGGGTGATCAAAAATCCAAAATAACTGAACCGTAACCAAAATAACCGACGCAACCGAACCGATAAAAACGAAACCGCTAGAAAACCGACGGTTTGGTTTGATGATTTTTTAAAAACCGGATTTTTCGGTTCGGTTTTGGTTTTGCATGTAACAAAAACCGAAAAAACCGAACCGAAACCATATAATCAAACTTGTAAATTTAGAGGTGTAATCATATACTTATAAAAATTATTAGCCTATTAGTTACTTATTTAACTTGTGTTATCTAAAAGAGATTATATATTTAGGTTTCAAGAATTATCTTTAATTTTTTTATTTGAATTGATAGATTAAAATATTTTATTGAATATATTGTTCTTATATTTTATGATATGCATTTAATTTTAATGTCAACTAAATTATAAAAATATATAGATTATATTTAGAGATCAAAAAAATAATGTAAGACCAAAGTTTTTAGCTTAAATTCATTACTTTAAAACAATTTTTTTCTAAAACTTGAAGCACAAATGGTAAAAAACCAAAAAAAACCAAAAACCGAACAAAATCCGAATTAAAATCGAAAACCAAAAACCGAAAAAACCGAAACCGAACGGTTTTAAAAACCTAGAAACCGAAATATCGGTTTTTGGTTTCGGTTTTAGGCCAAAACCGAACCAAACCGATCATGCACAACCCTACTCGTAATGATAAAGTTTTTGATGGCATCCTTCGAGTCATCAAAACCAAACTATATAAAAGCTAGCTTTTTTTTGGAATAAAAATTAGAGTAAAGGCTCATTCACTAAATTGGATAAATTGATGTAGTTTTCTCCTCTTAGTTTTTGTTTAAGTAGTCTATAATTGATCTTTGTAACTTTAGTTTAGTGCCTTACAACATGACTGTTAAATCATGTTTATTGGATGAAAAAACTATTTAAGTTTCATTTATTATGTAAGATTTTTATTTCATTATTTATCTATGGTGAATCACTTTATAAAAATTAAGTTTATAAATATATATTTTTTAAAAGTAAAAAAATGAATCAATTAGAAAAAACACATTGATCAGAAGAAGCAAATTCAACATAACCTACTACAAGAGAAAATTTACAAAGCATGTTACACCATTTTAACTTTTCTATAGTTTGAAATTTTGACTTGTTTTCCATCCATAAGAATGAGTTCACTTTGATATTATCAGTGTCTTAAAAACTGATGATGTTATTTTGTTGAAGACTTTCTCATTCTGATAACGGTATGGAAACCAATAAGTTGTTATTAGTATCATCGCTTTGTATTTTTAAGCAAGAAAAAGGTGTAAATTGGTAAGGATATCGAGCGTATAAATGGACATAAATAAAAAAAACCCAAATATGTCAAGAATATATTTTGTTCATTCCAAACAGGTTTTGATCTTTCAGATCACCCTATTGATGTTAACTATCATGAATGTAGTCTTTTTGCATTCAAAGGTTATGTTATTAATTATTGTTGATATTATTATTTTTATTTAAACTAAAGTCATAAATTGGAAATTTATGGGGCATAAGAAGTTACAAAAACCTCATTAAATATACATGGTAGTAAACTAATAACTTTCCTATGGATGCTTTTACCATAAGTAGTCTTAAAAGCTTCATAAATCTTTTTGCGTGTATATTTTTATATAAACTTAACTAATTAATATATCATATACAAACATTAGCAATAATATTTAAATATTGAACCTCTAAAACATTTCTTAATAGAAAAAAGATAAATAATCAAACTATTAAAAACAAACGAGGAAAACAAAAAGGATAGTTTTTAATGACGAGCCGGTAACGTTACAAGTTTAAAGCACAGGTTAGGAAAACCTCTTTTATAGAGTTTTATTTTTAGTTTTTACCTTTAAAATTATATATATATATATATATATATATATATATATATATATATATATATATATATATATATATGTGTGTGTGTGTGTGTGTGTGTGTATGGATATAGATAAAAAATACTTTTACATAAATATATCTTCTAATTGGAATAAAAAAAAGATAGACACCAAAATTATTATTCTATGAGGAAACATGCACATATGAAAAGTTATTATGTTTTTCAAGATTGTCATGTGAAGAGAGTAAAGAAGAAATTATTATTTGCATTTTGTATGTTCAGAACCACAAAAAGCCGTTCAAAACTTTGGATATCATGTGATATGGGATTTTTCTTTTTGTAGTTTCACTTAATTTTCGTTTATTTAAAGCTTGAATTCTCCGTTAAAATATCAAAAGTAAAACGTAGAGTTATGGGACACTTGTTAATAACCTTAGTTTTATACTCAAATATAAAATGATATCTCATGTCCATTGAATATCTGTTATTCATCATCAAGGTTTACACTTATATGCATTACCTAGGATTAGTAAGTCCGTACATTACACGAGTTAAATAAATAAAATATTTAATAAAATAAAAATTTATAAATGTTATTTTAATATAAGACATGACTAAAAATATCTGTAAATCCAGGATAATCACACTTGAATCAAAACATAAAGATTATAGATCAAAATATGATAAACACACTAAATCTCCTTTGATCTATATTGATTGCATATAATTTGTACAAAGTGAAAACCCCAATCAATTTGTCATTCAACCATTAGTCAACACTAATGACAATTAACCTATTTATAGTGAATATAATATTCACTAATTGCACTTAACCCCCTAGACTTAGGCTATTTAAATGGAAATTACATATTAAACATAAAAATGACTAAAAACAAGATAAAATATATTTTGTTCACACAAAATATATTTATTACAATAAAACTCCTAGTCATCTAAATCTTCAACGTCTCGTCTAGGTTCTTCGTCTCGAACGTGTCGGGTTTGACTTGCGTTGACTTTGACTGTGACGCTGACTATTGTTGACTTTGACTGTGTTGATAATATAGACTATCTTGTACAGCTCCAACAATATCATTATTCTAAACAGAATGAAAAAAAATTTTGTTTTTAAAAAATGTTATTTTTGAAAAATTCTTATCATAACTCTCAATTTTAATTAGGTTTTGTTTATAAAAATAATACTTATTAAAAATACCAACTTTTAGAAAATTTTGTATTTTATAAAAAAGTTTGATGTTTTAAGAAAAATTCATATTCTATAAAAAGTTGTTTCTTTAGAAAATAACATTAATAAAAAGATCTCTTTCTTAATTTATTAAAAGCTATTTAATCTAAAAATCAAATAATATTATTAGTAATTAATATAATTATTTAATATGAGAGAGAAGCAAAAAAATTTAATGATGAAAAATTTAATGCTACCACATGCTACTATTAGTTATCTTTTTATTAGAGTAGAAAAATAGTATTATGTGATTGAAAGTTATACGTTAATGGGCTGTTTGATTATACTGACCCAGTATGAGCTGACTGAGTCAGAAGCTGACCCAGTCAGAAGTTCTGACTGAGTATGCATCTGACTGAAACTTAGTTGTTTGATTTAGTATCTGACTGACTCCGCTGAACGAGAAAAATAAACCAACTAAACCAACTAATCTTCTCTAACTTTCCAAGCATTCTTTGAAACACACAAAATAGAGTGTAAATAGTGATCTAGCTATGAATACTTTATGTTATTATATATATACTATATCAAATCACCATTACCAAAACTATGTCAAAAGCAATTCTTAACATATATACATCCATATATACGTTCTCAACAAGCTGTAGAAGGATAGAAACGTAATTTTACAAATGGGAACAAATTCTAGCACCAAATAACATCCAAAGCAGTGTACAACTTTTCTATCACGATGTACAAGTCATCAAACTCTCACCCCCTATATAATCACAAACGGTTTTGCGTGTAACACACAAAATTTCAAATCACACTCTTTTTAGCTTCAACAAATGGACCCATACAACCACCACCATCACCGCTACACCACTTACCACCACCGTGACGACAACCCACCACCACCACCACACGTCGCTGGCGGACACTACCCTCCTCCACCGCCTTATGCCACCCACCACCACCATGAACCACAGTACCCACCTCCACATCACGTCGAGCTCTACCCTCCACCACCAACACCACCACACGGCGCTGCTCCGTACACGGCAGATTACAACCATCAACCACCGCCGCCGCCCCCGCCGCCGCACACCCACCACACCCCACATATTCCTCCGATCATCAACCACCACCACACTGATCACCGTAAACAAGCTTCCGGGTCAGCAAGTTTTAGTTTAGGGTCTGGGTCAGCACCCACGGACCCGGTCAGAAGACAACACAGCCAAATCAAACAAGCTGACCGGCTGACCGAGTCAGCCGGTCAGCCGGGTCAGCCAATATCAAACAACCCCTAAGCTGTCCATTACCAAAAGTCATATTTTAAGCTCACCTAAGATACTGATTTAAAATATCAATTACTAAACTAAATTTTAGTAATCCTATATATTTGATCATTTTAAGTTTTTAACAACCTGACATATTATAATTTATGAGTAGCTTAGTATTTTAATTAGGTCACTCAAGTTTCAAAAAAGTAATTAAGTCGCTCAACTATCATGTTTTAATCTAAGTTAAAGGTTTAATATGTTTTTAGCATTTTTTAAAATTTTTTGTTTCAATCGGAAAATATATTTTTCTTTCTTTTTATTTAATGCTGATGTGGAGTGATCCATCAAGAAATTAAAAAACTAATTTGACCAAAAGACGGTGGTCAATGTTCCTAGAATTCTTTCAAGAGTTGTTCTTGGTAGTTGGTACAAAAATGACCTCAAAATCACACCATTTTATGCATCAACCAAGTCTACTTTCTTGGCCTCATGGAGTCATGGTCAAACCAGATCGAGTCAAACCTGACCACAATGGACAAGCTTGAGTGCTTGACTCACCATCAGAATAATGATCTCCAGTTAACCTCCCTGAACCACCCTAAACCACACCCATTGAGCCAAAAGGTTCACACTTGCCTGTGTCAAGATCAAGATGGATGTACCTACTTAGAGCCATATCACAACACAAGTTCACCACTAGACCATTATAAGCTTAAACAAGAACCCAAAGATTTTCGACAATGTTCGTTCATCATGATTAGAAAAAATAAACTTTTTCTCCATCAATGCTAAACTACAACAAACTGAATGGGGCAGAAAGAACAACAAAGTACAACAACAAACCACAAGTCTACAAACTAGAAGAGAAAACGATCACTAACAACCTACACGCGCTAACTAGATAAAAAAAGGAGTCTTTTAAACAATTTAAGGCTTTATCTTTCCTTGCCTCTTAACCCCTTATCCTGATAAACCTACAATAGATCATCAGTGACACCAAAATTAGCTCCAGGAAACACAAAGGTTGTTTCTTGAAAATATTTGTACTCAAGTTCTGAATTAGATTAACCGAAACTTTTTAGCCCAAAAATACCAACTTCCAAAGAATTTGATTTAAGGTAGTATGGATATATGAGCAAAAAAGCAGCATACTTTTCAAACACTTGCTACCAAAAGCATCACTACTTATTTTAAATAAAAACATACTTTCACCTTTTACTAATCATAGCAACATCAGTAAATTTCAATGCTATTATTGGTAAAAAGAACTGTAAGTATGTTGTTTTGGGTCATGTTCAAGGTATGTTGCTAGTAATTGTAAAAGTGCGAAAGAATGTTGCTATTTTGTGCAATTATCCCAAGCAAATGACCCAACTAAAATGATGGCATGGCAGCTCATGTGTTGGTACTTGGTAGCTTTAACAGATGTTGAATTTTGTCTGACTTGATGTTTGAAACCATCAACTAAGAAAGATTAAAGCGAAAAGTTTAAAACTCTGGATGGTTTTTCTTTGGTAAAAAGTTGGTTATTAATATAGGAATCTAACCAAAGTTGGTTACCATTTATTACAATATGACACAATAAATAGTATTTACCTGTTTCTCATCTTCTGTCAAAGTGTTCCATAAAACTTGAATTCTTTTGCGTATGACATTTTCCTGACCATGGTACAAAGGTTTTAACCTGATGTAATGCTCGGTGAAAAACACATCGTACCCACTTGTGTCTGGTTCAGGAGAAGGTTCCCTTATGGCAAGTTGATACATATTGTGGGTCCCTTGAGATGGTGCTGGTGAATCGGATGGAAGATGATATAAAAAGCCTGACAATTTTTCAGACCCAAGATCCACTGTAACTAAATAACCTTGATCGAAACGGTTATCAATGGTTCCAATTACTTGTCCACCAACCTCAACCTTTTGCTTTGCTGTACCACATAAAAAACATGTTCAAAAATTAACAAAAAACAACATGCGGGTTAAAAAAGAGGGCGAACAAGAAATTTAGTATTTCGTAGATGATGATTTTTGCTGTAACAAATATAAGACTATCAAAACTGACTATTTGACATGTTACAATTTAAGTTCACATTAATCGGATAACTAATGTTATAACACACATACAATCACTACAAGGGAATGACAACTTTCACCGATTGTCATTACTGAAGGGTATTTAAGCAATTCGATTATAAGTCAAATGGGCATGTTGAGGCAAAACATCATAGTTTTCATGAAAAATAGCAAACATATGAAGCCCATGGTAATCTTACCAGAAAATAGATTCTTGACAGAATTTGATGTTGATCCATGGGAAACCTTGTTTGTTGCATCTGTTGAGAAGAACAGTATTGTCATTTATAGAGCTTTTATTTTTTATTTTTTTATAAATTTGAACATATGATATAAAAACATGTTCAAGAATTTAGTACCATGGGGACCGATAGTGGGGGCCTTCTTGTGAAAATAATAAACCTGCTCAAAGTGATAGAGCAAAGAAAGATAATACTTGCGCAAGACGAAAGAAGCGTTTGTGATTGTAGGACCAAATTTGAAAACAGCCATAACTTCCTTCCATCTTCGGTCACTCACAATCTGTGCAGAGAATATATGTTCTTATGAGAAAATATAAATTATTATTTTATACACGATTCTTTAAAAAAAAGATGTTTAGGCATTTGTTTTTTATGGTATTGGAAATAAAAGTCATACCTTTTCAATGCCACCTCGTGACGTGACTTCTATAAATAGCCGATGTAGATCTAAAGATGACCCTCCAATGACGGGGATCCTAATTAAATGAGAAAAAAATTATGATCATTTTTAAGTTATTAATTTCATGTTGAAATATACGGTTCGTAAATATTTTCATATCCTGTTGCATTGCTTACTCTTGGAATGGAAATGTTTTAAAGCACTAGAGATTAGGGCAAAAATATATGTATGCCCTAAAAAAGTTTACGCTATAGCAAAGGACAAATATATGTTAAGAAAGAGAACATGAACCTAAGACAAATGATCATTCACGATCGGTGTCCAAGAAAAGTAACATAAAAAAATGTATGCATGTAATGTTACGGAAAGGAGACTATTTATGGTAGAGTTGTGAACATGTTGGATACGGTTTTATCTCATATCCGAATATCTTATTTGGATTTGAATATCATCCATATATAAACAAAAAAATCTAGAGCAAAGTTAATAGTATCTAACAACCGATTAAAAATGCTAAAAAAACAATTGAGGAATTATCTAAATAACCAGAAAAACTTCAACAAAGTCAAATACAATTATGAACCTGCAGAAACATGCAGATATGAAAAACTAATCAAAATGATTAAAACTATTCATCAAACACCAAGACAAGTTCATATTGTTATCTTTAGATATGTCTAACTAACTTAACTTATTGAAAACTATAAATGGCAGTTCCAATATGATACCCCTTTATCATCCGTTTTAAGTAAACATATATCTATAAGATGTAACGGCTCGCTCTTTAGTTTTGTCACTTCACAGGATTACATGGTCCGACATGCAAACACAAGTTTTTGGATGAATATAGGTAATTATCTTATGATTAGTATACTAAATACTATCTTATCTTTAACCGATACGAACTCAATTAAACAATCAATTTTCACACTAAACATTTTCAGCCTGAATCTATTTAATGATTTGAAGCTATTCTTCAATCCAAAACAGAACATCACCAGCACGAAAGTAGAGCATTTTCATATACAATAAAACAGATCATAATTACAAGCTTAACACTGAACAAAAGAAGATCAAAACATGGGCTTTCTTTGAATCATAATGTAGGAAAGAAGCTACAATGCTACATACAGTGAGAAATTACAGCATGAGACAACAAACAACAGAAGCAAAAACAATAATAATCTTTCTATTTATTAGGGTTTATTAAGATGAAACAGTTTAATACTCTATAGTACAACAGATAGTGGCAGCTTTCACTGGCAATTAGGTTATAGTTACACATCAAAACACTTATTAGACATTAATTTTGAGTTTTTTACCAGAGCATCCATAAATTAAACTGGAAGCAGCACACTAGTAAATTGGGTAATACGACTTTCAAATTCATCAGTTTTCAAAACCGATCAAGCCTAATTATGGTCTAAAAATCAATCCACATCGTCTAAAAACACACCAATAACAAGGGCAACTTCAGATTCAACTTAATCCCACTTCATAAACTTCAACCCAAAAAGTTTCCCAAATTAGAAGGCTCTCACAAGACACCCACATGAAAACCACCCAAAATACACAAAATTTACCCACCAAACCTCCAAAAAAACATCAAAGATCAAATCTTTCCTTCACCATTCAAGAAAAAAACACCAACCAACGAAAAGGGTTTCAACCAAACTCATCAAAAACGAAGAATGCAACAAGAAAAACCACCAAAATCAAAAGGGGGCAAACAACAATCACCAATGTGTGAGTACTTACTTGAACTTTGTACCGAAAACGGAGTGAAATAATTGAAGTTTTTCCAAGAAAAATCGAGGGTTTTGAGTGATTTCTTCATAAGAAGCTTCTGGTGAAGGGTATGTGGTCGTGGATGTACCGTAACCATTGGTAAAGACTGCCGTTGTTGGGCCGTATGAGAGATGAGGGGCCGACATTTTAATCGGAGGTTAACCAAGATTCGATTATATGTGTAATCATACACAATAAGACTAAGAGGTGAAGAAATTTTGTCGATAAATATTTAAAAGACTGTAGATTTATTTCAGTTTTAGTTTTTTCAATATCACAAGACGATGAACACTCTTTATTGGATACCGTGATTAATATCCACCATTTAATAACGCCATGAAACCTACCTTTTTTTTAAATAATTTTTGTTTTAACTTTTGTTATGTTACGTAACCCAATTCTTTTTTATATATTTAATCAAAAAAATCATAGCTTTCAGAGTCAAGAAGGGTAATGAATACGGTATTCTTTTGTATTTTTAGTATATCATTTTATAAATAGCAAATCAATTTTATTTTTCTTATACAACTTGAATGTATGTTTCTTTTATAATAATGTAAAAAGGATAATATTAGGTGGGGAAAGTTAAAGTGAAAGAGGAATATATTATCATTTTTTAAGTTAGTATAAGTTTAATTTAATAAGACAATAACTTTGGAGGGTTATCGGTCAAAGACTTGAAGAGTTATCTGTCCTTGTATACATTTAGAATATTTAAGGTTTCTTTTTCTTTATTCAGATGTGGACTTTTGATGTTTATTTTCTTTTTTTTATATTTTTATTTTTTATTTTTAACATGAAAATGATAAGCCAACGCGGTAAGTTTTTCGTTTGTTTCAAGAAAACCAAATTATTGAATTATTAATCTGTTTTATATTTACTTTTTGAAAACATATTTTTTGAAATCTCTAGAAATTAGTCGCTCACAGTTCCACTTTATGATATTCTAATGGAGATTTATGTTGCTTCTTTCTTTGTCAGAATTGTTTGAATCTCTTATTTATTAGTACTTGTACATATCTATATGATTTGTCTTTATGCACCTAAAATATTATAAAACATTCATATAATTACAATCTATATTAATAAAACAAAATATTCATAAGTCACATAATATTTTTCTATATTGTTCATCTATGCTTTATAATACATTAAATGCTAATGATTATCTATATACTTTTCATATTATAAAATAGATTTTTTGATAAATTAAAAACAAGTTTTTTTTTGTTTAAAAAAACAAAAAATTATAAAATATTTAAAAACAACATTGTTCAAAAAATATTTTTTAAATATTTGAAGTGTTTAATAAAATTTTAAAAGTAAAAATTTGTTAAAGGTGAAAGTTTAGAAAAATATTGTTATTGTTTTATTACCTAAATAGTTAATTTTACGTAAATTCAGTTATATATTATCTCAAAAAAATATTTTGTAATTTCTAAATATCAATAATAAATAACTATTAATTTAATATTTTTATTAAACTCATACTCTATATGAGTTTCTAAACTAGTATTTATATATATGGGAAATGTTACTATACAAAGTTTTTTTTCATGCGAAGTGTACGAAGTTTGTGGTGGAATTATCACGCAAGAACAAGTAATAATTACGCAAGACGAATTACATTCGTGTGACATTATCACGCAAAGATGGAATTATCACGTAAGAATACCTTATTGCGTAATAATTTCACTTTTGAGTGATAATTTCATCTCTGCGTAATTAATTTTTACGCTTGCGTTATAATTTCACCCGTAACGTTCATTTCTTAAGTGATAACTTCATACGCTTCGCACGAAGAAAACAGTTTTTATTGTAACCATTCAATATATATATATATATATATATATATATATATATATATATATATATATATATATATATATATATATATATATATATATATATATATATATATATATATATATATATCATAATCATAATAATAACATTGTGTGAATGAAAATAAAGAACTTATGCTATAATTGTGAAAGAATAATATTCTCCGCTCTTAAGTTTATATTGGGCATAGAGACTCGCATATGATTATTTTTTCTTTTTACAATAACAATATGTTGTTATGAATGTTCGTATGTGATGACTTAAGTGCATCGTGAGGTTACCACAAGTCCACGACTTAGTCACATCCTTAACAACGTAATTTGTCTTGGCATTATGATCTATCAAAAAGCTTGAAAATAGGAAATCTTATGCAGAATCGAAACTACAAGCAACCTAAAGAGAGTTTGTATCTTTACGGCCCAAACCTCAAACCTATGGGTATCCTAAAGATGTCTGGATATCTATGATCCTTGCCTTGTACCCATAGCTGGAGCTTTGTTGGGGTTCGGGCCTGTTTTTTCGCCCAGCAGTGAAAATTTATACGTATTTGAGCCGAAATTTTTATATGTATTGAGTTCAGCCCCCCAGATTTAAGTCTCGTGACTTTCGCGCCCCCTACACCTTTCCGGCCTCAAGCTCCGCCACTGCTTGTACCATTGAGCAACCTAGCTAAAGACGCTTGAGTCTCTTTCCATTGAGATAACATGAAAGTCTAATGATCGTAAATGTTATTCAACATATAATGTGTACAACACTACACGCTATGTCCAAATGTACGAACCCAGACACCTACAAACTAGGGGTGGAAATTTTCAACACGACCCGAACACATAACAATAACACAACAAGAAAATAATCAACTTTTGGTTGTCATATTTAACCCGTCTAATAAATAAGTTGTGTTCCGGTTGATTTGTTTAACTAATGGGTAGTGTTGAGGCTCACCTGTTTGAAGTACCCGTTTGATTAAACATCTTGACCCACCAATCCATTTAAGGGGCTGTTTGTTTGGTCTGACCCGGCTGACTCGGTCAGCCGGTCAGCCCGTTTGATACGACACGAAATCAGAGCTGACCGGGTTTTTTTGGTCTGACCCGGACCTGAATTTTAAACATGCTGACCGGGTCCTTTTCGTCTGACCAAGACCGCGGTGATGCTGGAGGTGGTGGCGGTGATGCTGGAGGTGGTGGCGGTGATGCTGGAGGTGGTGGCGGTGATGCTGCAGGTGGTGGCGGTGATGCTGGAGGTGGTGGCGGTGATGCTGCAGGTGGTGGCGGTGATGCTGCATGTGGTGGCGGTGATGCTGGAGGTGGTGGCGGTGATGCTGGAGGTGGTGGCGGTGATGCTGGTGGTGGTGGCGGTGATGCTGGTAGTGGTGGCGGTGATTTGCAGAGACGGTTTTTGAGTCAGTCAGATACCGAATCAAACAACCAAGTTTCAGTCAGACGCATACACAGTCAGAACATCTTACTGGGTCAGCTTCTGACTCAGTCAGATCTTACTGAGTCAGTGTGATCAAACAGCCCCTAACTCATTTTGTTACAACCCACCAACCTAATTAACACGTTTACAAGTCGATTACTAATCGCCAAATTGTTAACCTGTCTGGACATATTTAGATGATAGGTTAAACAGGTCGTGTTTAGCTTACATGATTTTAAATATGTTCGTGTTAGGATTTATGTTTTTTACACGAATATATATAGTCATGTTCAGGTTGAAAGACACAGTTAACATAGGCTTCACACCAACAACCTTCCATGCCAACTAAAGAATTCTGTCAAAAACATCAAGGATGCACCTTATGGAGTAATGTAGCTACATTAGAGAACATTAATGAGCCTCCTTCTCTTTGTATACAATATTGCATGAACTTTTATGTGAATGGTGGAAAGTAACAACTTAGGGCAAGTACAAATAGAATTGAGGGACGTGTGTCAGGCTTTATAGTTGAAATCGGTTTATATATTGGTTATGAAAGCCGTTATTAGACGTTCTGGTAAGGATTTTGATTAAGAGACACAATCCGTGTGCAAAGGTTTGTTGACTACTTTGGTCGATTTGTGTCAGACATGTTTAAATCAAAGAAAATGACGAAACTAGTTATTTTTGTGATATGATATACACCTATAGCCATATCAGTATTCAGTAATAAACATTGCTTATAGCTAGGAGTTATGTGACACAATAATTATGTAATGTACATTTGCTTTAACTTACTTATCATTTTTATCTTCTATTAGATGCATGCTTAAATTTAACTTCGATGATGTTACATGTATCGGTGTACCACCATTCTTTTGCATATTAACCTGTTCATAAATGCACTCTCAATGCTATTGGCACTTCTATGCTTTGCCTACACCCTTTCAATTAAGTAGGTGTTTGTAATAAT
Source organism: Flaveria ramosissima (assembly GCA_025215565.1). Lineage (NCBI taxonomy): Eukaryota > Viridiplantae > Streptophyta > Magnoliopsida > Asterales > Asteraceae > Flaveria > Flaveria ramosissima. The sequence continues at coordinate 7,512,539 of CM046036.1, forward strand.
AAACGTCTATTTTTTATAATTGTGATTCCATTGAATTCTTACGCGCAATCTTTTATCAAACATCAAATATAAAGATCAGTCTGATGTGTGTTTGGAAGTGTGTGTTATAGATTTTGCTTATACGACAACCTAATTGGAAGATAACGAAGTTATCAAAGGTTTTTCGGATCATGAAATCAATTGCTGTTTATGGTTGGATTGTAATGTTCAGTTCAACTACTCATGCCACTAGTGGTAGGTCTCATCTATTAACCATCATCACGTCGGTAGACGTGTTGCACTTGTAAATGGTTAGCGGTTATGAGTTGTTGTGTGGGAGAAGTACAATTTTGTTATTCTACCATAAGCTAATTTTGTTATAGTTACACCTCCATCTTTTGTAATGCTAAGGTGGTTGTTGAAAATGTTATTAAAAGCAAACACTCTCCACATAATTTAACGACTGATTTTAACAAAATAATGCAACCTTCTAATGACAAAAAGGTCTTGATTTGTTAGTTATATTTTTAGTCATAAATTATAGTAATTTTAGATTGCATTTCTGCATATATTTTGCATTAATTACATGCATCTTTTATTTTAATTATAAAGTAGTAGTTTTTGGTATGATAGAATCTACTATTGTATATTTCTTATTTTTGTAGGATAATTAAATGGCTGGAAAAAGAAGTGATAAAGATTAAAACTTGAAAGCCAAGAAAATAGGAGAGTTTGTTGAAAGAGGAGAAGAACTCAAAAAGATAAAAGGGGGGAGGCTGCAGAAAAGGAGGCATCTTGGAGTACCTTGGAGGGATCTTGAAGACATTATTTTGAGGAATCAAGTTCAAGAAGCAACGAGAAGCAATAACAATTTAAGTTCTTTTTGTTGGGTTTCAATTCATAAGTTTTATTTTATTTTAGTTTTGATTGATCTAGTCGTCATGTCCGGCTAGAACAATCTTTGATTTCAACATTAAGGTTTAATTTCTATGATTTTGGTTATGTGAAGGAATTATGAGATGTTTTTATTTTGATGGTTTGTTTGTTTGATTCTTGATCTTAACCCGGATCTAATCCGGTATATATTAGATTGTTAATAAAATTGGCCACTTTATTAATTTTTCTAATAAAGTTCTTCAAGTTTTAAAACCCTAACCAAGTTTTGATTTTTGATATAAGGAACAATTAACGGTTTGAGTTTGTCTATGAATTCATTCTCGTTATAGAATCACACAATCTAGTTAAACATACTGAACGGCGTGTGTGTTTAATTATAATCGATACTTCTATCGTCGCAACGCGCACGCTAAGATCCGAACGACGTGAGCTTAGAGTAGCGGGTTGGCTCCAATCAACGAACTGCGATTGATTGGACATTAGATAGAGGGGATATCCGAACGGCGTGATGTCTAGTATCGATACAAATCATTAATTGAAAATTGTCATTGCACCTTAATCGTTAATGATCGTAAGCCAAATCAAATCAAGAAATTACCTTAGTGTTGGAATTAGTTTTTATATTTGAATTTACTTCACCATTTAATTAACGTTTTTAGTAATCCCTTTTTAATAATTAAAAAATACAAAAAAATGTCAATTTTCGTTTTTCCAGCAGAACCTTAACAGGGCCGCGTGGAATTTCCTTTACAGTTTTGACACGGCCGTGTCAGCTCAGTGGAATTTTTTTTCTACTTTTTGCAATTCAATTATACTTTTAGTTTTTGGTTAAACCCCCACCTTTCTTAGCCTATAATCAATCAAAGCAACTGTGCTAGAAACATTTTTGGTATAAAATAATTGACACGTATCCCTGAGGACATGAACCCTACTTCCGCTCATACTATTCTTAGTGTGTGTACGGTAAGTTCACATTTTTATTATTTATTTGCTGCATTCGACACCGCAAGATGAATGTATGACATATTTGACATATTTTATCAAAGGAAACAATTGCTGGTGGAAGAAAACTAAAGCAAGCACTTTACTAGGTTTTTATACCAGTCAATTGTGACAAGGTATAAACTTTTACTAAAGTGATTATTTTTGTGTTCTCCCACAACACCTCTCTCTATTGTGATGACATTTCGTACATCAATTATTTATAAAACATTTAGAAGATCGACAAAAAAAGTATTGACAAGTCGATCAACACAAACCTACCAACCCGTTTTGGTTCGTAATAAACCACTTTGATCCATTACCCAACTCAAGGTGAATCTATTTTGCTGCATTTGACATACAGTCAAACCTTTAGCAAACACAATCTTTTGGACCATGTATTCACTTCTCATTTCAAGAAACCTTATTCAGTCAACACATTGTAACCCCTTCATTGTAACTACTTTTCTCTCATATTTCAAACAGTATAGGCATAATGGAGAACAGAAGAAGGGTAATTACATTGTTGCAGTTTGCATGCCTCACATTTGTAGGTTTCACCTTTTTTCATCAAAATCCAGCAAATCAATTGCCACTGCACACAAAAACAATTTGTCATGTAACCGAATTTGAAAACACGATCATATAAGAATGCTAAAGACTTAATCACACACTTTGACTTATGCAGTCAATGCATTACTTGTACAACCTCAAATGTAACCTTGAAACAATTTTGTATTTGAGTGGATTATACTTCTCATGTTATAATTGTTGGGTTAGGAATCGTAGCAAATCCGTCCAATTGTCGAATATGGAAAGTAAGTTATTTGACTTTAAATGATCAATGATGACTATAGGAAGTAGATTGCATAATAATCATCATACAGAAGAATAAAAAGCTAATCATGGTATTTTGTTGTGCATATACCATCACATTTGTAAGATTTACCTCATCCTTTTTCCCCTGTACCTCAAATTTAGCACATCCTTCTTTGCTGAAAAAAAAGTTAAAACAATTGTCAAACTTAGTTCAACATACAACCATTAAAAAATTGCTATATATAAAAAGTTATAGTTTCTTACGCAAAATTTTAACTGCTGTAGTCTTTCCATTAATTCCGAAATCTCAAGTTGCCTGACCAAAGTGGCATGTAGTACTTTCTTGGTTTTATCAAGATCAAGTTCTACTGATTTAATCCTGTCCATTGACTGTTCCAGCATTTGCTCTTTCTCTGCTGGAAGTTTAGCAGGTTTTTTTCTGAGTTCTTCCACCATCTTTTCAAGTTTCTTCAAACGCTCCAAACATGGAAGGATTTGATCTGTATGAGAAACTGAATCAATGGCTAGAGTGGGTCTCACTGTGTTAGTGCCAATAGGCAGGCTGCAAATAAGTGTTATAAGTTTTGTTGCCAATGAGACTATTGGTCTTGTTATATATCTGAAGCTCTTCTTCATAGAAGCAATAACTTCAAGTGAAGGAGACCAACTTGGAGAAATTTGTATCTCTTGATCATAGGCAATAGCTTGACTAAAATTGTCGTCGCCATCGTCATCATCACAACTGTAGTAAACGGGCGAATCAGTTGCCACAACCTGCATAAAGTGAAGAAAAAACTTGATTCATGTTTGCATTCTCTTCAAATGCTCTATCGTTGATGACATGAATAGTTGGTTGTAAATGACATAAATAGTTAAATACTAACTTCACCTTAATCTACACCAAAAAAGCTAGGAATATATAGTCAATATACATGTGATATGACACAACAATACAACATGTTCTAGCTAAGAAAAAAGTAAATGATCAAATCCATGTTTATACTAATCTAACCAGCAGATAGATGGTTGAAAAAATAATTACAAACAATGCAAGAAAAGTGTGATGTGATTATGTGAATTCATATGTCATATGCTTATGCATGCATCATGCATGTTAATGTAAAACATATTACAAGTTCATGTACGTTACAAAAGTATATAATGGAATTTGAAGGCTTACTTCATCATTAACTGATACCAGTTCTGGAACATTATAATTATTTGGGCTAGTTAGGCAAGGATCATCAGCATCTGATCCTGATACAATAATTGATTTATCATTTCCGCCCTGAAAATACAGTGCAGAATATATGATAAGAGACCATGGATGACTATAACTGTTCCAAGTACTTAAATGTGATACTTGCCTCCATGGTTTGGACAGAAGTGTCACCTTTTTGTTGATTGCTAGAGATTCTGGTAATATGCCTTGCAAATGTGGCTTCTGCATTATTTACAATCTGCAAAACAGACAGACACAGATTATTACAAACAAGCAATTTTGAGCCAGTCACTTATGTGTATTGATTGGTTTGGTTTATGCTTTCATCTCAAATGGGTCAAATAAAAAATTGAAGCTATAAACGTAATAGATCAAATGTCCTTATCCGTTTCGACCGGTACTAAAAATGACATGTTTTAATCTAAACCCGTTTTGACCCATTACCCGTCACTGCATCTTGCCATTGTTAGTAGAAGAGTTCAAGTTCCTTTTTTGTCATGTCACACCTTTGACCTTCTACATGGAAGTCTTATTTCTAAAATGAAACATGCCAGGAGAAAGTCTTACTAAAACATTGTTACCATTCTAGCAAAATCAAGGCTATAGTTAACTTTATTAACCTAGAAACAAAACAATTCTTGTTAAATAGAATCATACATACAGAAAGTGAGAACTTTGTTGGTATTTATGTAGTATTTAAGTGACTGCTTATATACTAGTGAAAAACACCACAAATACCCTAAATAAGGCATACCTTCATTATTTCACTGTCTTTCCATGGACCCATGCTAGACCGAAGACAACCACCCTTAGAAGAACAAGTGCATGAACCACCGAGGAAGTCAGGCAATTGGCTGAAACAATGATCAGTAATTAGATTATCTAGTGAAAGGAAATACACATTATAAAATTGGATTAGAAAAACAAACGAGCCTTGGTTCAATGGCTTCAAGTAGTTTTTCCAATGACTTAGGTTCCAGCACCTACAATATTAGAACATTAGGGTTGAATCGGAACAAAAAAAAGTTAAAATGGTTAAAACATTTTGGTTACCTGAATTTTTGGAATTGTTTTTGCATCTAGAAACTTTTGAGCAGCAGGCCATAAATAATTCTTAAAAGTTGAGCTTGCATTGACGACGAACATTTGATGTAGTGTCTACTAATAAATTAATAAAAACAGTTAATACAAATATCTTTATTTAATTTGAAAAGGAATAAGTATTAAAAAGAGGGGTGATTTACCTCTGGGTAGTAGTTACTATCAACCTTTGTCACAGCTCCAAGAATACTTGCAGCAGTTGGAGTAAAATTCTTCAAACCCTGTATACTATTATATTACACTTTACTCTAAATTATGTCATATGTCAATGTATCAAGAACAAAAACATGTGGGTCAAGTTTCACATATGACATACCATTCCTTGCACATCCAAAATTGTTGTAGTTGAATTAATCATCTTCTTTGCAGCAATTGAACAAGCAGGAAATTTTTCATTGAAAGCCCGTTCAAACTCTTGAACGTGGTATTTTAGGTAACGGTCAACTGAAGTAATTTGCATAAGCTTACTAGGATGGGCCATGCCAAGCCTTTCAATGTAAATGGGCCTGCCTTCTCTATCAACTCCATGGTAGCCTTGAGGATACTGTTGCAAGACTTCTTCCAACTCAGAAAATTTGTAATCCTGATTGTTCATACCAATATATGTAAGATAAATGTACAGGAGTATTATCTACATATACAAATTATTAATTTATAATGCACGTATTGGACTACCTCCAATATTGTATCTGCTCCAAACTCCTTTCGCCAATTAAGCATTTCTTCCCACATAAGCATTGTTCTTTCAATGTCAAAATCCCGGGCCTTCAAGAACCTAAAAGAATAAATATGATTTACCGATGCTATTCCAGCTTTGTTTATGAAAAAAAAATATAAAAATGTATGAATCTACTAGCCTCAACAAGGTATGGTAGTCGTCGTGTCTGGCTGGCAGTAAGTTCTTATCAAGGAGTTTTTCTCTTAACTCACAGACACATTTCTCCTCATTTGCATCACGAACATCTTCTATGGGAAATGAAGGAATTTGATAGTGAACTTTCCTCTTTTGCCTTTTTTTAAACGAATTGGTGAATCTGTTAGAAGCATTCATTGTCTTCTCATTTAGGGATCTAATTCTGGACAGCCGAATCTCATCTTCAGAATTCCCAATATCTGACTTCTTTTCCCTTTTTTCATCAAAAGCCTCATTTCCTTCTAGGCCTAACTTAAGAAACAACATAAAAATACCATCAGTTATGCTTACTTTCATGATTAAAACCTTAAAACATTCCAATTAAGGGCATAACATGCAGCTCACCTGACATTTTAGACAGGTGCAGAAGGGAAGAGACTCAGCAGTAGGATAGCCTGAATGCGAATATCCGAATACTACTGTCAGCACACCCATAATTCCATAAATAAAGCATCATATAACATACTACATGAACTAAAACACCATACAATCTCTAAAACAATAACAAAGCTTCATACATAAGGCAAATCCAATATCTCCCCTCAATTCCAGTAAATTCCAAAACCACATGATCATGAAAGTATGAAACTATCTATATACGCACATACATGTAGCAGAACAAGCAATCAACGGCTCAAGTTAATCTACAAACTCAGCATAGTTAATCCAACTCAAATCAAATCAAACAAACGCAACAGAAACATCGAATCATTGAAATACAAACACATAAAGCAAATTACACAAATGTCGGCTTAGAATCAATAACATATCGAATCATTTCAACAAAATCTATCTCAGATATGTCGTATAACGCGATTAAATCGCTTAATGAAACATGTGATTCGAATGAAAGTATGAAACGAAATCATACCTGAAACCCTATGATATTATTGTGGAAAATTGAAATGAATCGGCGGAAATTGGAAATTTTCTTGAATTAAAAAGAAAATTTCCGATGGAATGAAACAGAGGATGCTGGAACCGATTAAACCTATACGTATATTATGTTGTATGTATAGGTTTCTTGAAGCTCTTGTTTGATTTTGTTCCGATTCTTCTCTCACCAACTTTCACAATTTTACGTAACTACGATCTACGTGTCTAATGTTTTATGTTTGCCCCTTGTCTTCGTAGAAATGTGCAATATGCCCCCTTGGTTTTGTTGGGTTATGTCATTCATTGACACCTTTTGTTTATAAATAAAAGAAAAAAACCACTAACGCTTGTTAGGAAAAGGAATCAATGGAACTCCGATATATCACCAAGTGGTGTTTTCATTGGTTATGAAATCATTCACTAGAGATAGCTTGAATAGATCTCAAAATCTTAAGATTACCTTTTAGTTTATTTCTTGTACTATAGTTCGGGTATGGCTTATGTACGCCTTAATCATGGTTGGCTTAACGTTTTTTGGGACCCAATCGAACTAAAAAATGATGTCCTTTTGAAAATCGCAATCTAATTATTTTTCTTTGAACAAAAGCAATAAATCAAAGAAAATTTAGTATAGACGAAGTCGATCAAATCAATCGGAGGATAAGAAACTTAGAAATGGTTGTTTGCTTTGTGAATTGTGTAACTGTGTTTTTTCAATAACCTATCAAATCATCAAAAATTTCATTGCGACTCAACTATCAAGCGTTATTCCCGCTTCAAAATTTCGTTGAGCCATATAATATCAAAACCCACTATAATATTTTTTAAAAACGGGGGCCCTTATTTTTTAGGGGCCCCAAGCTCATTGCGTCACAACTTACATTATAGAGACGGCTCTGGCCTTAATCAAGGTTTGTTACTGGTCTAGAGCTCTGGTTTTAGATCATAGGCGGGACAAGATGTCATTCTGGAAGATGTTAGAGGTACGAAGTAGCAATATTGAGCTACATCGTGTTTGCAATAATATATGTATGCATGTTTGTTATTTCCTCGGTTGAATGAAGGCTGGGTTAATTGGTGAAATGTTAATTCGTATAAGCGTCCATAGTGAGGCGTGGCTCTATGGATGATCGTAAATTTGTAATGTCCCTAATAGTAGCTTCTTAGATGTGAACGATGTTCCGTGCTCATAGTTTCAAAGGTGGTATGAGTACCTAGAGCCATAGCTCATGAGTTGGATATGGGGGTTCTGGAGTCGTAGCTCCAAATATTTCGGGTGAGAGCCCGTCAGTGAGCTGATAGAAATTGTTACTTAAAATATCAATGAAAAAAAATATTTATATTATTATTATACAATGTTACATCGGGCTTTAAAGGATCACAACTTTTTTGGATAAACTTATCTTTTACGGGATGTAAAGAATAATATTAAAAAATATGACTATCAATTGAATACTTTAAGTCTACTAACTATAAATTTATTTTCTTTTATTTAACTTTGATTGAAGATTTATGAAACTTATTATTTAATAACTTTTATTGTCTTCACTATCACCTCACACTTTAAGTTAATCCGGAAAAAAAAAATATAGTAACAGGATTTACATATGTTTTATTTTGTCTAACTTAATTTTAATAAATTTGAACTTTTATAAAAGAGATATACAGATCGTAACACCTAATAAAAATTGAATGAATTCAAATAAAGATAAAATTTTAAACGACTTTAATAGAATACTCACAAAACTTTTTAATCTTAAATAAAATTTTATGTCGTCGAATATCTAAAGTTAAAGTATGTATGGGAAATACATCAATAAAAACCTTCATGCCTATTTACCTAGTCGTATTGTATGTATAAATGACACCTAAAAAGTCATGCAAATCTACTTCAGTTGATTATTTCTTCACAAGTATCATCATTGGTAGGATATTTTCATATATAATTCTCGTAACAGACAAAGTATTATATATTCTCTAATAAAATAAAATGGTTGTAGCCACATGTTTAATTTTTATCATGTTTACATCATCTTCACCTAGTATTCACCTAGAATTATCCACATGTACTCACCACATTAAAGCTTATAAACATTGATAAAAAAAAATTATTTTCGAAAGAATTTTCTTCGTAAATGCTCATTTACTATGATATTATTCAATTAAATTATTTTTAGAAAAATAAACCGTTTCCTAAAAAAGACTTTATTGAGACTTAATTTCTTTTCAAGGGATTTTTACTTATTTCTTCTTCTTGATATTATGAATTACATATTTCCCCAAGGGATAAAATCAATATCATATTTCCCCTTCCTAATGTATATATACTACATATATATCCATTTTAATTAAAATAAACCTATTAAATGACTATTTTATCTTGTTTTTACTATGTAATTTTTACCAATTGATGTTTTATTATTATAATTATTTAAAACTTTAATAATTGTGTTTTGTATTTGGATATACAACTTTGATTATTAGTGATTATTGTTTTGAAATAAAGTTTTAAACTTTTGTATTTGGAGTTGTATTTTTATTATTTTATTTATATAAAAGAATCGAACTTAAGAAAATATATGATTGATGTTCTTAAAAAGAGAAACGTGTAAAATAACTTAGTAAAAATATGGGTACAACAATTATTCGATAACTAACTAAAATAAAATGGGTAAATATATAATATATATGTTTTATAAATGAGAAATATATAATCAATTTTTTAGCTTTGGTAAATATGTAATTAATGATTTTAGGAAGTTGAAGCATGTAAATATCCCTTCTTTCAATACAATTTAATTTCCATCTAATCGTTGTTAAAACTAAAATAATTTAAAAAGATAAATTTAGAGGTCTATGGATATTTATGAAAAATAATAATTTATTTGCTTTATTATATTTTATAGTTTAATTATTTTTGTTATAGATAATAGTTTCATTGACATGTTATCTATAAGATATATTAAATTATATACATATATATAATCTATTATATAATATTTTTTATTTCAATACGTGTAACACACGAGTATTTAATCTATTATAGTTATAAGCAAGTGTGTTGCATTGTATATAAATTAATTGCAAAATAATATAAAAATTAAATATACTGTTAATGTAAATACATCATTACATATAAAACTTAATAAAAGCGTCTTGCGGTTGGGTAAAGGCAATAGGAGAAAGTCTGGAACCCCAAAACAAGTTTATTTGATTTATCTTGTATTGAATATATTGATACATCTCTTTTTTATTCAAAATAAATATAAGTAGTTTTTTCCCTCTCGCTACACGGTGGGAGTTCGGTTATTTTTCGTACATGCAACGTTGCGTTACTTCAATTATTATCAGACCCGCTCATCGGGATTCCATAAAAGCAAAGTCTTGTGGCGAAACTCTAAATTCGTAAACTTTAGTGGTCAGACTCGAAAAATGCGTGGTAGGAAGACGGGCTTTTTTCCCACATGCAACACCGTGTTATTTTGGTTATTAGCGTTCTGGCTCGTCAAAAACCAACAAAACAAAGTTTGGTGGTAAAACTCTAATATACCAACTCTAGTGGTCAAAGTCAAAAAAATAAAACTGACTACAAATAGTTTGGTGGCCGAACTCTAAGATTCTAACCTTTAATAGTCAAAGTCAAAAAAACAAACAGGTTGTAAAACTGTAAAATACTAAAATTTAGTACGCAAATTCGGCGAAACAAACACGACTATAAATAGTTTGATGGCCAAACTCTAATATCCAAACTTAGTGATCAAAGTCAAAAATCATAAAGGCAAAGTTTGGTAACAAAACTCTAAAAAACCATCGCATCCACTTGATAGATTTCGATCGCATCTAACACTCACTTTCTTTCTACTTTTGCTTATAGGGCTAACTAGACGATGGTGGTTGTTGCTGTAGCAAGACAAATTCTAACTCGTTAATGGTGGTTGCACCGGAATGACAAAGCGATAACATGGATTTCATTTTTTATTCTCGTTGTTTTCACCGGTTGTCATTGGTATATGAATATTAACATATATATGAACATGACAATCGCATTGATACAATCTAAGGACTCTAAATCCACAACCGCTAAGAGTAACAAAACACACTTTAGAATGAGTGAAACAATGAAGAGAAACTACACTAAGGAATACCAGGGGATTTAAAGTTTAAAACAAAATCATCAAACCAAAGATTAAATAGTAGGAACACATATTAAATTACTAGCGTACAACTGTGGTTGTCGGGACGAGTTATTCGCAACGATTGGGGAGGCGTAACTTAAGAAGTTCATGGACCCAACCCCAGGGTAACATCTCCCTATACAAATATTATGGTTATTTATCAGTTAATTTACTATGTGAAAGATATTCAATGATATTTTTTGCTTCTTTATTTTTAGAAAGATTTGTTATATCGTGCTTAACTATGCTATTATGCTATACGTAAACAAGTACAAGGTGGATAGCTATGTACATGACTTTGTGTGATTATAAATATGTGATGGGTAAAACAACTATAAACCATAAAAAATCGTTAATTTCAATAATAAATATTCATAAATATATGTATTACACTAGTATTCAAGTCTCACGCGTTGCGGTGAACCATTCTAAGTAGCATCAATGTCATACTGTTACTAGCAACCACCAACACCAGAAAAACTCGTAAAACAAAAGAAATAAAACCAAATGAAAGATATATGTAAAAACGTTAAACTATGCACGTGCGTTACGACGTGTTAATGTGTATGAGCATTAAGGTTGAAAACTATAGGGTTTAAAGCATAAAGTGAAATGGGACAAAGTTAAAAGTAAAAAAAAAATGTTAGTGTTAAATGCAAAGGTTGAAAACTACAGGGTTAAAAGTAAAATATAAAGAAAAAACAAAATAAAATATAATCTACAAAACATATGATACAAGCCATAATACAAAACTAAGGGGTTGTTTGGCAGCCTCTTAATCAGCCTCTTAATGGTTCAGATGTCTGAATGGTTCAGCACTTAATGGTTCATAATGTTTGTTTCGCGAGCAAAAATCTGAATGGTTCAGACATTTGCCTCTGAATGGTTAATTATTATACTAATGTTGAATGGTTAAGAGGTCAAAAATGCTGAATGGTTAAGAGCTTTTATCAGAATTGGTCAGACATATGCATTTGAATTGTTAAGCGATATACTAGCTCTTGATGGTTCAGACCTCTAAATGATTCAGTACTTAATGGTTCAGACCTCTTATTAGTTCAACATTTAATTATTCAGAAGTTGCCAAACAACACCTAAGTTGGTAATTAGTATTATATAAATTATATTAACGCTAGATGTCATAAAGGTATAAATATATAATATCATACATACGTACATACATATAATCACATTGTAATGTATTATTATTCTATTATTAAGAAACATGGGAAATGAATAGTGGTTTTTTAGGGTTTTTTTAATATTAACTAAATAATATTTTTTAATTGATTCCTTTTTAGTTTTGAGTTTTTGAATTTAGCCACAATTGTTTTAAATATTTTCACATTTAATTTTTATTTTTGGTTTTTTGACTTTGTCCACTAAAGTTTCAGATTTTAGAGTTTGGCCATGTAACTATTCACGTTGAAGTTTTACTTTCCCGAGTTTTATCACTAAAGTTTAGTAAATTTATAGTTTGGCCGCCAATTTGTTTTTGTTTTGTTTTTGTTTTACTATGATGATTGAAGTTTATGATCTTAGAGTTTAGTCACTAATTTGTTTTTGTGATTTGAGCCATACAATTTTAGGATATTAGAGTTGGACTCCTAAATTATTCATAGGAAGTTTTTTTTGTTGAGTTCAAACACTGAAGTTTAGTATTTTTATAGTTTAGTTACCAAACTTCGATTTTATAGTTTCCGACAAGTCAGACAGTAAGCGATCAAAGTAACGTTGCATTACATGTGAGAAAACGACTAGCTTCCCGCACGTATTTTTAGAGTTTGATCATTAAAGTTTACTATTTTAGAGTTTCACCACAAGACTTCGTTTTTTATTTATCCGATGAGCTCTCGACAACTACCAAAGTAACGTAGCCTTGCGTGTGAAAAAATGACCTTACCCCGCCGCGTAGCGCTGGGGGATAAAAACTAGTTAAAACTACTATACACTTCAGTTTACAACCTTTTTCGCTAGTAAATTTCAAGTATGTAAAGCACAAAAATACAATATTTAATGCAATAGTGGGTTACAACTGTGTTAAACATACAAGTACAAACATATTTAATGTAAGTGCTTTTAATTATAATTATATTTACAATAAAGTTTTCATAGTTCATGGTCTTATAGTCAAGTGATGTTATTCGCCACTCGTAATTACGACATGAGTTCAAACCATTGTACGTCCTTATTTTACCTACTTTGCAATATAAATTTTATTTAAAACGGAGTTATGTATAATAACGCAAAAGTCATCAAATTACAAACTTAAAAGTCATCAATTTCTTTACGACTTTTTTATGCTTTTTCCTCTTACAACTTTAAAATATAACATTTATAAATATAAATCTACCTTTACGACATGTTTATTTTTACCAATGCCTTAGACATGAATCATTTACACCATTTCATTTCTTTACATAAACTTATCACTTTACAACCGCTTAAAGATATTTGTATGATTAAAATACATGTAACCCCTTTCACAAGATCCTAGCGCAGATCATCTTCACAGCCGACTTGAGTCACCGGTCACCGGTTCCCACAATTCTCATTTCCTCTAAAATCTCCAATCTCTCTGTCTTGCTCAGAAAGAAAGAAAAAACCCACACCCCTATATACACACACACACACAACACACAACACACACCACCACCAATACACACACACAAACACCACCAATACACACACACACATCCACAAATCACACACACTCACCGGCAGAAATGCACCGATACAACGCATGGCTTCCACCTCCGGTCGCCGTCGCCACCAGCAAAGAGAAGGAATCGTTCGCCGGCGTCGTCTCCGCCGTGAAGGAATCGTATGTCACGGATGATCCGGAATCCGTCTACTCCACTCTCAAATGGATCTCAGTCATTGACCTGTGAGTTCTAGTTTACTAATTTCTTCTTACTGTGTTAGTTGATGCTGTGGACACTTGATTATGTGCATTTGTGCGCAAGTAGCAACGATCGCCCTTGTTTATGCCTGTTTATGCTTAATTCGCCTGTGAATTTTGATCGTACACTTGTGTTTTGGTCTGTTTGGGGGAATTGATTAACGTTTTGTTGAAATTTAGTTAATTACTTTGAAAGTCAACTGTTAGTTCTACGAACAGCTCAATTTTGAGAGTAATTGATCTTTAATCAACATTCTGTAGTTATACTTGTTGTAAAATCAGGCGAGAAGCGTTTACAATAAGACAACGCATATTCGCCTTTTCTTTATTATATATAATAAGAGAACTACATACAAGCATTCTATAGGAGTAGGCATATACCTATATCGTGATGTGTTCTTCAGGTATGACTTTGACGATAGGTAGATAAACATTTGCAAGTGTTGTTACAAGTTATTAAAGTGATTTGATTCCTGAGTTAGTAATAGACATGGATATACATAATACAATTTAAATAGAATAGATATCTACTGAATAATCTATCTGTTTGATACCATTCTTTCAGTTAGTATATTATTTTTCATTATTTAACTGATTGAACATTCCTTGCAATTATTATGGCATGTTCACTTCTGATAGAATATTGGATGGAATCATCTTTCTGAACTGCAAGATTTTCGTTATTGTTTGTTTTAATTATGCAGATTCATAAAGGCAAAAAGTGAAGTATCATTGGAAGATGTTAATGGTCTAGTGGAATTTGGACTGCAAGTTTTCAATGCATCACAAGACAAACTTTATGCTCAGGTATTCTGTTGTGTCAGCAAAATATGTTCAATCCATTATTCTATTATATACTTTGGTATCGAAATTGGAATCTCTTTATTTGTTTAGGTGAGATGGGGAAATGTTCTTGTGAGATTGCTGAATAAATATCGCAAAAATTTGACTTTGAAAGTTGACTGGCGCCCTTTTTATGATACTTTGGTTCAAACACACTTTACAAGGTATTTCCATTCGTGACTGTAACACATCCATCACATGATCTAACATACTTTTGTTGTATGAACGTGGATTAATTACTTTGATATTGCTAATTGTATGAATCAGAAGAATGAAGATAACAAATTTGTTGGTTTTGATGCAATTTTTGAGTTTTTATCACAAATCTGTTACACTATTGCAGGAATACAGGACCAGAGGGATGGAGGATAAGGCAAAGACATTTTGAAACAGTCACTTCCCTTGTTCGTTCATGTAGAAGATTTTTCCCACCAGGTTCTGCTCATGAGATATGGTCTGAATTTAGGTAAAATTTTAAATCTTATATAATTATAATTCACATGATCCTTTGTTATATGCAAATTTGAATTTTAATTATATAAATGAAACTGAGTTTCAGATCTCTACTTGAAAATCCATGGCATAACTCAGCTTTTGAAGGTTCTGGATTTGTTAGACTCTTCCTTCCTACAAACCTAGATAACCAGGACTTTTATTCACGGTAATTTTTACTTCTATATGTCGTTATTCTTTTTTCTTCATTATTATTTAGAAAAGCAAATTAATCAACTTTCTTCATGTCAGTGAGTGGATCAACGAGTGTATTTTCCAATGGGATTCTATACCGAATTGCCAGTTTTGGAACAGCCAATGGGCATCTATTATGGCTCGTGTTATTAAGAACTACAAATCCAAGAATTGGGAGGATCTTTTACCTGAAATATTCAGTCGATTTCTCAACATGTTTGAGGTGCTTTCAACAGATATTTCTAGTATTTACAGTTGACTGTAATCGTTTTATAGTAAACATATAATGTTACTTCTGCAGGTTCCTGTGGCAAGTGGGGGTGGATCATACCCTTTTTCTATTGATGTCCCAAGAAATACAAGGTTCTTGTTTTCCAATAGATCACAAACTCCAGCTAAAGCCATTGCAAAATCAATTGTAAGTTCAATATAAAAGTAATAAAAAATAAAAAATGTGTTTGCTGATTTATATATGGTCCGTAACAGATTTATTTCTCTAAATCCATGTAGGTTTATTTATTAAAGCCCGGTAGCTTGGCTCAGCAGCACTTTGACAAATTGGTCAATCTCTTAGAACAGTTTGTTTTCTAGATTTTTTTACTTGCATTTTCAATCTATTATATGCTTATTATTTGCATGCTTAAATGTTTGGATCCTTTTTGCAGATATTACCATCCTTCTAATGGTGGCCGTTGGACTTACTCGCTAGAGAGATTTTTGTTTCACTTGGTCTATACATTCAGGAAACGTCTACAACGAGAAAAAGAGTAAGGGTCTTTTTTCATCTTGTTTTTTTTTTCTTTTTTTTTTCACTTAATTACGTAGTTTCTTATATAATGATTTGTTTATTCAGGGATCCAGATAGCAATGGACAGATTGAATTCTGTTTAGGACAATTAGAAAGGGAGTCTTTTGTGCGTACTGTCCTGAAATTGATCGATCGTGGTCAATACAGCAAAAATGAACAACTGTCTGAAACAGTTGCTGCTGCAACTTCTATTTTGTCTTACGTGGAGCCCTCATTGGTTCTCCCCTTTTTGGTGTCTCGTTTTCATATGGCTTTAGAAACGGTTAGTAACAAACAGGTTTTCATCATAGGTACAGGTGGCAAAATATACGGTTTGAGTAATGGGTCTGGCTGGACCGACTAGTCAACACTTTTCTGTCAAATAATAATTTTTATTTTTTTTCCCAAAAAAATTGGTTAGGATGTTTTAAGCTCTTAAAAAACACTTTGGACATCTTTTGACCCATTTGTTCAGTTTTGATCCATTCCACTGGTTTGATCAATTCCCTTTTTAGCTATGTTCTAAAAGTTTACCCTCTTAAATCTTAACCCGCTTGAGATAAAGAATTGATCTAAATCAACCCATTTATTTGCCACCACTACTCTTATGTAACGCCTTGTGTGACGGGTCAACACTTTCTTTGCCAAACAATAATCATTTTAAGTACTCGAAAACACTTTGGGCTTCTTTCGACTCATTCGACCAGCTTGACATTTCCTTTTTAGCCATGTTTTCTAAAAGTTTACCTATTTAACCCATTTGAGATAAGGTACGAGTGTACGACCCAAATCAACCCAATTAATTGCCACCAGTAATCTTAGGGGATGTATCTTGCGGTTCATTTTCACCCACTCTTGTTGGTTTTTATCTGGTTAGATGACAGCAACACATCAATTGAAGACAGCTGTAACATCAGTGGCGTTCTCTGGGCGTTCATTATTCTATATGTCATTATCTTCTTCATCAATGGAAACAGATGATGTTAATGATGCTGATATGTTCCGTGATCTTTTGATGATATCTTTGACCAATGCATTGCTTGGGATGGATGCCAATGATCCACCCAAAACCCTAGCAACAATGCAACTCATTGCCTCCATATTTTCCAATGTAATCACATTATTAAATTTAAATTATAAAAAATTGTGCCATTTTTTAAGAAAATATATATAATATAATTGAAATGCTTATTACAGATGGCAACATTGGATGATGATACGGATAATTTGTCATTCATGCCTGCAGAACGGTTCTCTGAATGGCTTGATGAGTTCCTATGCCGCCTTTTTTCATTGTTACAACACTTGGAACCTAGTAGTGTCTTGTAAGTAATTCCATTTTGGCTTCTTTATGTGTGTACCCCCACTAATTTGGAATTTAATCCATTTGTCTGTTTACTTATTGGTAATTTATAAAAAATGATGTGCTGCAGAAATGAAGATGTTCATTCACCTGCAACATCTGGAACATTCCTGGTTGAAGATGGTCCTCAGTATTTCTGCATGTTGGAAATATTGTTCGGAAGACTTTCAAGATCCTTATATAACCAGGTATAACCTTGCTTCTCCAAACTGGATCAAATTATTACTTATTCCATTATTTCAAATTTAATTTATTCAAGGTCATAAGGTTTCTCAATTATACCAAACAGGCTATTAAAAAAGTCTCAAAGTTTGTGAAAACAAATATTCTACCTGGAGCAATTGCTGAAGTTGGGCTACTATGCTGTGCTTGCATTCATTCAAATCCAGAATTGGCTGTTAATCAACTTGTTGAACCTCTTTTATCTTCTGTTATATCATCTTTGAAAGGAATTCCCCTCACAGGTTTTGGGGGAAGTGGAAATTTCACTGGCCAATCTTTGAATAAGGTTTTCTTTTGTAACTTGTTTGATATTTTTTTCTATGTTTGATGTTTATCTTTTGTTAAATTGTATCTTCATTGAATATTTGTAGGCAAGAGCAACACTTTCTCCAGCCCTAGAAACATCAATTGATTACCAATTGAAGGTGTTGTCAATTGCAATCAGTTACGGAGGCCCTTCACTTCTTCAGTACAAGGATCAATTTAAGGAGGCCATACATTTGGCCTTTGAATCCCCATCTTGGAAGGTTTTATTATATATCTTGGATTTATGGATCTTTTGTACTTTTTTTGTGTTTGTTTTTGCCGTGCACTAAATAATTTTTTTAAATTTCATAATTTGACAGGTTAACATTGCTGGTGACCAAGTCCTCCGGGCCCTACTTGGAAGTCTGGTTCTCTATTATCCTGTTGATCAGTACAAGTAAGTTTCTTTTGTCAGTTTCATGATACAAAATATAAACATAAAATCTATTTCAATTACAACGTGAATGTGTCTATGATATGGTGTTTTATGGTTTTATGCTCTTTGACTTCACAGGTCTATTTCATACCAATCCTCATTAACCCCACTGGAGGAATGGATTAGTAATAAAGATTTTTCAAACGATGAACCGTTTATGGGTCCCAAGTGGCATATCCCCAGTGTTGAAGAAATTCAATTTGCTAATGATCTGTTAAACCTGCATCTGGAATCAGCTTTAGATGAGCTTCTGAAAATATGTCAAGATAATATTCATACCGATCCAGGTTACATTTTAAATTATTCATAAAGTTGCAATAAATTGTTATCAAAAGAAAATGTACTCCATGAATTCCCATTTGTTATTTTGTACAGGAAATGAAAAGGATCACTTGAAAGTGACCCTTTTACGCATTGACTCTTCATTACAAGGTGTTTTGTCATGTTTGCCTGATTTTATACCATCTTTTAAAAATGGGAAAGCCGAAGATCCGCCCTTTTTAATCGCTGGAGCAACGGGTTCAGTTGTTGGTAGCCCTGGATTGCGTGAAAAAGCTGCTAGTGTTATCCACATCGCCTCCAAGTAAATAATTATGCTCTTGATTTACAATTTATCATGTTTGCCTTAGTTTTTCCTCATAAATATTTATCCACTTGGGTTGCAGATACTTGCTTGAGAAAAAATCAGATGACAGCATTCTTTTGTTACTCCTTATTCGTGTTATCGAGGCTTTAGGGAACTACGGTAATACTGTACCCATATGATTTTTAGTAGAAGTAGTAATTTTGAGTATTTGGCCTATTTACTTGTATATAGGTCGGTTTGGTTTATATTTCTCCAACTGGTCAAAGTGATTGAATAAAATTAGCTTAAAAGGAGTCAAACGTATCAGAAGTCACCCAAAGTGTATTTCTAATGCGGAAAGCCTCATAAATCATTTCATGAGAACATTAATTATCACTAAACTAATATATATTTTGGGATCATGTTAAACACTTATTATTTACAGAAAAATAAAGAATTTTGACAAAAATGTGACCTGCTTAGATATGGCCTTTTTGGACCTGTCCCTGTTTTGATTCGCTGCACAACCTGCTCATTTATCGTCTGTAATTTTCATTGTCTATTTTCTAGTACTTGACTAATTTGCTGTACAGGAAGTTCTGAATATGAAGAGTGGACTAACCATAGGCAGGCATGGAAATTAGAATCTGTAGCGATTATGGAACCTCCAGTTAACTTTATTATGCCATCTCAATCCAAAGGAAAGAAAAGGTAAAGTTTCTTACAGATGTACTTTTGAATGCTGGAGTTCTATATATTTCTTAGTTTTAATTTGCTTATTTGATTTTAGGCCAAGGTGGGCACTCATTGACAAGGCATACATGCACAATACATGGCGAACTTCTCAATCATCGTATCATTTGTATCGTACAAGTAAAAATGTATCTCCTTCAGACAACGTGAATCTTTTGATGGATGATCTTCTTACACTATGTGTTCATAGCTATGATACTGTTCGGACGTGAGTTTTTTTATACTTACCCAAGAAAGAATGAATATTTTTCCCATTTTCACCTGGTGTAATATTTATTTTACTACTTTATTATATATGGGTCTTCAGGCTTGCTGGAAGATCACTTGTGAAAATGATCAAACGATGGCCATCTTTAATTGCAAAGTGTGTGCTGACACTTGCTGAGAATCTGAGAACCCCAAGCTCACCAGAGTATTTGGTCTTAGGTTCATGTGCTGTTCTTGGAACTCAAACTGTTCTCAAGCATCTCACTTTGGTATATTAATTGATGACCAATATTTCAAGGCGTTCAACTTTATCTTCCGTTTTTTCTTTCTTACATGGTTTTTTATAATACAGGATCCCAAATCTTTCTCATCATTTCTTCTTGGAATTCTTTTGAGGCAAGTGTACACAATGTTATTTAAGTTATGATTGTTAAATTTAAAGTACTCATGTGACGTTCTCTTCCATTTTTTGCTTGTAGTTCTCAGCATGAATCCTTGAAATCTCAGAAGGCTATCAATGAGGTAAACATCCAGAATTGATTCCATAGCATATGTAAATGTATTGTAGATGCTAATATCATACCAATTATTTATCAAAATCAACAGCTTTTTGTCAAATACAACATCTATTTTGCTGGGATCTCTAGAAACATGTACCGGAAGTCAGAGGGCCATTCTGGGACAGACTTTGCCGCTTTGGTTTCTGAGATAGGTTCTCTGAGTTTTGAGTCAACTAACTTACATTGGAGGTATAACTTGTGATGATTCATCATCCCCACATATATATACAAATATGTTTTTTCTCCACTCAATATAAGTTGTCTGAAGTTGTTCACTTGTTTCATTTAGGTATAACTTGATGGCCAACAGGGTTCTACTATTGTTGGCTATTTCATCTAGGAATGAACCCAGTTTGTCATCAACGATTCTTAATGAAGCTGCTGGTTAGTTTTTTTTTGGTTTATGCTGATGAATTGTAAATAAAGTTGGCCGAATCTTTTCACTTTTATCTTTTCAAAGTTGTAAAGGTGTCCATTTTGACCCATTAAGTATAAATGGGTCATTTTGGTTTAGGCTTTATCTTTATTGGGCTAGACTGGTAGAGAAAATGGTAAAAAGGAAACGGTTCAAATAGGTTGAAACTTGAAAGGCATCAAAGTGTAATATTAATACATAAAAGCTCCTGATCATTTATTTAGAAGTAGATTATTGCTGAATAATGTAATTTGTGTAAATCATATTTGACCCACTAATTGTTTAAAAAAGTTTATGAATATTTGGACAGAGTGTTTCAGGTGCACCTGACCTCTTTCGAACCCTACAAAAGCCTGTTTTGACTCATAATCCAGCCTATCTGACCCACCCATGAATCTTATTTTGCAACTGTGATCGCATTTGACATAGAATATATATAAACCTGTTTGTGAATTTCAGGTCATTTCCTAAAGAATTTAAAAAGTCAGCTTCCACAGACAAGGATACTGGCAATCTCGGCTCTAAATATGTTACTAAAAGAATCACCTTATAAACTGTCAGACGCAGAACAGCCTGTTTTCTCAGGGAATTCACAAGAAAACATCAAATCGTCTCTTGAGGGCACTTTAAGTAGTATATTTCAAGAAGAAGGATTCTTCAGCGACACTTTTGACAGCCTTTCTAATGTCCATATTATTAGCGATGCCGAAAATTCGTCTTCCAGGGGCAGCCATGGAAATTCATCATTTCAAAGTTTAGCGGATAAATCAATCACCCGTTTCTACTTCGATTTCTCTTCTTCATGGCCTCGTACACCTACTTGGATTTCTTTATTCGGGACCGATACTTTTTATTCAAGTTTTGCTCGAATATTCAAACGTTTAGTTCAAGAATGTGGTGTCTCTGTTTTAATGTCACTGAAGACTGCCTTAAATGAGTTTGTAAATGCCAAAGAGAGATCCAAACAGTGTGTTGCTGCTGAAGCTTTTGCGGGCTTGTTGCATGCTGATGTTATTGGGCTTGTCGAAGCATGGGATAGCTGGATGATGGCCCAATTGCAGGATATACTTCTGGCACCATCAGTTGAATCAATTCCTGAGTGGGCCGCTTGTATACGGTATGCAGTTACTGGTAAGGGTAAATATGGAATAAAAATACCTCTTTTAAGGCAACGGATTTTGGATTGTTTGGTTGAACCATTACCCCAAACTGTAACCACAACGGTTGTTGCCAAACGCTACTCGTTTCTTTCTGCTGCTTTGATCGAGGTATCGCCCCCAAGGATGCCTCTATCAGAAATTCAGCTTCATTATAAACTATTGCAGGAACTGCTGGATAACATGAGTCATCCTGCTGCCCATGTGAGTATATTTTAGACGACAATAGTTGTACCCTGCAACTTCATGACTCATTTATTAGTGTAGGATTAATTGTATAAAAATGTAACCAACTGAAAAACCATTGAAGTTTCAAAAACTTTAAGCTAAGGTAATGGCTTTTAAAAGCTTAAATTTAAGGTATTTGACATGGTTATCAGGTCGAAATGTTGATATGGCAGTTGACTTTTTTGATAAATTTGATCATGTTAACTTCTTTTGACTTGGTTCACAGAAAGCAATTAATCTGGAATTGAAAATGTTGAAACTTTAAAGTTTTTCTTTGGGGAAAGAAGTTGGTAACTTAAGATATGAATTTGACCAAAGTTAGTTAGCTTTTAATGCAACTTTGAATGTTCCATTTTGTACCCCACATAAAAGCATCAAAGTTTACAAAATGCTTCAAGGTGGCACTAGTGGTAAGAGGGAGTCTAACCTCGCCCAAGGCAAAAAAAAAGCCCTTTAGAGAAAATATATATAAAAGTTGAATCTTTGATGTTTTTATCTGGGTAAAAAAAGGTTGGCTATTTGAAGTAGAAATTTGACCTAAGTTTGTGGTATGGCCATCTTTTATGCAATTTGCTTTTTTCAATATTGCCTTCTGTAATAGTACACCAACTCGTTTTATGCATAATGGGTTTTTAACATATTGGTTAATTCTAAATTTCATATACATTTATTTATATATATGCTCTTATAGTTTTGGATACATGTCAACAGGTTAGGGAAGCAATTGCAATTGCCCTTTCTGTGTTGTGCTCAAATATTCGATTGTATGCATCCATTAATAAAGATTATTCATTAGAGAAGGGGAAAACTACCGTAAATGGAAAGAATGCAGATAGTTGGGATCAGCTTTTACAGGATCGAGCATCTGAACTTGTGGTGGCAATTCAGAATGCAAATCCTTCCGACAATGTAGAGAATTTAGCAGAGACAAACACACCATCAGGATCAGATAGTAACACACCAGATGATGTGCAGTGGATGGAAACGGTACATAATATTGAGTTTGTGTTTATATTGTTGTTTTAATTCTACACACATGCTAAAACTTGTCTTTCAATGTGTAGTTGTTTCATTTCGTTATTTCGTTAATGAAGTCCGGAAGATCTGCGTTCCTACTAGATGTTCTTGTGGGTTTTCTATACCCTGTGATCTCATTACAGGTGTGTTAATTTACTAACGATGAGATTTATCGCGTAATGAAAGAAATATTAATAATTTATTTGTTATTCCAAAGGAAACCTCGAATAAAGATTTATCAATGTTGGCCAAGGCCGCTTTTGAGTTGTCGAAATGGAGAATATTCACAGGCGATCATCTCAGAAAAGCGGTATCTGTTCTCTTATCTTCAGCAGAAGATCCTAACTGGCGCACCAGATCTGCAACTTTGACTTTTCTAAGGAGCTTTATGTACAGGTATGAGGTTCTTTTCTTGATCTAATATTTGTACTCTAATGATAAATAAGTTCTACAGACTTTATCTCCTATATATTTTATGAATTTATTCAATGCTTACTTTTTTCTTTCAAATTATTGTTGACTTCTGAAATGTTTATCTCGATTCTTGATTGTCACAGGCACACATTCATTCTCTCTAATGATGAGAAACAGAAAATCTGGATGACGGTTGAGAAGCTACTTACAGATAACCAAGTGGAGGTACTTTTTTTGCATATCAATTTTCTTTCTTAGTTGGACATAGAGGTGGCTAAATGGTTGGGTTGGGTAATTAGTCAAAACGATTAATTTTTTTAATACTGCTGAGTCGTGCTTAGGACGACCAATCAACATTTCTCTGAATTTTATAAATATTTAAATGTATACATTAAAAGGCAAAAGAAAGAATGAAAGAAAGAAACAAACACACCTAGGAAAAATCCCACTCAAGAATAGGGTCTGATGAGGGTGAGATAAGGGCAAGCATTACATAGGTGGAAGAACATGTAGACATATCAAATCCAGCTTAGACTAAAGGCATGTCTTAAGATCAGAAGCACACCTAAAACTAAAGGCACAACTAATACTAAAGAAACTAAATTATTAACTAATAATCTAATTCCTATTATATAGAAGCAGTTTAAGTTTTAAGAGTCTAAAAAATCGACTTTTGAGCTGTTTTTTTAAGCTAGGGTTTGAAAGTTTTCACCTCTGAATTTGTATCTTTATGCCTTTATCCTGTCAAACTTGATCCCAGACCAGTGTAATTTATCATACATTATTTGTTATGGTACAGGTAAGGGAGCATGCAGCAGCTGTTTTGGCTGGCTTAATGAAAGGGGATGATGGAGAATTATCAAAGGACTTCCGTGAAAGAGCTTACACCGAGGCTATGAAGCTTCAAAAAAGGCGAAAACAAAGGTCTTTCTACCATGTTTCATCATGTTTTATATACAGTATCATTATCATTATCATTAGTTGTATTTATGTTTTAATTGTTCTTGTGAATTTCAGAAGCTCGAGTGGTGGTTCTTCTGTTGCTTCCATACATGGTCGTGTTCTTGCTCTTGCAGCTTGTGTGTTATCGGTTCCTTATGATATGCCCAGGTATCCTCTTAACAGACCTTTTCTTAATTTTTTTTATAAATGTCAGTCTTATACTTAATATATAAAAAAGGAAACCCTACACGTTTCTAATTTTCATTTATATTGTTTTAGTTGGTTGCCTGAGCATGCTACCTTATTGGCACGTTTTGTCGGCGAGCCATCACCTGTAAAATCTACAGTCACAAAAGCGGTTGCAGAGTTCCGCCGGACCCATGCAGATACTTGGAGTGTCCAGAAAGATTCATTCACTGAAGAACAGCTTGAGGTAAAATCGTAATTCTTTTTCAAAAAACAAAAGAAATCCCATTAAAAATATTAATAATTTTCCAAAATTATGGTTGATGCTTGCAGGTACTGGCGGATACATCATCTTCATCATCTTATTTTGCTTGATTTGTTTGCATCTTAATTCTCATATCAGAGTGAGGACAAATAGAAGAACTACATTCAAGTAAATCTGATAACTAGTCTGATAGAAAATGTAGTTATTCTCTTAGAACATAACCATAATTCTTAATCGCGTATAAGATAAAAATAAGCCGCGCTTAGTTACATTTGCATATTCTGTATTTCCTTCTATCTTGAAATTGTTGGTTCATTAGCTTATCTTTACTTCTAGAGCCTGCAATTCAGCAAGGCTGCACTGACTCAATGATAGCCACTTTCGAAACCACCATCAGGAAACTAGATCTCTATCAAACCGTAGCCGAACACTACTTCATCTTTGCTTCAATGAGTCCAGCTACCGACCCCACTAAAGCCACCACCGACACCACCATCAAAACACCACTGAATATTTCAAGAACCACCCATTTTCTGCTCCAAGGTTCCACCTTTCTTTGCACTATGTACATCTCCACCGGGAAATATATCGCCAGTGGCCATAGATTCAATGCCCCCAACACACCCAGTATCTCATTGAAGTATGGGAACACCAATGCAATCCCTGTGGTCGTTGCAACGTATATTGTTCTGAAACATAGCCTGAACATATTGAACCGAAAAACGGGTAACAATGGTAGCTGTAGTTCATGGTATCTTTTTAGAAATCGACTGTCGGGGAACTTCACCGATAACCATCTCTCCACAAATGCAAATATTGGCTGGCTGAATAGCTTTTGTTTGAATAAAAAAGTGTCACGTTAGTCAATGTTTAAAGATGAAACAATTTTGACTTCGAAGGTCAACTAAAAGATAAAAGATTTTTGTTACTTCTGTTAGAACCAGTGTAAATTTTAATATGAAAAGATACCAGTTTTGATCTGAAAAGTCATATAATAAAAGACGGTTTGACTTTTCAGGTCAAACTAGCATCTACAAATTTCATTATTTCAAAGAGCCTCCTAATCTAATTGAAGAATATACTTTTCAGTAGAATCCTTATTAAACATTTAAACCCGTATCAATTTTAACTTGAAAGTCGTCAATTTGACCTTAAAAGTCAGAGTGTGACTTGTTTATGTGAAGTAATGAAGGTTTACTTGATATCCTCCTATTAGATGTATTATAATGCACACGTTAGCAAAGCCGACAAGCCAATAAGGTTCATAAAACCCGAATCCCGTCAAGAGGTTCCCCGGTGTATCATTCCCGAATGCAGCATACCCGAAACATCCACATCCGAGGTAGAAAAAACTTGTCACAAGAATCGCAATGGCTGAAGCGCGTTTTGTAATCTTGTTTTCTGGTGGTGGTGACTTCACAGTATCCTTTAATACACCAAAAACTTTATCTTATACATGTGTATAAAACAGTTAAAAAGGTAACAGATCTTAAACTTAACAACGAATTTCACCTGAATTTCTAAAAGAATAAGAGCATACGGATACGCGAATGCTATGTCTCCAAGTGCTTGAAAAGTTATCCATAACTTATGAGCTACACTTTTCGCGGGGAATCCTGTAACGCTCCCAGCAATCTTCCCATTTTCTGTGGTTTTCGGACGATCAAATCACAAAGTTTGCTTATAGGGTGTCTGGCATTCCGTTTTGAAAGTAAACTATAAGATATACTCGGCTTAAAAAGCCAATAAGCAGATAATCACTTTCAAAACGCCAAACACCCACTGAAAACACGAGTGGGGATAGTAACATAAACAGGTTTGTACCGATTACTTGAGCAAAACCGAGCCCAAAACCAATAGACGCGTAACAAAACGACATTATGGCTGCAACAACCGAGACCAAAACCATGCTGTGGAAATCCGGTATCTGTGACATAAAAATCTGCACTACTCCAAACAACAACATATAAAAGTTGCCCCCGTATTCACAATCGCCATCTCGTCCTTCTTTATGGTAACAGTTAGCTTTCAGCACCGCCCTGATCGATCATCAAGAACCACAAACTCACCATTCATCATGAACACATGAAACATAAAGACCATTAATTACTTGATTATTAACTTTAAGTTGAGATCAACTACCTCATACAAGTTGAAGTTGTTACCACATAAGCAACAGCAGTCCCATAAAAACTCACATACTGAAGCAAACCACATACCCATGAGTGTTTTTCACCTAAAAAATACACCACAAAGGCTCAAGGCGCACTCAAGACGCAAAAAAACATTTAGTTCAACTAGGCGCAAAATGCTTAAAAAACACATGCCTGAGACCAACAATACACACATGTATTCTAGCTATTTTTAGCTGTTTTAGACATGTTTTAAACTGGTTTACGTTGTTTATAACTAACCGGTTCAGACAGCTTGTTTCTGGTCTGAACCGGATTTTTATGACAAGTTAAGCGCGTCTTCGCGCCTAGATGCACTCAAGGCGGTTTGGTTGACTCCTCGCCTCATCACCTAGGCGCGCGCCTTTGACTACTATGTAACTATTTAGTACTTACAAAACAGTACCTAGGATAACTCTAACAGCATCAGTAAAAGACCTGTTTCTAGCTCCAGTAACCGGATCAGGAGACCTGTAACAATCAGACAACAAAGACGAAGAAACATACGTCACAAACGCAAAGCACAACAACGCGATCGGCCCCCCGATCCAACCGAGCTGAGCCGTGCTCCAAGCCAGCGACAGCACACCCGAACCAATCACCGCAGTTATAATATGCGCAACCGTGGTCCATAACGTCCCTGGTTCCAACAAAATTAAAATCTTTTCAAAACCATTTTCACCAACTGATAAATATTAATCATTTGTACCAGTTCTTATAATCTTGTCATCATCAAAGGTGCAATCTTGAGGCAAGTGTTCAACTTCAACTGCCATCTTCAACGAAGGATTTGATTGGTGTTGCAGAGTTATACGTACGTTTAGTGAGGTGAACTATAACGACTTTTTATTCTTGTATCTTTGTTTGATAAAGATTGTTTGCTGTTTGCTGCTATCGTTTACCGAATGTATGAAGATTCGTGGCTCACTTTGTTAGATAATATTTGAAAGTTGTTTGAAAGTTTGTGAAATTTGGATGTACATATTAAGAAAGTGGGCAGAAGAAAATAGGTGATAAAGATGGCACATGGGCTCTGAACCATGCCTTAATTCACAAGTGGTTCAAGTGGCTCGTATAAGTTTATAGGAACATGTATGGGGGCATATAACACATGTATAGACGTATGATCTGGTGGTTTAGTGGTATGGTTTACGGACCTTATAAGAGTAGTGAGTGTTTTAATTATCGTAGGTGTGAGAAAGGAACTGACAGAAGAGAAAGTTAAGATAATTCTTTTTGGTCTTAACTGAAAGCGGGGACAAAGGAGGTGCATCATAACTAATACCAACCCCGGAACATAAACCCAAACTGATTGATCTTTTGAGTTTTCAAAAGAGCAAGATTGATGTTTTGATGATTTAGATACAGCCAATAGCATAGTCTAGTGGTAAATGTGTATGCATGGTGGGTTCAATCCTCATTTGAGACATATGAAGTGGATTTTATTTAGAGTATGATAGAAGTAGAAAGCGACGTTAAAAAATAGAAGTAGATTAGGGTCGTTGTATAAAGTGTGTGTGAGCGTGAGCGTATATCTATCGTTGATGCGGAGCGCTCTTTCACATCGCAAATAGCAAAGTTGGCTTGATAACTGCATACGAGGAAGCGGGTTCAAGAAAACCACTAATCACTTTCTTGTCCTACATTAAGGGTAAAGAGAGGAGCTTTTGCTACTGAGAAAACGAAAGATCAGCAAGAAAGTTCAAGACTTAACCAAATGTTAGTGACGTTAGATTTTTATAAGACGTTTCAAGTTAGCGAAGCGTTAATGCTGAGTTAAGTATGCTCCGCCTTATCTATAGAAATAGTACACTGATTTTTGAACGTATGTATACGGACGTATGACATATTATGGTGCGAGTAATTGATTTGAAAAGATAAAATAATCTAATGTAACATAGAATATATGTTTGGTAAAAGTAGAGGAAGGTAAGGTAACTTTTCGAAAATATTTTTTCCTAAAAGAGTGTAGTTAGGAAAAATATTTATTAAATGGGTAATTCAATCCTTTTTATCTTTTATTCTTAAACTTACTGTCAACTTTTTTTTTTCAATCTAACTCATTTTAGTTTGTTTTTAGTTTTTCTAACTTATTATAATCCTTTTTCTCTTTATTTTTAGTCAAACCAAATTGCAAACAGCTAAAAGAATCATCTAAATAAACTTTAAAAATGAAACAAGAACAAAGAAAAAATTAAATAACCTGACGTACGACTCTCTACGGTCTCAACATCAAATACAATCATAAAAAAGTACTATGATTATAAATGCTATTTACAAATTAAATCTCAAATCACTAAACATAAAAAGTATATATTTTTTTATTTTAATGAGCCTGTGTGTTTAAAAAATATGTTCCCATAATTTCAAATAATCCAGTGATCTATTTCATCAAGTACTGGGGTTACACTATTGAACAAAATGAACATTATTTAACACAATTGAGCAATAAATTTTCATTATTTTTCGTTAACAGCAAGAGTTAAGCAAACAAACAAGGCATATTTAGTATACTCAAAGTGACATAGAAAAAAAAAGACACATTTATCCTGGAAAAAAAATAAGATTAGTTAAATAATATTAAGATTAGTTAAAATAAAAAAAGATTATAAAAATGAATTATAAGATTAGTTAAAATAAAGAATAGAAGAAAAAAAAGAAAAAAAACCCATTTTAATAAATATTTTTTAAAACACCTATTTTGTTAAATATTTTTCCCATCTACACCCTTTTGGAAAATAACTCAACTTTTAACGCAACCCTTTTTGATGACTTTTTCCAAGAATGTAGGATTTGCGAGTGATTTTAAAAGTTTATTATTACTATTATTTGAATATTTAATAATACCTTTGTAGAAGAAGTGGACATTTTGTTTCCGAAATATGCATGTTTTGTTTCTATTAGAATTTTATAAGATGTTGATATACATATCTCTTTTAATCTTATTTTTAATTGTCACGTCTTACTTTTTTGTGTTTTCTTATAAATACTTGTTTCTTTTCATTTTATTTTAATTTATTTGTTATTATAATAATAATAATAATAATAATAATAATAATAATAATAATAATAATAATAATAATAATAATAATAATAATAATAATAATAATAATAATAATAATAATAATAATAATAATAATAATAATAATAATAATAATAATAATTATTGTTATAATAATGATAATAATAATAATAATAATGATAATGATAATAATAATAATAATAATAATAATAATAATAATAATAATAATAATAATAATAATAATAATAATAATAATAATAATAATAATAATAATAATAATAATAATAATAATAATAATAATAATAATAATAATAATAATAATAATAATAATAATTAACTATTTATATTAGTCTTAATTGTTATTTTAAAAATTCATATTTCAAATTTATTTAAATTCTAGATTTTTTTCATTGACTCCCTTTGATAGGGTTGAAAGTTATTTTTGACAACAACCCATACTAATTTTAACATTCCAGACGTGACTCACTTAAAAACAAAATCAAAGAGAAAACACATAACTGTAGAAATACACAATTCAATTATGTTTAAACATTAGACTTTAAATATCTAATGCTTAAATCAAAACCTCATTCTATTAGACTAGAAGGTCAACTCCATTCAAACTTATATAAACCACTAATTCTAGATTGAGTGTGTACCACATAATAAATCAAATAATTCAAAGTTATTTAAATCCAATAATTCAATGCAAGTATATAGTATTCATCCGGCAATTTGATGCTGCTTAATTCTGATTTGGCTACCGTAAATTTAGTAATTTACTTGATGAACTGTTATATATATTCACAACTTTTAAGTTTATTTTAATAGTTTGCATAACCTTTTGTTTTTAATTTATTAATCTTTTCTATATGATTGAATATTCGATGTATTATTTATTTTGAAATATATATATGATCAAAGTACATTAATGACTAATATTAGTTTATTTTTAGATGTTCGAATGGCTTTATAGATATGTAAAGGTTTACACAGATCGTATCAACATAACATTACTTCTAGCTTAGAAATTGAATTTTTATGAGTTGTTGGATTTTAATAATCTTAACTTTCATTTATTGATAGAAATTAATCATAACTCAAAAAATATTTACAGACACTTTTAATTTTGAGCTTATTTTCCTCTAATGATACTTTACTAACTGAAAGTTAACAGTGTTAGTTTTTTTTTGAATGAAATGTAGCCAACTTTGAACTTATTTTCAACCATGTCGCTGAACAGCCTCCATCAGGTTCGTTTTACGGTGTCTAGCCTCTATTATCACCTAAAATTTACATTCAACGAGTCAAGTGGTTTAGATTAGGAGGTGAAGATTAATGGATTTAAGGGTACAGAAGTTTCAGATTAATGGATCTGATGATAAACTTCAACTTTCTACTAAGTGTTTTAATCACATAAGCAGTTCATGTTATCAAAAAATTAATGGAGTTAACTCTCAGTTAGTAATGGATCGTTGAATAAACTAAAAGTTAAAATGTTTGCAAATATTTTTTGAGTTGATATTAATTCCGGCCAATAAATAAAAGTTGAGATTATTAAATTTAATAACCCAAATTTTATGGCCTTTTGGTGATTAGTTAGTTTAAAATAACTAAAATCATTGATTTGACATATATTAAATATAATTAAGAGAAAATTGCAAAAATAATCCCTGTGGTTTGATCATATTGCAAGTTTGGTCCCAAGATTTCAAAATTACAAATTTAATCCAAACATTTGGAAGTTTGTTGCAAATTTAGTCCCCACCGTTAGTGTCCGTTAGTTTTTAACGATTTGAGGACTAAATATGCAATATGATCAAACCATAGGAACTAAATGTGTCATTTGCTCAAAAAGTTAAAAAAATTTGAAAATCAAGTACAATTTAAAAGAAATTAAAATCAGACATAAGAAATTCAAATAAACATCAATAATAAATTTCAATAATTTTAAAAAAAATAAAATAAAGATTACAAATCAAATCAAAAGCAAACTAAATAAAAGTCAAAATAAAACGTTTGTAAAAAGAGAAAGCGAGAAGTATTGAAAAAGAAGTACGTGATCAAAGTAAAAAATTAAATAAAAACCAAATCAAAATTAAAATAAATCAAATAAACATTTATAAAGTTCAAAATAAATATTGAAAAAATCATATTAAAGTTCAAAAAAATAAAAAAAAATATTTCGATTTCAGTTTTCGTTTTTTGGATTTATACTTTCACAAGGTTTTTGTACTCTTTGATTTAAACATGACATGTGAATTTCATTAAAGATAATTATAATAAAAAAAATTAAGCATACTTCTCATTTTCTCATTTTCTATCTTTTATTTACTTTTTAAATTTGGTTTAATTTTTTAACCTTTATTCTATTTTTTAACGATTATTGAATTTATTTATTAATGTTTATTTGAATCTTTTAAATTATAATTTTTTTAGTTTTTATGTGATTTTTTTAGTTTTTTTTACTTTTTTGAGAAAATTACGCAATTGGTCCCTATCGTTTGACCATATTGCAGATTTAGTCTACAGATCGTTAAAAGCTAACGGACACTAACGGTGGGGACTAAATTTGCGACAAACTTTCAAATGTTTGGACTAAATTTGCAGCTTTTAAAATCTGGAGACCAAACTTGCTATATGATCAAACCACAGGGACTATTTTTGCAATTTTCTCTATAACTAATTCATCTAGAGACATAAATGTGAGTAGCATGTAATTGATAAAACTTTAAAGTTACAACGTCGAAATGTTTTGGTCATGTGTTTTCGATCTTTTTTAAAAATAAATATTTAAATAAAAATATAAAGAAAATTTCATGACATGTTGTTGTAACAGTATACTTGGAATTAATAAAATATATTAAGTAATTTGAAAAAAATCTAAAATATATTATAATTGACTTGAGGGTTTTGGTCGTACATTGTGACTGCTCGGTAGAAATAAACATATCGTGATTATATATTTAGAATTACTAAAAACATTACATTCTGTTTTGCGAGCGGGGGAGGGGATGGGACTTGGGAGATTGCGGTGTGCAAGGCAACCATTACGGTTGGACTAAGGAGTGGTACTAACAAAAGCGGATGTTCCGCTAAAGAACACCCATGTTCTAGCAGTATAGTTTTCTATTAATAAGGATATCTAGCAATGGTATATAGTTTTCTACTAGTAGGGACATCTAGCGTTTTCTATTAATAAGAGCATCTAGCAACGGAAAAGTTTTCTACTAGTAGGACATCTAGCGTTGTCGTTTTCTTGTACTTTAACGCCAACAGGGTAAAATTTCTTGTATCTATGTAAACTAAAAATACAACATCCACACACAAATGAAGTGTAGAGTGATGTTGCAACGGTTTGTGTCATGTTTGATAAGTGGGCTATTAAAACAGAAATGAAACAAAATGCTTCAATTTTAGCACGTAAAAAGTCTAACCTCCTATACCTCACCTCTTTTGCATGCATGATATACTATACATTAATACATTTATTAATGTCTTCAATGTGATATAATATGGCTAGCAGAATTAAAACATTTACAACGAGAAATTACTTGTAAATACATATTGAATCACCAAAATTAAGTTAAATCAAGTATAAACCAAACAAATACTAAAATTATAATGCCTGTGAAAACACCACATTATACTGGGTCTATAAAACCGGCTTACATCTTCGTTTGAAAACAACTCATTACATCGATCTTCGACTAATTTTTTTATGATTTTAACAACTCATTACATCGATCTTCGACTAATTTTTTTATGATTTTAGTGTTATCGGGATATTATAGGTATATGGATTTACTTAATGACTAAACATAATATCATATGATCATACACACCAAACGAGTTGAAAGTATACAGTTTGACATTTGTTTTTAAGAATGTTATGATTTCAAGAAACCACTAAATCACAAGAATCCAAACTTCCAAAAGGTGGCAATTTTTGTGAAGTTTAAAAGACAAAACCTCTAGCTAGAGTTCGATAGTAACTTGGGTGCGGTTGAAATTTCACGAACAATAACTTTGGTTTGAGAGTAACTTCAGTAGCGAGCAAAATTCAGTAGTTGATCGCCGTTTTCAGTAACACAGTCACGAACGGTAATAACTGCTAAATTGTTAAACCGTTCATTAATTGTTCAGTTAATGAAGACGATGACAATGAAGTTCAAAACCGAATCCATATGATCCGGTATATCACATGGGATTATCCGGTCATTTTAAAGACCATCATGTCTCAATATCGTGTACGATATTTAAACAGTTATCACATATGATATATATCTTAATAATAATAACCAGTTATTTATTCATTACTAATTTAGATACTTCTATAGCTTACTAAATTTATACACAACACTAACAAGAAAAAAAAAACACAAGATGCAAAAACATCTAATATGTTCACAAACATACGCACATGTTCCACCACTTAATCCCACTTCAACCTTCATATGTGCAATCGATATTATTATTGTTACACCACAAACTACAATTATTATTCATATTCATTACAAACCACACTTCACCACAACAAAAGAGACCTATCGCGTCTAAATTTTGTTCGCTACAAGAAAAGAGACCTATCGCGTCTAAATTCTGTTCGCCGTTACGTTCTCGGGCGCGTTCTGCTCGGTCGGTTTCAACCCGCCAACCCACTCTTTCCCCGTACTCTTCACCTTCTCCTTAACATCTTCTCCGGTCTCCAACAACTTTCCGGTCACACTCTCCAGCCCCTGCTGAAACTGCCCGCTTTTAACCGACCGAAAAACCCACCCCAACGCCGCCAGCCCCGCCACCGCCAACAACCCCGCCGCCGCGAACCCCGCCAACGCTGCAGCCACCACCAAACCCGCTCCCAACAGGAGCGGGCTGAAGATGACCAGCAGCGGTGACGTGACCACAAACAGCGTCATCGTCGCCAAGAATATAAACCCCATCAGCGCCAGCAACGGCCCGCCGATGGTGATCCCGACGATGGCGGCCACCGCCATCGTCTTCATACTCATCTGTTGCTGTTGCTGATACTGTTGCTGCTGGTGACCAGTGAATGAGTGGACGTCATACTGGGTCGCCATCGATGATTATTATTATTGTTATTGTTGTTGTTATTGTTATTGTTATTGTTTTGCGATGAGGATGGAGGTAGAGTGAGTGTTGATAGGTGTGTATATGTAGGGGTGTAGGAGTTGATAGAGATTGAAATGAGATATGGTGAGGGGACACGTGGCGGGATTTGAGGGTGGTGTTTGCATCAAAAGGGACATGTGGCATGTGTGTTGTATGCTTGAACCTATACATAGTCGGTTTTAAGATCATCATCCATTGATGAAACAAAACATTAATGTTTTCTTTTTTCTGAATGTTTTATGTTCGTATAATATGGTATGACAAAAAACAAATTGTAACTTAATATCCACCACTTATCAAAATATAAGTTACGAACAAAGTAACAATATAATTAACTTTTTGGGATTTTATATAATATGAATATAATCACTACTGGAAAACTGAGTATCAACATATATCTTTTACGATGGTTAAATACATGCGTCTGTAATTACCGATGTATGATTGGAATAAAAATTAAAAGTAAGCTTTAGATGAGAGGAGGATATCATAAAATCTAACAAAAGCAAAAACTAAATTTTATAAATATTTGTATAGTTACTCCGTTTGTAGTTATAGGCGGACTTTCGATGGTTAGCCTTGTCGGTAGCAACTCAATAACTATCGAAGGTTGACTTGGGTCCACACGGACTCGACTCCTATCGATGACTCTTTCACCAATGGATTACTGACACGGAACGTAAAGATTAGATTCCGTCTCAAGCTTTCAAGTTACTTATTAATTAGTAACTATTGATGACGGATACATTATCATAAATACCCCAAGCCTCGATAGTTTTCGCATGTATTATTCATTGAATATGTTCCAATGAACTAAATTTTAAATGAGAGGAGGATAGCATAAAATTCGTATTTTATCTATGATCTAATTAGTTTATAGTGTAGTACAAATACTTCTATTTTATCTCAAAGAACTTGACATGTGATGATGTATAAATATGTTTTGTTTAATGTGATGAGGTGTAGCCTAGAACATTTCATTAACACATGTCGAGGTGCATTAGTTTTGACTTAAAATTTATACTTTTTATCATTCGCAGAGTAATAACACGTAAGTAGCTTTGTTAGGACCTAATGTGAACGTGTAAAGAAAGACAAGTTATTAATAAGTGAAAACTTCGATTAGTAGACATATTATCTAACGTAGTTCTTTAGATACTTGTCAGTTATTTGTTATCAGTTATCCGTTATCCCTATCTATTCTCAAAACCATATTAAAAGTTGTAACGGCGAGCAAGATTGAATTTGTTTCTCTCAAAATCGACAATGAACTGTTCTTAGGGAATCGAAATTTCTTATTTTAAATGTTTTAATAGTGAATATGTAGTTTGGTTTAACTCAAGGGGTTCTAAATGGTCTTTTTTAGCTGATTGGATTTTTCCGTTATGTGTTCATCTTTTTTGTTAGAATCTTAAACTATTAAAACGGTTTAACACAAGTGAGATTGGTTAAATAGTGAATGTAACATTTTGTTGTTGCAATTTGATGTATTTGCTAAGGTTAAACCTAAATAGAATTTGCTTTATATCATCATAACGTTTGTTTGTTGCAAGGACTCTCAATCGTTAGAGTCATTTGCATATGGGGTTGTTAGAGGAGTCTTGATCAATTCAACCAGATTAGGTGTCGGGTTCAATTCGGTTGGTAGTCCAATGGTAAAAACAATGTTTTCAGAACCGGAGCGGAGGTCGAACCGAACGCTTTACCGGTCGGGTGGGCGGACCGGATTTAAGAACCGTATGACGTCATAATTATATATATAGGATATGATATATATTTATATATATAATTCAATATAAGCGGTTTATATGTGGATTTTATAGTTATACATAAGACTTAACAATAATCTTATGTCCAACACATCAATTTATTGTTCAATCCTCTGTTTTTATCCATTAAAATCCAAAAATATTTATAAAAAAATCCGGTCCAACCGCCAATTCAAGGTGAACCAGCCGGTCGAACCTCTCCAAAATGAACTGATGCAGACTAGTTCGTGCACCCCTTCGATTTTTGGTTAGACCGGCCGGTCCGATCCGGTCTTCAAAACAATGGATAAAAGTAAAGATTTTTTGAATACCACAAGTGTTCAAGCCTAGTTAAAAGTAATTAAAATAACCTTAAAATAAAGTATTTTATTAAAAAAAATAGTGTACCTGGTCAAACAGGTTGTTAAAATTAAATAACTGTGTTTTTTTAGTAATAGCTATTGTATTCAATATGATTACCAAAACTATAGGTCTATACAAACATTTTGACCGACTTTTAACATGTTTGATTAATTGTTTTTCTATCATTTTTTAATTAGGGTGACATAACATATCTTATAGTGACAACCCAGGTGAATTGTATCAATTATGGTCTTATCAACGAAAGCTTTGTTTCTTATTTACTTATTTTTTTATTGTTAGTGATGTTGTCATTTTCTCAATGAAAGAGCTAGAGAATTTTTTTATAGCAGTCATCAATTTTTATTTAAAAAGCTAACAAGAAGCTAGACAAAACACAAGATACATAGAATTAGAAGTTAAAATTACATCAAAAATCCCACTGTAGGTCTTACATTTTCCCTCTATTCTTGATGAGACTTGATCCATAAATAAGACACCAATTTGATTTCATAGAAGATACTAAGCGGCTTCGGAGTCTTGCTTTTAAGATTCTTGAGTTACGAACTGTCCATATACACCATAAAGATGATAAAAAATGGCATGAAAAAGATTTTTTTGAGCATCGGATATAACAATGGATTTCTTATAACCCTACCAACGCGTATAAGAATACAAAAAATAAGAAATGTTTTCCTCAGCTACGGCTGACACAGGGATACTACCCCAAGCCGCGACTCAATAAGGGAAGAAGTAAAAACTCGGACTCAACATTTAGGATTTTTATGAAAATGAATATGAACAGAACACAAGACAACAAAACATATAAATTTAGGATCCGAGTAAGAAAAAGACGTAAGAGCAGGTCGTAGCTAAGAATGACAGAATATCCAAATCAACTATAATGATAAAGAGAATTAATTTATGTTAAAGACCCTTTGCACCAAAGGGTATAAAACCCACTGCCAAATACTATCCTCATTCATGTTAATAACCACTATAAATACTATCCTCATTCAACAGAGGAAGGTATGCACACAATCATTTAAAACTCTTGGCTCTCTCATATGTTATCATCTGCTTATCTTCTTTAGCTTTAACCTCTTATACCCATCATCTTTACTCTCACTCAAATATGTGTGTGTGATTATATATGTTTAATATATCTTCTTACTCCTTTGACCGAGAAATCGAAGACATTTTGATAGTCCCAACCCCAAATATCATTTTGGCTCTGGAGGGTGATAGCTGCCGAGAAAGCCTTCGCATTCGGCGATTAAGGATGAGGGAATAAAATGTTGAGAGCACCAATACCATGCGAATGAGGAGAACGTTTTGTTATTTTTTTAACCCAAGTTGATACATAGGCAAATTTGTCACCAATTTCATGAACCATACAAACACCATATAGCTAGAGAATTTGTATTTGGTATTCCACTTGCATCGGCTATTGGTGCCGAATGTGTTTCACTTCACAAACCAAGAAAATTGTGAGGTGCCCAATGAATTAAATCCATGCAACTTTCATTAACAAATCTTGTTTTGATTCTTTTTACAAGTATGAATTAAATATTTGGATTACGACTAATGATGATATCCGATGGAATTATAATAGACAAAGACAACTGAAAGGGGTTTGTGAATGGGCTCCTTAGGTAGTGTGGTAAAAGGTAATTCTTTATGTTCTTATGCTCTTATATGATATAGAAGATTTCAACTAGTTCATGGTAGTTTCTTTTAAACTAATTTTTATTTGACTCGTTAGAGACATGAACATATGCTCATGTTATATGCAAATCAAAAGTAGGAGTCGGTTCGTTAAAAAATCGTTTTCTAAATGAGGCCCCTAGATTTTTTTTTTCGTTTTGGACACTCAAAATGGTTAAGCCAACACTGACCAGAGCCGTCACATATTTTCACCGGCTAACCCGGAGTCGGATTTTATAATCCAAACTATGACTTATTGGTCGATAATAATGCATACTTATAATTTGACCAATATAATAATTTGAAGTTTCATTTTTATTGTTAAGAGCAATCCTAGTAACGTAATCATTCATTAAATAACATTTGATTTTCACTCGATTTTGCTTACAATGATGATTGTAAATGGAATTGGGAAACATACAATGAAATGGAGTGAAAATGAGTGGAAATCAAGTATAAATCGATGATAATTATGTTACTAGGATCGTTCTTAACAACACATATGAAACTTAGAATTATTATTAACTAAACGCATTGAATGAATTATTACCGGTTAATAGGTCATAATTAAAAAGTTGATTTCTTTTTACTTTTAATTATTATTTTTAGAATTAAAACAAAATCACCAAATAAACAGCAAACATTTTCCTCATTCTTGCTAAAACAAGGATAATAAAAAAAAAAAAGATTTAAAGTTCACTCCAAGCATCCTTTTGAAGTGGACACCCTCACACACATTACACACATTCCTCCTAGAAACATTTCATCTCCTTCCGGTGCACCAACATAAACGAACCCACACCCCACCCCCCACACCCCGGTTCCATGGTCCACAAACCCCCGACCCGCCGGTTCGGTCTGGTCCACCCTTCTAGAAACAATCAACCAAATGGCACCCCATCCAGAGGTGTTAAAAAAACTGGTTTGAAAAAAAAGCTGGGAAAAAAACCGGTTTGAGCCAATCGATTCCTAGCCCGATTCAAATCGGCGGTTTGTATACAGGTTTGTAACTAGGCATCAAAACCCGGTTTGTAAACCGGTTTCAAATTTAAAAAAGAGGTTAAACCGGGATAAAAACCGGTTTTCCTAAAAAAACCGGTTTACAAACCGGTCCAAATTGATTTGAGCGGTTTGAGTATTCTTGATTAAAAACCGGTTGGTATATATTACCGAACCAAGAAAATATGTTACCTTTACATTATTATACTCGGGCAAAGAGTAACAAATATATATATCATAAACAGATACATAAAAATGCTCGGGTATGAAATCATTATATTCTATTTTCTATTTATTTAAATGATTTAGTATAAAAGATGGACTGATGGAATGATCGAGTTTAATACTTGAGTCAATGATTGAATATAAAGTGATGGGAGGATTGATCAAATTCATAAAAGATCAAAAACAAATGTCATGGATTGAAATCGTAAAATATGAAATATGGATTATCAATTATGACGATATAGTATTCGGGTCATTCGGGCCAACCCAAATTGCCAAAGCACAAATCAAAGACCGACTTAAATGAGAAATTTGGGTTCGAGTCTGATTTGTAATAGGGTTCGGTTTTTTCGGGGTTTTTTCTTAATCAGGTTTAGACAGAGTTTAATCGGGTTATGTATTCGGCTTCGGGTAAAAATAACACCTAATTGAGAGTCATTTGCATGTGGGGTGGTTAGAGGAGTCTTGATGAGGTTAAAGAGATTAGGTAGCGAGTCAAACAGTTGAGCTAACCAGCAATTAAGGTTGTCTCTTTTAGTAACAGCTAAAGTGTTCAATCTGATTAAACTATAGGTCTATAATAACAATTTGACCAACTTTTAACTTGATTGATTAATTGCTTTTCTGCTAATTTTATTAGGATAATATAACATATTTTATAGTGACAACCAAGGTTAATTGATTAAATTATGGTCAATTCAAGAAAGCTTTGTTTCTGATTTACTTAATTTGTTCATTGTTACTGATATTCAAATTTTCTCAGTGTAAAGATTCTAATGTACAGGAATTGAAGCTAGAGAATTTGTATTTAGTAAAATCTGTTCCACTTCACAAACCAAAAAACTGTGAGGTGCCGGATGAGTTGAATTCTTGCAACTTTCATCAAGAAAATCTTGGTTTTGATTCTTTCTACGGGTATGAATTAAATATTTGGATTTTGGCTGATAGTCTAATCCGATGGTGTTATAACAGGCTATGACAACCAAAGGGATGACTAAACTTCATACCTACGTGTAATATATTCTTATTTTGGCAACAGTTTGTAAATGCTAAATTCTTTCTGTTCTTTATGATATAGAAGGTTTTAACTAGTAAATTGTGGTTTCATTTAAGCTACTTTTACTCCACATATGCTTATTTTAAATTGAAATTTAAGGTAGGAATGAGGTTGTTCAAAAATAAACTTTTTTTATAAATCAATCCCCTAATTTTGTTTCGTTTTGAGCCCTCAATATGATTGAGCTGGCGCTTTTCATCGGCTAACTGAGAGCCAAGATAAATAATTGTTTGTGTGTAGTTCGTTCCCTCCCGTCTTTAGCTAGATAGTTTGTTGTTGCTAAATTTTTCTTTAGAGAAAACTTGTGATTTTTTTAGAGTAGATTACACATTCATGCGGTTTTTAGGTAAGTTGTTTGTAGGTGAGTGGTTGGGGCTAGTGAGTCTCAGGGTACTAGTTGTCCGACACAAATAACCCAAATTAAATCAATCAATAATTGGCATCCAAAACAACACATATTGTCAGGGACACAACCCAATCTATCCAAACTCCACGATTTATTTCGGCTTCTACCACCTAAATCCCCTACCGAAAGTACCTACCCTAACCGCTAGCGACTGTGAGACTTGAAAATAAAAATTTCCGAGAAAACTTTTAGATATTGCCATTAACAATAAAAATTTCTTTATAATTTTCTTAAGACTAATTGAATTTTAATAATCTAAACTATTACTCATTAGCCGATAATAATTTATACTATTAATTTGACCGGTAAATTTATAACTTCCATTTTTATTACCAACAATAGTTCAGTAAGATAACTATCATACATTTACACTCGATTTGTATTTATTTTTTACTCAATTTAGTTTGTATGTTTTTCATTTTCGTTCGTAACCATCATTGTGAACGAAATCGAGCGCAAATAAGCGTAAATATTTAATGACTACATTACTAAGACTGTTATTGTTACTAAAATGAAAGTTAAGAGTATTACCAGTTAAATTGATAGTTTGAATTATTGATCAAGAAGTACCAGTTTGGATTATTAAAATCCAATTTATTTTTTCTTAATTATTATTTGTTTAGAGTTAAACAAAATCACCAAATCAACATCAAACCTTTTCCTCAGTTCTATTACTTTAAAAACCAAAACGGAAGCATGTTATGCATTAAGTACAAGCATCTCAATGCATGTCTTTTGAATGGTAAATAGATAAATATTTAAAACCTTGAAGTCTTGAACCTTATTATTCAAGTGTATTAATCTAAAGTTTCATTTCTAGCCCTACAAACTTATTCTCTAGCACCCTCAAATTTATAATAGATCTACCTTATGTCCTATACTTTTTGCTTTTTGTCTGCTCATATTTTTGTTGTTTTTTCTTTTATTTTTTGTGTTTTTCACTTATAACTGTTAAAGTTTAATGTTTATGAAAATTTTAATTTACTGTTACGACATGCTTATTTTTTATTTGCGTTTGGATGTGAAGTTCATTTAAATGTAT
Organism: Flaveria ramosissima; assembly: GCA_025215565.1. Lineage (NCBI taxonomy): Eukaryota > Viridiplantae > Streptophyta > Magnoliopsida > Asterales > Asteraceae > Flaveria > Flaveria ramosissima. The sequence continues at coordinate 7,555,627 of CM046036.1, forward strand.
CTCTGAGTCATATAAATTTTTACAATTTAACCCCTAAATATTTCACTTTCAACTTTGGCCTCTTATATTTTTTATTTTTTACAAAATTTTCAAATTACGGTATAAATTTTGAGAGTTAACATGTCGTAATGTTCACGTATGGTTCAATGTTGTTACGCTTATTTTTTCCGGTTAACATCTTTCTCACAACATGCGGGTCCTAGATCGACTTAATTATTATTTTTAATGTTTTACCTTTCACGTGCGTGGTGTAATCTTTTTATCTTTACTTTCCTTTTGGTTTTATTTATTTCATTTTTATTTATTTTCTAATACAAACTTTTTCAGTATCGGTGGTCACTAACGATAATGTGATATTTGTGCTACTTGACACGGTTTATGCCTCTCACCGCAACGCGAGAGCCTTAATACTAGTTCTTGCTAAAACAAGGATAAAAAAAAGATTTATACTTCACTCCAAGCATCCTTTGAAGTGGACACCCTCACACACATTACACACATTCCTTCTAGAAACATTTCATCTCCTTGTGGTGCACCAACATAACCGGACCCACACCCCACACCCCGGTTCCATGGTCCACACACCCCGACCCCCCGGTGCGGTCTGGTCCACCTTCTAGAAACAATCAACCAAATTTCACCCCCATCATCACGCTACCAGAAAGCGACCCATCGCTCACTATAATCTCTTCTAAATTCCTATATATATCCACCACCATCCAAATCCCCAAATCGATTCAAACACCCTAATCAATAACCCCTACACTAATCAAATACCAAAACCCTAACCCTAACCCTAACCCTAACCCCAATCAATTACTCAATTACTATGATCGGAACCCTAACCACCGCCCTCGGCGGAGCCACCGTCCGATTCGCGAACGACAACCGGCCACCGCCGGCCACATCCGCCGGAAAGTTACCTTTCCGGCGGTGTAAACCGTGCACCGCCTCGATTCACGTCGCCGACGCCGATCCGGCGGTCGATTCGACGAGCAAAAGGCGTTACAGTTTGTATGAAGTGTTGAGAGTTAAACGTGACGCTACATCTAATGAGATTAAGCAAGCGTACCGTAGTTTGGCGAAGCGGTATCATCCTGATAGTTGTGATGTTGAGGAGTATGATGATGGGAAGTTTATTGAGATCCATGATGCGTATGCGACGTTGTATGATCCGGTGGATCGAGCGATGTATGATTTGGAGTTGAATTTGGGGTTGGGGCGACGATCGGGGGTTTATACGACGGTGGGGAAGAGGAAGGGGGTTTATGTATCGCGACGGTGGGAGACTGACCAGTGTTGGTAGAATTTTGTGTGTATGTTCATAGATAAAACTTAGAAAAAAAGTTAAAATCGTGTACATTGGTTGAGTTTTAACTTTGTTTTGATGATGATCTGTGTCTTCTTTTTATAAATGAAACAGAGGTTTAGTAAATTTTTGGTTAAAAGGTATATATCATCGAACCAACAATCAGAAAAATGACGAAACCGGTATGACTGAAACCGATGAAACCAAACCCGAAAGCTATCAGTTTCGGTGGTGAATTCTCAGAAACCAAACTTTGGTTACCGGTTTCGTAAACAACATACGCAGACCTCTAATCAATGGGTTCGAATAACTTATAGGTAAAACCTGCAAACATAATTATCAGCTAAACAGGTTATGTTTATATCAGTATTGTTAAGACATGATGGTGTAAAAAGTATATGGTTTTTGAACTAAAAGTCCTACCAAGAATAGTCTTAACAGCTATGAAGAAAGGTTAGGCCTAATGTAAGTCTTTGCAATAAGTGGGTTTTTTCATAATATATGTTCTTGTTGGATTAATATGTTTAAAATTGATAATTTCAGATACTAAAATATAAAAAGATAAATGTTAAACAGATAATGTTCGTCACCCACAAATACATATATCAGGTTATGGTTCATGTAGTATTCAGGGTTGCTTAGAAATTTTTGTTTTGTGTCAAATTGATTTGTTTATAAAATATAAAACAAGCCAAAAACATAACGTCTAATTACTTGGATTGAATATAATAGCAGCAAATAGCCAAACATTGACCAACCTCTACACTATCTCCAATAAGTAAAGAACAAATGTACAATTGTCAAATCAACAAGACCTAAACCATCCATAATATAATGAGAAAAGCAACAAAATCAAAACTCCCTAAAACTGATCTAACAACTCCAACTGCAAAACGGTTATTACCCTAAAAAAAACTCCCAAGACTCTGTACAAACAGTCCTCTGTAAATGTATAATGTATATACCAATTACTTACAGGGTCCTGAGTGTGGAGTTGATGAGTTTCATAACGACCCGTATGCTTGACAGCTCAGAAACCGAGGTAGTTGAGACACCTAATTGATGATTTAGTATCGAATAAACTTGATCAAATATCGGCCGAACATGCATCACTATCATCCCGTCTGATGGCTTAATTGCCACAACCACATCCATCATCCACCCAAGTTTCTTTGATGTATCATTGCCAATGTCACAAGCCAACTGCTGCAGCAAAGATAACAGTACTCCTTGACTCAAAGGCAAAGGATTGCTTGTTAGCAACCCCTGTAAATCAACCTGTTTGACCAAAATCAATATTTATTTAAAAAAATAATCACAAACATCATGCAACTTGAAGATATAAAATAAATAAACACCTGAGAGCATAACCAGGATACGATTCTGACATCACTTCTTTGAAGGGCAGTGGTAAAAGCTTCTTCATACTTGTGTTCGTATACCAGTCTAGAAAGTTCTTTTGTTGGATCCAACGGTGCTTCTATCTATTACGGAAAACAGGCACTGATATCGAAATAGAATGATATATAAAACTTATTACTGTGAGACGCAACAGAAAGATAAGCTGACCTTTTCATGGAAGCTGCTGATCGGTCCATTGCTTATTTGGGTTATCAATGGGTTGACTGATTCTGGATTTGCCCCTGCAAGTGCAAGAGAAACCAACTTCCTTTGACCTTCAGCTATTTCACCACTCAAGGTTTGAGTTACGGATGATGCTGAATTAATGGCATCCTAAAAGAACCATCACATGTTAACAAAAGAATACGACGGGTCCAGCTGACAGATTGATTATGGTTGTATTTCTTACCCTCAAAGCAATGGCTAGAGGAGAATGTGCAGACTCAATTTGCTGCTGTGATTTACTTGTGTGTTCGATCATTCCCTTTTGAAATGTAGCATTAACTTGATCAAACATGGCCTTGCAAGACATCTCAAAGGCGGGAATAACAGAAGCTTCTATACTCGACTTAAGTGCTTCCTGTAAGAAAAGTTTACCATAGCATGCAAATTAGTAACGATTAAAGATAAGGCTAGTAAAACGGGCAGGGCGGATAACATATCAGATCAAACTGGGTTCAGATTAAGAACTAACAGGTGTAACCAACAAATTGAGTCAGGAAGATCATGTGAGTCATGGATACCTGTAGGGCTTGTTTCCCAGAGGTTTGAAACTGGGTTTGGATTTGCCTGGCAACGCTACCTTCAAGCTTAGAATTTACCGATTTTTCGATTTGGTTTACAGTCTTATCAGCAAAACCCCTCTGCATACAAACTTAATCAGACTTTGATTATGCAAAATCTGGTAATAAAACAAACACATTAAAATCTTTAACCTGGAAAGCCTCTGTGATTGCTGTAGACACTGTTTTCTCAATAACTGGAGAAATCGAACGCACGACAGCTGGCACGAGTGCTGATGTTTCTTTCTTTAACATTTTCTCCAAAGCTGCAAGCAAATCCTTGTAGCCATTTGTAACCAAACCCGAAACCTGTTGGCTTCGATCTCGGTTTGACTTTTCTTGTTTTGTAAATTCTTCTTGAGTGCGGGCCCAAAGAACATCAGAATTAGTTTTGTAAGTTTTCTCCATGCTTTTTCCTATCGCTGCCTCAATTCTTCGGCCTTCTTTTGTAACTGGTACTGCCACCATTCCTGGAATCTGCTTTTGCATCTCCTTTTGATTTACTAAAACCTGCAATTAAGTCAAAAATCAGTAATAGGTTACAATTTTACACGTGAATATCAGTTTGATATTTCACCTGAGTAATAACTTCTTGCATAGAATGAAGTTGTAATAGTATAGATTCAAGAGAGGGAACACTTGAACTGATTCCTGGTTCAATAGCAGAATCTGATAAAGTGAAAACACTATGAGGAGGAGACAGGTTTTCTTGTTGACTACTTTTTCCTTTCTGTTTTTTCCCTTTGGTTGATGAGACACGACCAGGGGGGTCAGCTGTTAAAGATACAGGTGGCTCAGCAGGTACCAAAGCATCAATTTTCAAGTCTTGATTTTTATTATCATCGAAAGTTTGACCCAGCTCATCAAGTTGCTTTGAGTCATTGACAATATAAGGTTCACCAGACACGCCAAGCCCAAAACCTGATGCCTGTGAAGCAAAACCATGAATCTCTCCTTGAGAAACAGGTTCAATGATTTGACTTTTTCCTGTTTCGCCAACAATCTTAACCTCCAGCTCAACATTCTGTGGATCAGAATTTGAAACCACTTCCAGTACATTAGAATCAATTTCATCTATCTGCTCTGTAACATGATTTATTTCAGACGATGATGTAGCCATCAATTCAGCAGGTGTTACCAAATGAGTCGGATGTTTAAACTTGGTTTCATCAGTTACTATATCAGTCGCCAACGATGCGTCCACTTGTCCGTCAACTGGATATTCACCAGACTCATCACCGCCAGCTGAATTTTTCAAATCAGAAAGTTCACGGGTTAAAGTAGGACTTGATGCAACTGGAGGTGATTCAAGAGAAGCCTCAGTCAAACGAGAGCTTGAGGGCTGCCTTGAAATGGAAGCACCATCAGGGGTGGGTAACGAGACCTCCAAAGACGTCTCTGTCTTACTTCTAGAAGGTTCCATAACATTCAAGCCTTCAGTACTGGGAGCATCACATGAAATGATTGATTCTTGTTTCTCATAAGAAATGTTATCAAGTGGAGGTGGTATACACTGAGACATGTCTAGAGCATATTGTTGAATTGCCTGTGTTTGGACACAGTATAACTGAACAATGTGTTCCCCATGTGGTAATAAATCACTAGTACCTGTAAAACTCAGTATGGGCATAGTAACTGTAAATTCTGCAATGTAATCCATGTGGGTGGATTCTGGGTTAGTCCCGTATTCCAGGTGAACAACATAAATTGCGTTTTTCTTTGCATTCGCTATTAACAAAAGGCCTGCTTGAGATAATGCAAGAACTTGATTAAAAAATGCATCTTCAGGGCTAGATTCAGAAGAACTCTTCAACTCTAATGTTTGTAAACAGTGCCACGAATCAACATCACTAGGAAGCAACCATCCTTCTTCACTGTCTGAGGCCCATATTTTCACTTCATGATTCAATGGACCCTGTGATTATATTTTGATAAATCAAAATTAATACAAATATGTGATAATATTAAAAGAAAAACAAGAAGAATGAAACTGATTAGCAGTTTAGCCCATACCCCGGTGATAAGTACGATGTGATCTGGACGATGAGGGGAAGTTAAGAATGTAACAGAGTTGACTGGCAGACCATCATGTGGCCTCAGTACAGCAATTGGTGAAGACTTTCGATCTTCCCAAATCTTTATCTGTACATGTCAGAGAAAACACGAGTCATTCAGTAATTTCATAGATATTTTGTAGTTTAACAAGTAAGCACAATTCAGCAATAAAAAATTAATAAATGAAAGAGTTCTTATATTATTACTACGTGTTTTCCAGCTCAATCTCAACCTCATGTAGGTTTACATTTCCAAAAACAGATTCCAGGTATTTATGTTTTACATTTTCCAGCAAGAAACACTCTCTTCATGATGGAAATAGAATCAAAACTGATTCCCACTTCAATATTATAAACTCATAGCAGGCATGTATGTGTAGAATTGATATAACCACATTTATAATGTGGTTTGCAATGCGTAAATGTACCAAAATGAGACTACCAGCAAACAACTTAACACTTATAACTGTCCCCAGATAAAACCTCAACTTATATAAACTTTCTCACTAAAAATAGCTGGAAATATACTTAGCTTTAGATGGCAATGATCCATAAAGTGCCTAGAAAAATGGAGAAAAATAAATCCTATCACCCAAAACATGTAGCCCGATCTTAACAGATTATATATGATGCACAAAATCTCCTCAAAGAGACCATTAATACACAAGAGATATACATCTCGAGCATTTTATACCGTTATCACACGTATTCCTATGAGTGGCCAACCAGATATAATTAACATAACAGTTGAATTATATATCTAGAGAACTATATGCAAAACAAGAAACCCATTTTAAGTAGGTTGTGTGTGTGTACATAAACCGTCCAAAGAATGTACAAAATGGTAAGCCAAAATCACACTAGGTTAATTAATTAACTTAAGATATGAACTAACCGAGCCATCCACTGAAGCAGAAACCAAACGAGTAGTCATCCATTGGCACATTGATAGATCTGTTACTTCACCATCATGACTACCAACAAACTGAACTCCATGAATCAGTTTATCAACGGGACATTTAAGAGGTTCCTCTGCAGAATACGCTTCACCTCTCCCAAGCTTTGTAGTGTCAATTCTCAAAACACGTTTTCCAATTCCAACAACAAGAACTTCCTGAAACACATAAAGGCCCCCCAACAAATATTAACATTATACTGAAAGAAAAAGCATCTAGAAAAATACATATTATTTAGATAAAACTATTACTTGTTTATGACAGTGCCAACAAACTCGAGGATGAACAGACTCCCCTTCTCCTACAATCTGAATTGCAATAACTATATCCCCTGTGATTTGTGGTTTATCATCCTCATCTGTGCCTTCTGTAATTTTCCACACATAAACTCGGCCATCCATGCTTGCACTGCATATAACAGTTTTATTATAACCACTTATAAAACTAAAAGAAGTGATAAAAAAGAAGCAAATTCTTACCTAGCTAGAAGGTGAACATCCTCAGCAAAGAATACCATATCTGTAACCCTCTGAAAAAGACAATAATTGTTCAATTGAATCAGGGTATCGTGTGTCCTAATTCTGCTTATGAATACATAATTGTTTAGGGATTATCTAATATGTTTGCTACTTCTTATTTCGTCTATTCATCTATTACATCCTTAATTAATCCGAACTTGATAAACACTCAAACACCATCAAAAATGATTAATACAAGTATACAACTTCAAGCGGCAGAAACACGTCCAACAAATCTCATCTCTAACAACATGTGTTTATTGCAGCATCTGCCATCTGGTTATCTAATTTAAAGTATCCTATCTCAATATCACTTTCAAATAACGCGTCCAAAAACCCCCCTTAATAAAATGTTGTCAACCACCCCATAATTGCTTTCAAGAAAAACTCATATTTCATATGACTTTTAACAGTATGAGTAACTTGCGAAAAAAAAAACTCAAACTAAGATCGCAAAAACCAACAAGTAGTCAGAACCATGACCATTCTTAGAAAATTTGTTGCATTTTTTACAATTTCACCAGGCTTAAAATACCAATGTCCAATAACTAGTATTCTGATGCCACTTAAGACTGCAATTTGGAAATAAATGAAAAGCAACAAAACCAGTAACTCAATCCAGTCACCATTCATATTTCACAGCTCATAGAAGTGTCAGAACATTTTAGTATAATATCATGAATTAAAGAACTGTCACCCCATATACAAAACCTAAAATCATTTTGCACATCCCGTGGCTTAACAGATTGACTGAACACAAACATATCAAGAAGTGACAATATCAGACCTATAAGTCTATAACATAGTAAGATACACCCACTCTTATTGCAGTTAAACTGAAAACATCATAATCTATAAAATCCAAATACCGAAAGTAACAAACCTGAGTTAGACCTTTAAGCAGTGATCTCAAAGCAGTATTAATATTAAGAACCCTAATCGCCCCAAGTTTCAACCCATAGCATATATAACTCTTGTTCACAGCAATCTGACGACCCAAAACCAGCCCAGGATCCGACCCATACTTAGTAATGGGCGTAACCTCAAGCTGAGGCTGAACCTCTCCAGGCAACCTAACATCTATATCATACAATACACGATCACCACTCAAATGTCGTCCCTTTGGAACCTTACTGCTGGGCATCCGCAATGGACCCGAACCAGAATGCAATGCAGCCACCATCGATGACTGAACCACAGGGTTAGTAGGTTGAGCCACCGTATCAATGGCTGCAGCCGGTTGAGAGCTTAAAAGCGCCATCAATCGAGCCCCATGGTTAGGGTTAGGGTTAGGGCTGGAAGGTTGAACAGGGGGTGTAGGATAAGAAACAGATCGCTGTTGTTGTACGTTAGATGGAGGCATAGGATTGTGAAATACGGGGTGGTAAACGGGGGATTGAGGGGTGTACGAGTAAGGGCCGCCGGTGGCGGTGGGTGGCGGATACGAGGCGGCGGAAGACGGTGGAGGAGGATAAGGGGTGTTAGGGTTTGGTGTAATTGGTGGTGGTGAAGATGAAGGAGTGAAGAATCGTTGAACATCGAATGGTCCGTTACTTGGTTGTTGGTTTTGATTTCCAGTGGAAGCCATGAATCAACACACAAAGTTAACAGATTATTAATTTGATTGAAGATTGTGCTGATTGAAGAAGATGATTTGGGGATTATGATGTGAATTGAAAGGAAGAATGATTGAAATTGATTGAACACTCTTGTTGCAGAGTGAGATTATGGAGAGTGTGACTATTGGAGACTAAATCCTATGAAGAAGAAGATGTGTTACCTTTTTCTGTTGATTTTTAGTATAGAAAAAGAGTCAAAATGCACTTTATTCCTAACGATCATCAACTTTTGCCCAAGGTTATTTGGTATAAGTGTTGTGACCAACGGGTGCTTATCGCGGTTTAAACTTTAAATCAATCGTTAGTTTAGTTTATAACGATTGATTTTAAACTAAGGGTTAGAAAGGTTTGATTTCAGTTTGATTTCTATTTAGCTAGAAAATTGTTTGTGTTAAATTTAATTAATCCGTATCGACCTACGTTTGAACTGCTCACAAAATAGTTTTATAATTGCTATTATGTAACTATAAAAGGCATTTAAGTAAGGGATGATCATTTGCAAATTGGATATATGTTTTTTATAGTTTTTAGAAAAATCTAGATTTTGATTTGTGAGGATTTTCTGATGTATTATTATCTTTCCAACTGGATAAATAATCAGTTAATCGATGTGCATCCACATCAGAATATGTGTATGTTCCTTGTTTGTATTTTTCATTGGTATAACCAAATCAAGACATAAAAATATAAACAAAATGAAAACATGTTTTACTAGGGTAATGTTTAGTTTAGTAGAATATTATATAAATTTTATCAAGCAGTGCTAAGCTCATATAGTATGATTTTTAATCACCACATAGTGGAATTGAGCAAGTCAACTGGGCAATTATATGATGAGTCTTGCAACTTTGTTGTTTTAGTTAGATGAAGCAAACTTGTAAGCTTCATAATTGATGAAAGATAGTTTGGACGAAAGCTTGTGTGTAGGTGATCGTTTTGATAATTGTTGATGTTAGCAGCCGAGCGTACAAGTTTGATGGATTATGTTTAGCTAATCATAACGAGAAACGATACATGACAATTTAAAATTATAGCCTTGCATAAAACCTGATCTTTTATGTAGATCAAGTTAATATATTTGGATATTAGTTTTTTCAATAAATATACTTTAAAGAGCTATGATATTTATAATTTTTAACTAAAACCATTAAGGTCTATTGTTTGATTTATTGTTATTTATTTATTAACATGTTAAATTAAATAAACAAAATGGAATAAATAAATAAAAATATCATCATCTTATATCAAACTAGTTAAATTTGTCCACGCGTGTTGCTCGTGTGGGTTATGGGGTTAACCAAGGCTCAAATATACCATCATAGCCATAGACGATGTTCCATATCAATTCCTTGAATGGGTGGTGTTTAAGTCTTTTAAAGACAACGAAAACATAATAACCGTAATACAATCTTACTAAACAAAATAACTACAGTTATTATAGCTTAGTATTAATTGGGCTCAGAACCGGAACGATCAGTTGCAGTTGCATACCCAAAAAAGATTGCAAGCCATGGTAGCCAACGCATGTTTCGCATCTCAATGATAGCTCATTTACCGTCTCTGATGAACAATGCTTCATCATCGATCAAAAAAATAAAGTTGAATAAACACCATATAACAGTTAAATGAACACCGTATAACATGCAAGTCTGATTGTATAACAAAACCTCAGATAAGGCTGAACCCATCATCATTGATATCTTAGCGCGGCAAAGAACATAAACATCACCACAATACCACCATCGTTGTGATAAACAAACCAACGACTGGGTGGACGGCGGTGACTGCCTCTATAGATGAGATGCAGACCCGAAAACCCCAAAGCGTAGAGTTCGGAGCTACATCACCGCCGGGAAGACCACCACCGGAGACCATGCGGCTAGATCTAATACCATATGGGACAACGAATGGATATAGCAACCCCATCTCCACCGTCAAGATCGGATCGATCGGTGGTGATGGAACAACCACACCCCCACCATCTGGCCAACGTCAACCTGAAGCGGGAGCCAAAGAACAATGACAATAACAACCACCATCAAATCCACACCTGTCACTTTCTCTCTCTAAAAATCATAAACCACCATGATACAGATAAAGGAGAAAGGTATCATGATGATGATGATGAAATAAAAGAAAAACCGATGCTAATGCATCAACCCCCGCACCAGCCAGAAGCAACAGCCAACGACATCACAATCGACTTCTCTCTCTCTCTCTTAAAAACCCCAAGCAAGATAGTAATAAAGGAAATGACAATCATATTAAAACACTCTCTCCTTTTAAATAAACGAGTACTACTAGACTCGTTAACAAAACTATAACACCCTCACCTCAGATATTACTAAAAAGCAACCGACACACGACTCTAAACCGACACGCCAATTGTTCTCTCTCTTCATAAATAACGTGAAGGAAAAGAAAATTTAACAAATGGTAACGAAAGAACCCTTTTACCCAAAGTCATACATATCGAAAGAGCAACAAAGCGTGCAGTAACCGCTCCACTCACCACCACCTGCACCACTACACCCACCATCAATTCACCATCAATCCATCATCAATTCATCATCAATTCTCCACACCTACACCACCACAGATCTCACAAACTTCACCATGTGTTGCGGAAAGATATGCATGATGTGTGTGTGTTTGATCGTTGTGGTGATCGCAATCGGAATGCTGTTCGGATTCGGTGTTTTCAGCAAGGCGTTTCATCAGGTTCACCATGATCTGCATTATTCTTACGCTCCCGTTGCCGCCGGTAGGCCGTTTGTTGCCCCTCCTCCGTTTTGAGTTTGTTTTGTTTTCGATTCATCTGTGTTATTCGATCTTCAGTTTTTGAATTTCTCATTGAATTATGCTTGAATTGGAGTTTAGTAATTGATCGTTTATGCTTGAATTGCAATGATTAATCGAAATTTAAGAATTGTAGCTACTTTTGTGATGATCAGAGAAATGTTTGGAGTTTATTAGCAGAAAGATCAAATTTCAAAACGTGAAATAAATTTGATTTTGATCTCTTGAAATTGGGTGCACACAAGCATCATGATGTTGCGTTACATCAATTGTATAACAGCTGAAAACAGATGTTATATTATTAACCGATTAATGGATCAAAATGGGTTTAGTTGTGAGACACCTAACATATTATTTGGGTGGTATTATGGTCCAATTGTACGTGGTGATGGTTTGAGCTTGAGATCTTTAAGGTCTCGGTTCAAACCTAAGTTAAAAGGGTTTTTTTATAGTCGTGAATTTCTTCTTTGATGGTGTTCTGGGCGAGTCAGGGTTGAAGTGTTAAAATCAATATGAACGGTTGACATCCCGTCTCAAGAAGGCTCATTCGGGAATTTTGAGTAGCTTCAAACGCCGTTAACAAAAAAAACTAACATAATCCCCATTTGAATGTTAAAAAATAACTATCAGTTTCTTCTGCACTAGTTCAATAGTTAAATCCGGGAGAACTTGATTCTATATGTTAGGTTGTGATACAGAAGGAATTGAAGCCTTCATGTATCGAACAAAGAAAATCGTTGCTACACAAAGCGAGTTATGGCAATCAATCAATCAATAGTAGTGTGACGAAGGAGATTCTTCTAGTTCGGAGTGATCTCACTAGTTTTTTAATAAGTCCCTTTAGGGGAGTATATATATCATATGTTATATGTGACAAGAATAATCATTCGTATGTATTCGAGGCGGGTCTCTTTAAGAGTATCACCTTATCTCATTAGATTGAGGTAATTGTTCTCATCTTACCCTTCTCGTACTCTACTGTTTGAAAGGGATTTTAATGAGTATGTTTGTTTATGTATCAAGGATAATCATCCCATATGGATCGTGTGGTATGAGAGGATTGTTCCCTAATCTAAGGTGTTTTATGCAATTATTGTTTCAACTACCTTTGCTATTTCTGTTAAGAAGTGTGAAGCACTCCTAAATTAATTATAGATAACATTTTACTTGTTATTTTGTAAATATGTAAAGAGAAGGTCTAAAAATAAAGACACATAAGATACAATCTATCTAGGGAGTCGCTAAAAAACTCAAGCAACTCATAGTACAAGCTCATGAAGCACTATCCTAAAGAGGACAATGAGTTGACTTTTATCTATGGTTGCAAATCAGAAACTATATCACCATATATAAGAAAACAGAAAATAATGTTAGCATAGGTTTGATTGTTTTGGTGGCCAATGATGGCCCGGTAGTTTTCAACATCAACTCCCTCTTGCATAAAAACTCCGGCAAGAAGAGTGCCGACACACGACCTTTAGATACAATCGCCGTGTATAGAATGATGCTTCAGGCGATTGGTCGCCTCAGCATCGCCTCTTGTAATCCTTGTGCATCAGCATTGATCGCCTCACATATCAGACACGTCTGAGGAGCACCTTTTTACGACAGAGCATGTTTTTACTTTATAATATGTTAAAATAACCCAAAAATAAAGGAAACTCGTTGAAACAATAACATTAGTATCATCTTATCATGTAACGGTTGTAACCCGTGACCTCCACTTATTTAGATCTCATCAGTACCTCACATTAACCAGTTTGACTAAGGATAATTGGTATCACGGTTGTGATTTCAAACTTAAAAAATTGAATCCAAAGTCAAAGGATTTTGATGAAGGATTTGCATCCTAAGACTTCAACTTTGGACCAAAGTCTTCAAGGAATATGCTTTCTTTAAGAAAAAGGTGCTTTCATATTATTCCTCTTTTATATATATATCCCATATGCTCAAAAATGCATTAAACTTGAAATCATATCTTTTTCTCTTTCTATCCATTGAAGGTCCATGAAATATGAGAAACAAAAAAAGGTGAATCTGCAAAGAAACAATCAGCTTCAGCCCCATGATTCACTTAATCAAGCTAAGGTCCTTGAAAGGTGAGTGAAATTGTTGAGTTATCTGTCACTTAATCTACTATTACTTCAAATTTTGAGTAATTCATGTAGATATATATACACACACGCACACATATATAGGAAATTCAATACAAAACCAATATTAAACAGAGAATTGTGGAACCACATAATGCGCGCACATATATAAGAGTACGTTCAATACAAAGCTAATTTTAAAAAGAGAACTGTAGATTTACATAATGCACTTGCAATTCTCAACTTAAAATTAATTTTGTATTTGATTCCTCTAAATATATCACCAAACAGAAAAACATTCTCAAATGGGCATTTGAAAATCTAATCTTCCAAAACAAGATGATATCTGCAGGCATGGTCAACCATGTTCACCAACAACCATAAAACAATTTATGTATATTCTTTTCATTGTACATACTATGTTGTAAATGTACATAAACGGATTGCAATTCGCCCGTATAATCCAGTTTAAATGTTGACAAATTATGTACAAAACAAATCTTGGCACAAGCAGTTGCATAAGTCAACATATACAACAATTACTTAATAACAATAATGTTACATATATGTGTATATTTTCAGGTTGAGCAAATTACTCAGAAACCTTTCCACACAGAAAGAACTTCACTGAACACTTCACTCACCAATTCCATGTCTGCAGACTGTATAAATGCATTGAATTCTTCAAGAATGTCATATATCTTACCAAACCTCACAAGATACTGCATGCAACAACACTTCAACTTTGGTAGATGATATAAAGAAGCATTTTGAAGCCTTTCTAGCACGTTACTCGTGTCAATATCTTCTAATAAACTTTCATGACATGCTTCTTTTAAATCCATAACATCGTATTTATCAGCGGCTCTAAGAAGGTCGAGTCTGTGATCAAGAAAATCTTGATCTTTGATGTTACCGTATATGTAACTTAGAAAGACACTGCAAGCTTCAATGGACATGTCGGATATGTTTATGACAGACATTTCTTTTTCTTTCAAGTCGTGGGAAAACATGCTCATGAAGACCGGTGACCTGGCAGCAAGGACGGCCCGGTGGGCCCCAATGCTTCCATCTGAGGCGTTGATGATGATATCCGTGTGAATACCTTCTGATAGCATTTTTCCTAGGGAGGTAAGTGCTGTTGCTCTTAAATCTTTTTGTGTAGATCCTTCGGTCCACACGGAAGAAACTTCACCCCCCTATAGCATCATGTCACATAAAAAAGTTAAGTTACATGTAGAGATGGAGGCTCAAATGGGTCGGGCCGGGTCAACCATCAATACCTTATTGGTACTTTTTTACTAGATAATAATGCAATTGTTTCTAAATAGAAAGATTACGACATTGTAAATATTTGAATACATGTTTAATGACCTTTTGACCCGTTACCTTTATAACTGACATTTTATCTCTAACACGTTTGACATGTTATCAATCAAATACAAACCAAATCAACTCTTTTTTCATATTAACATGTTAGAATTGCCTCCTCTACATATGTGCATTCATCTCTACATAAAAGCTGCATAATTCACACACTTGGTACTCCACTCGACCTTAAAGGTAGACAATCAAGAAAATCAAACGATGCACACAAGCTACATAAGCAGCTTTTGTTAGTACAACATATGCACACGACATTGACCCGTGACCCAAATATGTTTACTAGACTAAAACTGTTAGCTTGCTAATCAACAACAACACACCTAGATGCTGAAAGTCATAACTTTCAGTTCACCAACCAACTAGTAACAGGTCCAAAGTAATATAATTAACAAAAGAACTTAAAATCAACTGAAGAGATTAGTGATCAAATTACATTTGGGGATGCAGTCTTAAGATCAAGAAACTCAAGATCAATTATGACTTTTCCTGTAAATTGGACCTCAAGAGCCCAAACGAAATCCTCACTGCTTTTCATCTGCTTATCTCTAACTTCTGCAATCACACAAATTCAACATGTAAGAAGGCAGCAATTACCATAACACAATAACCATAACTACCAACAAATGATACTAGATCATAAAATTGACTTATCAGAAGTCAAAAAACAGAACTTAAAAGTCAAAATACCTGGATGAACTAAAGCCTTACGACCTCCATATGAAGAAACAACCCTAATGATGAAAGAAGCAATCGGAGGGCTATCTTTATTTACACTTGATAATTCAGGGTACAACTTTATGAACAAATTACGATTCTTCTCCAGCACCAATCGCCTTCAATTCATCAACAAAATCAAACATTAACAACACAAATTTCAAGATTCAAAACCAACAATTGCTCCAAACGATCAAAATCACCAATTTCGATTCTCACCAGTTCCATCTTCCGATCTTGAAGGGATCGGATCTCCTGTAGGTACTGCAAGAAGCCAAATTGTCGATACGCCATTGAGCGAGGCGTGAGGTGGTGTCAACACGATAAGCGTTGTCGGTCATCCTAAACGCCGTCGTGAGTTCATGGAAGCAATCGAATATTCCGATCACCGGCGACTCCCCGTGGTTCCTCAGGTTGTCGTCTAGGGTTTAGAGTATTCTTCATGTAAAAACACACACTTTCAAGCTCACTGCTTGTGTATCTTTCATCATCAAATAGTTACGCCATTGATGGGTTTGTTTTGAAGGAGATGATAGATGTAGTTGCAGACAATGGTGGAAGAAAAGAGGAGTAATGAATGATTTAGGGGTTGGTGTGTTGACGATGCTCATTGATTCTGCCATTTTAAAGGCATTTTGAGATTTTGGTTACCCCCTACCAATGAAAATCTACTTCTATACGATAATAATATATTTATTTTTGTAACATCAAGAATTTGTTACCATTAGCCTAATTGTTTAAAGTGACGAACTCATATCATGTAAATAAAAGAGAGGTTATAGGTTTAAGTCTTATTCTGAATAAAAAAATGCTTAGAGTTGAGTCATGGTGTTTTTTCAGCGATATGATTCCTTCTGAGAGGGTTGGGGGTATGGTCATGGTTGCGAAACGGATAGGTGGACCCGATTAATATAACACTTATCCTTCGAAGCATGATCGTACATTTGACGAAAAAAAAAGATAAGGTAAAACCGTAAATTAAAAAATCGGTTGTGAGATAAGGTAAAATCTTGCTTGAGTCGGTCATGTATATTCTTACACTAGTTATTAAACCAGTAATGTGTATCATATTACTTCTAGAAGGTTTATTTTGTATTACGATTAAAGGTTTCTGCTAAGTAAGATATTAACTTTATTATTCTAGAATATATTAGTAAATTTCTCATATTTGTGTGTTTGAAAATGCCTTTAGAATATATACACCCGGCCTGGATTTTCTAGTTAAAGTAGATAACTAAAAAGTTGATGCATGATAAAAATAGACACTTAATGTAACACCCGGCTCCTCACACCAACAATATTGTCCGCTTTGCTCATGAGGAGCTCACGGATTTGTTTTTGGTTGCTCGGATGAAAACTTCCCATGGAGGTCACTTAACTGTGAAGTTCTCATCTCATCCACAGCCAATACGCTCAAAACGCATTGTTGATATTAGATGTCAGAATATTACTTATGAACCAGAAATCTCTCATGTATACGACCAATGTGGGATATATGTAGAGTGTCACACTTAACATAGACGAATGTATAAATAAAATCTAAAGCGGGTTAGGTTTCTACAATCAACACATTTACAATGATATGCAACCATAAAATAGATACACGAAACAATTTTATTTATTTAATGGTTGAAATGTTAAAACTTTGTGTGTAATTTGAAAAGCATTTGTGAATATAACTATATAAGATCATTCTAGTTGAGTTATTCAAGGTCATTAACGGTAAAAGTACTATAGTAATACTATATCATTTGTATAACTTTGTAGTTATTTGTAATAAAATTTGTTTGCTTGTTTCTTATTAGTGTGTAGTTTTCATGACATTGATTTTGCTTCTATTTTATTATAATACAATTTGGGTATTAAATAATAATTAAGTTTTTAGAATAATATTAAGTCTAGATACAAAGTTACAAACCTTGTTCGAACGTGGTTGCAAAGAAAGAAACATGCCCATTTTGTATAAGTAATTAGAAGCAAAGTATCTCATGAAAACCAATCCACCAAGGAAAAGTAAAAGATGTTGGTGGTTTATGGAAAAATGAAAAGTGTAGGGGAGGTTTTTGAATCATTTCTTATACTAAAGTTGGATTGTGGATTACTCAAAGTCTATATATTATTTTAATAATTTTGTAATCATAAAATATCTTCTCAATTTCGTAGTTGATTTTATAGAATATGGTTAATAGCCTTTAAACAATCAAATCAATGATTGATTTAGCTTTTGTAAATAGTTATTTCAAATATTATAAATGATGATTACATTATTTTAAAAAGTTTAAAATAATCTAATTACACGGACGTATGACCAAAACTCAATTAAGATATCATTTTCCTTTTGTAAACGAGATACTTAATTTGTAATCATCAGGGTTAAAGATACTTAATTTTTAATTTTAATCCAGATTAAAGAATTAATAGGTTTGCAAGCGGGATGACTTAGAGCATTCACAGTTCATTTCTTATTCTTATCAGTATAAGTTTACAAAATAAAACACTACTTTGTAAATCTATCTATTATTTTTTTTAAATCTCACATATTTCATTCCTCATATGTATATTTATATCTCAATTAAATAATATTATTTTATTCTTTTTTAATATTATTTTTCTATTTTCCACTCACATAGGCTTATAAAAATATTTAAAAATATATAAGGATGAATAGCGAGTCATGATATTCGGGAGATGAGGTTGTTTTCCCCTAAAAATATAAGGATGGGGTAGGGGTGTTAAAGGAAACTTAAATTCGAAAAAAGTTGTAATCTGATCCGTATCCAAAACCAAGAAAACGGATTTGAATCCTTATTCGAATCGGATGAGATTCGAATCTGAATTCCTTATTCGATTTCAAATCGGATTTCCAATACAAATTTTTGTATTCGTGTTATTTTAAATATTCAGGTATTCGATTAAACCAAATAAGAATCTCATTATGTTTTTATCATCATACTTATTACCCAACTACCCATTGTGTTTTAGCTCAATGCTCATGAGTTTTGACACCTTTCGGTCCTATAATCCTACACAATTACACAATAGCTTATTGTTTTTCTAAAGTATAAATTCTAAACTTCCAATCCTAAATAATTAGCCACTATGTTTGAACGTTGAATTTATGTTTAAGACTAATTTATATTTTCTAGTTTTATATGTTTTATTATGATTCTAAACTAGTAAGATGTTAGGAATGAAAAACTAGCCAAATAATATGAACAAAAAAATCTGAAACGTTGTAATTTGGTTTATTCGGAATTTATTCGGATATTTTAGATTTTATTCGGATTATTCAGATTTTATCTGAATCCAAACCAAATGGATTTTGGATAGATTTGGTTCGGATAAAGATATCCCTTATGCAGATCGGATAGGATTTCAGATAGGGGCATAAAATTTTCAAACCCGAATAATTCGATCCGGATAAACTGAATAATTCGTTTTCCAATCCGATAAACACCCATAGGATGCAGTATAAGGATGATGAAGGAAATAAGGGATGGGTTGGAAATGCTCTTATATCTTTTATTTATACATTTTTTGAATTATGAGATTTTCTTTTTATGTTAAATTTCAAGAGTCTAAAAGGGTAAAATTATCTTTTATGAATTTAACTATCTTAATTATCTTTTGCATGTCAATTATGTGATCAATGATCAAAAGGAGATAGATTTATCGTACAAGAGTAAAGAAATCAATTAACAAACCAATCAACTAAGCAAAACATCCAACAACAATCAATAATTGGTGTAAATCAATCTCGCAACACACAAGTCTATATGTAAAATAGTAAACATAGAATGTGTAATTAAATTGATTAGAGCTAGATTAATGGTTGGGTTCGAGAAAATTAAATTGATTAGAGCCAGATTAATGATTGGGTTCAAGAAAGGCCATAGCCAATTGTTGTTTAATCTCCTAAGTTCATGGATTGATTACCCACTAATTCACTCCTTTCCGATATTGATTGTCGCTAGCCGGTATTTAAAAAAACTTAGGTTTAAAATCATTTTTAATACGTGTGTAAAATATATTTAAAATTTGGGAGCCCTATTTTTAGAGCTCCTCAACCATTGTTTTACCCTTCCTTGTATTGGGTCTATCTGGTAAGTTATTAGATCATGAATTTATTTCACGTCTAAAGTGAGGCTTAAACCTAACCCCGTTTGGATGACGGGCATACAGCTTTACTATTAGACCATTGTCAGTGACCGCGCAAGTAACATGATTCATATGTCGTTTACCAAATCATGATGACTAAGGATTGTTTTAAACACGCTACGTGAAGATATATTATGAGACATTTAGTGACATGTGTAAGCTCCTTTCGTTTCCTTTTAGAGCAGGTAACATGAAACAACTTAGAATAGACAATTCCTTTAGAGAAAAAGAAAGGTTACATGCCACCTATTATAATTTAATTGTACTATTCTCGTTTAAAGTCGTGCAAACTGATACAACTTGAATATAAATCAAAGTAAAATATAAAAATGTTGAAATCAGAATTGAATCATATAGTGTTGGTTTGAAGTTCGTTTAGTTTGAATGTAGAAACAAGATTTTAAAATAACTTTGTAGAGAAGAATGAGGTTATTTTTTAAAATAACCTTTAAGAAATTGTGTAATGGTTAATAAGTGATTCATCTCTACTCGACATTTCAAAATCATGCTTCTATTTTTAATTCTATACGGTCTATATAAATTATAATTAACCTCCTCCACTATACATCTACTATATATGACGAACATGCTCCCGTTGTCGAAAAATAATACAAGTATATTATTATCTTTCATCATTAAAAGAATCATAATTTGTATTTTTAAATAAATAAATGGAAAATAAACAATAAAACTTATATAATTAAAGATTAAAGAAAGATAAAGTAAATCACATCAATAAATTGAAAGTTTGTTGTCATTTTATTCTAAATCAGAATACGGGTAAAAGATATATAACAATTATTTGAAATTTGTATTTTTCTTATGAGAGTGATAGATAACTTAAAAAATTAAGGGTGGATTTCCTATGAAATGTGATATTCATTCTGAGTGTATATTAATAAATGTGTATATTAATTATATTTAAGAAAATATAGTGGTTACCTTTTATTGAAAATATTAAATAACTAAAATAATATCTAGAGTTTTTTACTATTGTATATAAAACTTTTAAGTGACAATAATATTATGTATTGAAATATTAAATTGTGAATGTATGGTAAAACTTTTTTTCTATACTATTTTATTGTTTTTTATCAGTTTTTTAATTATATTTTATATTGTTATGTAATAATTTTATAACGCTTTCTAACATAGTTTTCATCAATTTTTAGGTCACCCGTTGTATTCAACTTGTCACCTTGCGGGATGAGGTGGAAGGATGGTGCGACGATAGGACATCACGCCGCTAGTGGTATCCTCACTGGGTTGTGGCATTGCTCAACAATGAAGACAAAGAAGGAAGAATGCATATGCGAGACTGTTCAATGACACCTCCACCTTTGGTGACTTGACACGGGGGGACTACCATACCCGATGGTCTTAACTACCATACCCGATGGTCTTACACTTCTTTTCCTATCAATATATTATAAGAGATTTACTAGATACACCTCTTTATATATTTGTTATACCCTTTTATTGACGTGATTACATTTGATGTATACATGAGTATAACATATATATAAAAAGAGGAGTGTACATTTAGTAAAAACAAAAGGAGGTGGTGTATATTTAGCATAAACCATACTATAATTATAATTCATGTTATATATTCGTACTATTAAGTTACTACAAATATTAAAAGGCAGAGAACTTAAAAATATATCAAAAAGGTCAACAATATTAGTAAATTGTGTTATATGCATTATTGGGCTTTTTTCTTGGGATATCAGGAGTGTTTTGAAACACTCGGATTAAGCAGGCCTGAAACCAGTTTCAAGCCCAGAGAAGACTGCTATTCCCAAGCCCGGTTGTGTGCTTTTTATTTTAAAATTCCCTCTAAAATAACATTTTCACTATTTATATAAAAATAATATATAATTTAGCTAATTATTTATTCTTATAAGTTCATAATTATCTAAGTATTTATTTAGTTTAATTTACAATATCTTTAAATAAAAATACATACTAAATGACAAAGATAAAAATACATACTATTTTCACTATTTACATAAAAATAATATACCAAGCTTCAAAATGAACGAGCGTTGTTTCTGCCTATAAATAAAGACCACCTATATTGGCAAAGGTGCATTTCTAAGGACGACAACCCATTGTTCCAGCCCAATTTTTCCTTTCAAAGTGTTGTGTTTATCGTCTTTGAAGGCTCACTATTCACCCACAAGAATAAAGAGGCAATTTAACTACATTTTAGTCTTGCTTTTGGTTTGATTTCTTGTAATCTTACAATGATTTTGTTATTAACAAACACTTATGATGTGATTATTATGGCCATGAGTGGCTAGTCCTTGTATTATCCGGGTTTGACGAATCTTGGTTGAACTTTGATTTTACTATATGTATTTTGGTGTGTTTATGTTGTTTTCAATCCATGATCATTCTTCATAGAGTGGTTAATCTTGTCGATTAACGTTTTAACAATTGTGAGTGTTAAAAATTTATGTTGGAAAACCTTTGTTTAAACATGCATTCATAAGTTATATGACTTACAATTTTATTATATTATACTAAGAATGATGAATAAAGAATTAAAACATTATGAAACATGGTTAAGTATTCTTCTTTTCACAATGGGTGCAATAAAACTGTTTATGTCTTGTTTGAGTATTATTCTTTTCAATTGTTTCAATATGGTTTCATTAACATGACCCTTATGAACATCTATTTTTAAGTGGGAGAATCTCCTTTAAAGTTTGTAGTAATTATTCCAACTTTGATGTGGTTTAAGTGTTTTGTCACTTAGCTTTCCAATATAGTTGTGAGAACTAATAGTCTCGACAAGATCATTCTAGTTTATTATATTAACATAAGTTTATCACTCCTTAATAGAATGGCTAGAAGTGGTTGTCTTACTTTTTAGATCCAAAAGATCATATGAATTTGGCTACTCTTGCGAGAGCCTTTTCTACCTGGGATACTTAGTTATTTATTTTTAACCAAGAAACACATATAATATCTACTCTACACATACTTTACTTTTAAAATTACCACACATACACTCTGTAATATTTAAACCTACAACTATTTGGTTGGAGAAGCAAATTTACCACCATGATCTGTATACTTAATCATTGTTTCACCAAATGGATTTGAACCTAAGTGATATCCTTGTTGATTGACATTGTTCATTTTTATTCGTGTTTATTATATTCATTTAATCATCCATCATCTTGTTTTTTTATCCGACTAAACAAGGATTAGGATTGATTATTAGTAGCTATTGTATCTGCAGATCGATACTTAGGTTTTTACTGATACTATACTATTAATATGATAGGTACATTTGTATATTATGTATAGTTGGTTGAAGTAGTAATGTTTTTATAAATTAAAGCATTCAATTTGTGTAAAACCTATCATACACATCAAGGCAACTAAAAGTGATATGAAGGTTAAGCTTATTGATTTGTTTAATAATACTTTTTAGGTTTAAGTAATTGATCACGTGGCATTTACTTTATACTTTATAATGTTTAATTTCACGGTTTTATATGATTATTAGTGTGAAACGTGTTTACTTTAAGTGTCTTATTTTTTAAAGGTGTTAGAAGGCAAAAACACACTTTGGGAGCTCTGTTAAAGTATCAAAACAATGTGAAAAGATCGGATGTGTAAATATGCAAAAGATGGAGTTAAACCAAGTCAACGGAACATGCACCAATATATGTACCAACGTATTATACGATGAGTACCGTATGTGGCACAAACTGAACAAGCAGATACAAAGTCATACTTGGCATATCATATGCTTCCGCGAGGGGGGGGGGGGGGTGGTTGGTTACATTTTAAATTATTGTTTTCAAACCTTCAATCAAGTTAACTGCTTTCTTTAGTATTTTCATTTGTCATTGGTTATTGAGTTCATTGGTATGAAGATGAAAGATAGAGCTCAGGGCCTTTTATGTTATGGGTTCAATCATAATTTTGGAGGTTTTACCATATTTACGATTTTTCTCTAGAATTTGACAAAACTTAGTGGTGTGCCTGATGTACGAGTTGTCCTCCAGGGATGTGTCAGACAATCGAGTTTAACCATTTGAAAAAGGTATTACTGTTTAACTTAAATCACACTTTAAATGAAACTTAAAAATATATGCTTCATATTTTCTTTTCGTATTTCATTTTCTTAATACTTAAGTTTTGTATTTTGCTATAGATTTTTTGTGGAGACAACATTACTCGTCCATAATAGTTATTGATAGTTAAGACTTTAAAATTAACTTGTGTTTTATTGAGCTCCATTAGTGACCAAAGGACGAGTACGAGTGATAGTCATGGGTGAGGGTAGTTATGTGAGAGCGAGTTAGGGAGGATCTACCCATGTTAGGATTGTGAGTCGGACCATCGTGATATTATTAGTGTTATCATAACCCATCCTGCATGATTGTTAACGTTAACTATTGAGGATTGCCAGAGATAAAAGAATGATCATTGTGAGATGGTTGCTTGCGACGAGGACAGGTGAGTCATTGTTCTTCAAGAAGTAACATCAATCTAGCTTCAAGAAAACTAGGTGACGAATGATACCCACGATCTAATCAAACTTTTCTCTATGTTACGTAGGTCATTATCCAATTAAATAACACGTTCATCTTTGTTTTAACGAAATAAGTTCTCAATACAAACTCATACTCACATGTTGTGACACTTTTCTTCAACATCATATGAAGGGGAATTTTTTTATTGTGCCATAGATCCCACATCTTGATTAATCGTCCAAACGTTTCCAATTAAAACCTTCAGAGTCCTTAACAGTAGTCGAACCATTAATGGGACAAATAACACCAAAACCAATACCAGTTTCAAAAAGCTCATGACAAACATCATAATTGAGAATTTTTTAAGATCAAAAAATACCATAACATAGCTTTGATGTTGGTGACAGGTTTGTTTGTAAAAGGGTTAGATGATTCTTCCCCTACCATGACAATAAACAAAATTTACAAAACACCAATATAACATCTATAAAAAGACAAAGTTCAAAACATGAAAACAACAACATATCCACATGTTGGTAAACCCGACCCGATTGTATACAATCTATGGTTTCTCACAATAATCAAAGGAAACACCTTTTCTACTTTTATACACCTTCATATAATAAAAGCACCCTCTCCCAATAATTTGCTTTGTCCCTTGGCTCCATACCAATTTCTTAACCACCAAGAATCACAATCTTGATTCAATCTCAGCCCTTGATCCAGTAGGGTCAATCCAGTCATACTTTCAAAAAGATTTAATATTTTCAAAATCAAATTCAAATTAAACATGCCCCACCACCACACTCAAAGAGCTTACTTTCCACTTTACTTTAAGTCTTTAATCCCACCTTCTTAAACTCTTGTTTCTTTAAATACTCATGGTGTTCATCCCCTCTATTCCTTCATGTGGTGGTTTTTCCTCCCATAAAGATGCACCCCCGCCCCCTCCCACCGCCACACGAACCACCAGAACCGCGGTCCCTATATTGCACTCCAGACCCGAACTCTAGAGCCGCCACCCTGTCGCCATTGGCTCGTGTTTTCACACCCTTGAAACCATCAAGACACACCATGATGACACAAACACCAGAGTATGCTAATGAAAACAGGCTGTTGTTAAGAAACCACAGAAGGACTGATCCCGCCATTTGGTGCTGCGCGATCATATGTTTAATCTTCAGCATACTCATAATCCTGTTTGGGATCACAACCTTGATCATATTCCTCATTGTTAAACCGAAGAACCCTGTGTTCGACACCAATCATGCAAGCCTCAATGTCATTTACTTTGATGCACCTGGGAACATCAATGGAGATTTCACTTTTATTGCAAACTTCACCAACCCCAACAGGAAACTTCATGTGAGATTTGAGTATGCTGTTGTTGAACTGTATTTTGATAACAATATGATAGCGAACCAATCGATCAAACCGTTCAGTCAAAGGCAAAGAGAGACGGGTGTTGTCAAGATTCGTTTTATATCGAGTCTGGTGTCACTGCCAATGAGCCATGCTCTTGAGCTGCAGAGGCAAGTTTTGAGCAACAAAGTTATGTACAGTGTGAAAGGGACCTTTAGGGTGCGAGTGAGCTTCGGGTTGCTTCATTTCTCTTACTGGTTGCACAGTCGATGCGAGTTGCAGATGAGCAGTCCACCATCTGGTTTCCTCATGGCAAGAAGCTGCATAACTAAGAGATGAAAACATCATCATCATCATCATCATCATCATTATATTATTATTATTCATCTCTTTTTCAACTTTTGAATCAATAGTTCAACAATATTACTCGAGTATAATTGACAGTTGGGCACTATATATGCCCACAAAAAACCCAAAAAAATCTGTACATAACTAAGTATTTGTTCTGAGTGTTTCAGTTTTTTCCCTAAACATCAGATCAGTAGCTATATTTTGTACAGAAACACAATCTACTTCAGGTAAAAGTTAAAAGTTTACATGTATGATGTGCCTGTTAAAGAAAATGATATAAAAATGATATCTTGGGTATCTTTACCCATAACCGAAAGCAAGATTCTTGGGGAACATAAAAGTGTAAAGCATTATCTTCATTTCATGTTGCAGCAGGTGTGTAAATTTTGACTTTTGTGATAAAGTATAATAGTTACAAAATTTGAAAGTTGTGAAATTTGTTACAAATCTTACAGAATGCTTCTTCTTACATTTCGATAGTTAAAGGCTCAAGTCGCAAAGGATGAGCATGTCTTCTAGGAGCTTAAAAAAAAGCACGCGGAGATGAGCAAGGTGCACGTGGGTCCAGGCCATTTTTAGCTGCTTAGGACTTGTTCTAGTCTGTTTAAGACTGGTTTTTGGTTGGTTCAGACCATTTGAAACTACTTTTGGTTGGTTCAAACAGGTTTTTGCCGGTTTCAGACAAGTTTTTACCGGCTTTGCGCGGCTTTTGCGCTCAAGGGGGTTTTGCCGCACCGCCCTTGGCTATGTGTGCGCCTTTGGGAGGCAGACAGGGTGTTCTGGCGGTGGATTTTGGTGGTCAGCAAATCAGAGGGAGGCGGAGGCGAAGGTGGTGGTGAGACTCAGAAGTGTCAAAAAAAAGATTTAGTACTAGTGGCTGGAGCCTTGAACCGAAAACAAAGCTTTATACAACATACACTAGGAACTAGAAAAGAAACAAAATCAAAAATGGATGTGGGATAGGGTTTGAACTCGAATGCAATGGCAAGGGTTTGTGGTTTTTTTGTGGTTGCGCGGCGGAGAAAGATAATCAGGACCCTAAGGCTTTGATACTATGTAAGATGGGAAATAGTAAGTGAATATCATTGAATAGTTAGATTACAATTTAAAAAGAACGCAAGGAATTCTAGAAACTTAACTGAGCTTGTGGGCTCATACTATAATCCCTTAATACTATAGTCCAATATCACATTCCTCTACGAGTTCAATGTAGCTTATAAACTTCTTTTGTTTTTTAAAACTAGTCCTGCTTTACAAATTCTTTATATGGGACCACAGAGGGTAAACATGATGTTATTTGACTTAAACAATACACATAAGATAAAACCATTTTTGAATCAAAACCAACGGCTAGGTTTTTCTTCCATAAGAACAAGAGAGAAGAGAGGGGGGGAAGGGGGGGTTATACCCAAGATTCAATATACTAAAAACCAGACAAATGTAAACATTCTACTCACTTTCCAAATAGTCTGAATGGTTCTGCATTCAGACTTCAAGCTTTGCATAACTTCACACTCTATCAACAATGGAAAACAGACCCGTAAGCGTTAGGATTGATGATCACACACAGCATAGATGGCAGGAAGCAGAAAATCAAACATAGGATTACGTGGTTCAACGGTTAATCTGCTATGAATCCATAGAACAATCATAAACAAAGATTGAGCCTACTACAAGAAGTGAACACAGTGACAACAGTTTTCTTATCCTGCAAGAACCAATAGGCAATAGACCAGTTTACAATAAAAAAATGAGGTTCCATGTTCAACAATAAGAACATGAGAAATTACATATTCAACTTGTAACGTGCTCGACAGTAACCATCTACATATGTATAAGTATGCATTCTTTCATACTGAATAAAGCAATAAAATCATACATTATATTCAAGCATCAATGGTAAAATGGTAACAAAACTTCCATAGCTATAACATCAACTAAATCAGAACAAATATAAATCAAAAGGCATACCATCATCATCCTACAAACCAACTTCAGCAGGCGTCTTTGCCTCGATAGACAACGCGTGCAATCCACTCTGCAACTCACTATCCAAAAGGGAATATATAAGCCTATGTCTCTTAACCAAACTCTTGCCTTCAAATTCCTTCGAAACCACTCTCAAATTGAAATGTGTCTCTCCATTACTACCCTTAACACCCGCATGACCAGCATGCTGATACGAAACATCTTCTAATTCCAATTCAATGGGCTGAAGCTCCTTATTCAAAATCTCCCTAATCCTCAGTCCTCTACTCCCTAACACCGAACCATTCGGATTCAAATCATCACCATCAGAACTAGTAATTGACTGATAATCATTAGCTCTTGAACCCGAATCGACATCTGCTTTTAAGTCCTCAACAGGGTCCACAACACTCCCACTTCTTGACTCAACTCCCTTCTCAGCATCAACATACAACATCAACGCCTTCTTCTGCATCAACTGAAACATATTCAAGAACCCATTGTTCCTCGAAGGCGACAAGCTCTGTTTCAGCCCCAACAACACAATAAACTCAGGCGAAACACGAAGAATTTCTTCAACAGAGGCACCCGAAAGCCCTTCAACCAGCAAAGCAGCCAACCCTTTGGTGATCAAAGCATCAGAATCAGCTTCAAAGATGACATTTTTCCTATCAAGATCATCGAAATACGCCCTTAACCACACCTGAGAGACACAACCCTTGACTTTATTATCCTCAGTTTTGAATTGGGGATCAAGGGGTTTGAGATTCTTGCCGTAGAATAGCAGCTGCTCGTATTTGGCTTTTGGGTCTTGAACAGATTGGAAGAGTTTGACGATTTCTTGAAGCTTTTGAGGGAGTTGTTGGAAGATTTGAAGGTTCGATTGAGATTGTGAATGGGGATTATCAGGGGAAGAGGGGTGTGTGGTGGGTGTTGATCGAAGGTGAATGATTTGTAGAGATGGAGTTTTGTTGAGGGGAGGGGTGAAATGATGAAAGATGGTGGTGGTAGGGGTGGGGGTTTGAAGATTGAGGGTGAAGGTGGGAGGAGAGTGGTGGAGATACGACGGTAGGAGGAGGAGGAGATGGACATGTCGGCGACGGCGACGGCGACGGCGACGGCGACGGTGAGAAGGTTGTGATGTGAGGTGTGGGGAGTTGTCGTTGGTTTATCTGGAAGACAGAGGAGGTTCCTAGCATATAGTAGTAATAATAATAATATTTTGCACAAAATAGAAGAAATATATTTTTAACTAAAGATGTAAAATAAATAAAACGAGTTAACTAGTAAAATTTATATTAAAACGTAAAAAAAACTATAAAATATAAAAAGTATAGGCGACTGAAGTTGAAGTATAAAAATGCTAGAACTAATTGTAAAATATATAAAAATATTGAATTAAAATAAAAATAATAAGGATTAAAAAAACAAAAAGGTGGTACAACCCATTAAACGTATTGTACAACCCACTAAACATACCAAAGATGTAATTAGTAATATATACAATTGTTTAAAGAATTGAATTTTGAATACTCGAATAACTTAAATAAATTATCCAAATTTTGATATTAGAAATCTACATACGAATTGAATTGAATTGATGTGAAGTTTTGAGTTCTTCGAGATCGATTCGAATATTAAACACCCCCAAAAATAGATAAACAAATTATTTTTAAAGAAATTATCACAAATTAAAAATTCACATAGAAATTTGATAGTGTATTTACAATTTTGTAAAACATTATATTTTAAAAGTTAAAAATATATATTTAAAATAAATATAATATTAAAAACAATAATTTTAAGAAGTTATACTTATGTGTTACGTGTGTGAGGGGAGAGAGTTGAAAGAAGCACGTCAAATATGCTTAAACATCTTCCGTTAGCACCCATCGATACGTTGCAACCTCTGCGCTAGCTAATTCTGTAGCAATGTATGAAATGTCAGATATTTAAAGATCGTGTCTACTTTGAAATATGCTTAAACATTCTAGTTTCCAAAATTAATCATGCATGCTAGAAGTGTTCATTAGTCATGAGTTAGGTTGCTCGCTAACAAGTGCAACGTATGACAAAACCAACAGCGTGGAGCGAAGGTAAGGAAGCTGCATGACACTCACAACTCGCAAGAGACGTCCATGAAAACTAACACATCGTTGACAATATAAAAACTTACAAAACCCTTCTAGCTACAACATAAAAACTTGTGAACGAAAATAATACTAAATGTATTAAACGTTAACTGAAAATCAAATTTGAAGAAAAATAATTAAAAAGGTAAGATTTTGAAAGCACGGTGTAGCAAATTTTATGAACAAAACGAGTTTCTAGTTTGTCTAATTTTTAAGAACCAAATCAAAATGTTAAGTTTTATCATGTTTTAATGCAGCTGGTTTACAAGTAAAGTAAGTAGGTCCATGCAAACGGGTCGAATATACCTTTTACCTCTGAGTGGAACTTTATTCAATCTCTTTGTCATAAGACTTGAATACTCATTAAACAAGAGTAACACACCTTGAAAAATAGTTAGATTATATTGTATTCGGGAGCATACATACTTTCCCCATAAAACTTACTTTCAATTGTATCATATATAAGATAAATTGAAATACTTTAAAAAATATTAACAAATAATATCATTTTGCAATAACTAATCAAAGATCATTTCATCATCATTTTGAAATTAGTTTAACAATAATAACATAGAGTAATTGTATTAGTATGACTTAGTGGTTAAATCCACCTACAAATTAAACACACACCTATAGGAACACATATCATTTCTCCCATGTAATTCTTTTGTTCAAAGTTCGTTTTGGGCTCTGGTGATGATCACTTAGTACAAGTATCAACTATCAAGTGTCACCCATGAGCTTAAGTTAATGATCATATAGCCTGTTAGAATACCATATAATGTGTATATCAGTCCAACTCATCATGACTCAACTTAACCAAGTCCTTAATAAAACACAAGTACCAAAACGGAACCCAAAACTATCTCAAACCCCAACCGAAACACGAGTTTACAAACAACCATGAAACCGAAAAATGACTCCGGCTGGAGTTTGGACCTCTTTGGCTCTTTGTTCATTCATCATCTGTCCCGAAATATCTGTCTCCAAACTCTCCCATCCCCGGAAGCACGCGAAACTCTTGATTCAAACCTGTTTCTATCTCTGATGTCACTATCTTTATTCTTGGAAACCGTCTGCACACTACGTGCACTCCTTGTGGTGCCTGTTAATGCCCCATAGTTTGTTCAAGATTAGTTTTTGACTTTTTTGGTCAAAATGGTTGACAATTAAGAATCAGTTCCTGACTTACAGAAATCAGATTCAGGAATATGATATTGGCCTCTGGTACCCCTTTCTTTAGAAGTAATGAAATAGCCTGAACAGCTGAATTGCCTGAAAAAAAAAATCACTAGCAAATATCAGCACAAATGCATTTTAAAAGAACTCCTTTGTAACCTTCAAGGGTGATGAAGTGTAACATAAGCTACGTTTTACCAGGTCCAACTGGTTAGCAGGGTATTGGTAGTCCCCATGAGTTTTCCCTAACGGGGTCTCATGGTCACAAAAAAAAACGGTACTTATGAGAAATCTATAGAACTAACCTGTTCCAAGTATAGGATCCAACAACAAAACATGTCTATCGGATATGTCTTGTGGCAGTTTTTCATATATTAACTGCATAATAGTTCAATCTTGTCTTAACACGTGTAGGACGGGTGAATGTAAAATGATGTGTTTGAATATGAATCTTAGGACAAACCTGTTGACCGTTATCACCTTCTCTATGAATTAGAATCTTTCCGATCTTTATACCCTTACAACATGCTCGCAATGCATTTTCCATACTCTCACCGCTGCAAACAGATTGACAGGTCAAGGACTTCTACCAAACAGAGAAAACCGAAAACAAAAAATTTCTCAAAAAATAAAATGGAACTGGTTTGGGTTAGATACCTCCTGATGATAGAAACACCACATAATCTCTTACAAAAATCTACACCTGTGTATACTGACTCTGTTCACAAACAGAAAATATCATGAAGAAAAATGATTAGTCACACAGCGAATCAACCAAATTCAAACGAATAAGAGACTAGATACCATAAACCATTACTATAATTTAAGCAAATATTGTGAAAACGCAACAATATTAAGATTAATGAACGTGGAGGCTTTACCGGTTGGAGTTACCACCTGTTTTTCTGTAAATGGTAGATGTCCCAAACCATGCTCAACAACCTGATTAAACCAAATGAGAATTATACAAATATTAACATAAAATATAAGTGCTCTCCCTTTTCAACCTAGAAACAAGAACTCACCAACCGGATTAATCGGTCTGCATAAAAGACAAAATCATGCTTTGTTGTTTGAGCATCACGTATAAGTGTATGCATGCCACGTATCTGCATGAGAACGAGCAAATAACAATGAGGAAACTATACCACAAAAGGAATACCCAAAAAGGATGAAGTGTAATGTGTATTGCTGTTATAATCATGAAACATGGAACTTGAAAATTGGTACCTGAAAAGTTGACTGAATGACGTATAAATTAGGATATATTTTACAAAGATCATGTTGACCTAGTTTTGTCCGAATATGTTGGACAATTAAATCAATTGCAACATGATTATCTCCTCCACGAGGTATGATGATGTCAGCGTACTTTTTT